>VZTA01012010.1:541109-566084 GCA_013398855.1 Mohoua ochrocephala
AGTCATCATCTGAATAAAGAATTAAACACCAGCAGTGCAAAACATATATACATAAGCATTATAAAAAATAAGCTTTTTATTTTTATTTTACTGTTAAGATGACAGTAACAATAGATGTGAAAAACAAGTGGGAAGTGACTCAGAAAATCTCCATGTAAATTTTATTTGTGAAGATGTTAATATTTTCACTAAATAGATGGAAGAAAATCACAGGAAGAATTCCAAACATAATTAAATTGCTCAACAATTTCAAGACAAAGCACTTCTCTTTAGGACCAAAGAAACTTTCTGTGAAAGTTTTGCAACAGAAGACTAGTAGTCTAAAATTTTAAATAAAAAAAAATCTTCNTTCTCAAATTTCTTTTTTGTTTTTTTTTTTTTTTTCTTTCCCTGTTGAAGACAGGATTTCACTTTCAGAAGAATTTTATACATACTGAAAAATCATTTAAAATTACTTCTTGTTTTCTATAGTTTATGGCTCTTTTTCTTTTCTGACTAAAAGAAATGTGTGATTGCATTCCTCTAACTGCTACTTCTCTCCAATGTGTATAAACTATTATTTTGAATGTCATTGTTTATAGATGCATAAATTCCCCATCTTAAAGTAAAAGTTTGGATGTCGGCTGCTCTCTGAGGGCAACTGCAAAATGCTGTAGAACACCAAATGTTCCTAAATTAGCTAGTTGGAGCATTTTAAGCTCAGAAAGAATTGTTTTTTCCTTGGCAGAAGAACACAGAAAATTTTTGAATTATTAGAATGAAAAAGATGCAGCTGTGGTCTTTTGGGTACGAGAGAATGTATTTCTTTTCTCAAAGAGGGAAAATGAATTTATCGCCTGGATTTGTGTCATTTACACCTAGAGGGAATAGGGAGAACGTGAATAGCCCATCAAAACTGTCAAAATGTGAATGACATTAGTTACAATCAAGAACTAGAAGCAGATGAATTTTACCAACAGTGAGACATAGAATGGGATATGTAAAAATAACATAATTATACGCTGAGGGAGAGCTGGCATAAATGGGCTGACATCCCCCTCCACTGTACGAGACACGCTGAGTCTTTCCTCTTTACAGTGTGTGTTCCTCTGTCCATTGCTGGCCTTCTTGGCTTTCTCTGCTGTCATTTTGCCCATCTGCATCATCGAATTTACTGGTCTGTAATTTGTGGATTCCTCCTGAGCCCCCTCTAAAAAATGTCAAATGTGGCGCATTCCATCCTTTCAGCACCAAGGTTAGCTGAAATGATGCACCACACACAGCAATTAGTTTAGCAATCATATCTTTTAATTTTTTCAGACTTTGGGTAAAAAACCCCAGATGTTAGCCCAGCTGCAAGCCATTTTCCCTCTATTGCTGTCACTTTACCTTACTTTTTCAAAAAAATGGTCATCTATCACCCCATCATCATTTTGATAGACCACTGGCAACCGCCTTTAGTTCTCCTTTTTCCAGATTCAAAATATATCTGTCAGCCAAACTGTGGGACATATAACTTACTTTCAGATTTCCCTTCTCAGATGCTACTTTTTCTTTTGTAAGTCTCACTGATTCTTCTGTTTAAACACACTGATGTTGAAGAACGGGGGCATGGAATCCCTTCCATAGTGGTCCTTTTTAGTAGTTGTAATACATATATTGTAGAACACACCACAAAATTAAATGCCCTGGGAGCATTTTACCTATTTAACTACTGCCTCTTAATATTCTTCTAACCAGCTTCCTCAGCCTTATCTAGCTCTAGTTTCTGAAGTTAAGAGCTCCCATGGTGGATATTTTTGTTGTAGCTGTTCTTTTCAGGACACTAGCTGTGGATACCTTCAGCTCTGTGTCACTGCCAGCAGGTTTTGGAAAGGTTTGATCTCTCACATCACGTCAGTACATTTGCACAAAAATGTGATGTTGCCAAGGGCAGGGGACCAGCAGCAGTATGATCTCTGTGATGAAGGGACAGCCAGAGCCTAGAGCTACTTGAATATACTTTCAGATTGCTTTAGACGTGCAGAAAATATATACTTCATGACAGCAGCATAATGGGACACTTGCTGATCATATGTCAGTGTCCCATGGATGTATATGAAAAACGTGGTTTTTTGCAGAGTTATCTGTTGCAACACACAGATGCTGCATGTAAACATAACCTGCAGTTCCATTTTACATCAAGATGTTAATGTTTTACCAAACATAATAAAAGACAACATAATTTTATCATAATGATTAATCACTGAATAATTATACAAATTTAAAAGCTTATCATACCAAAACAGGCATTGTCTTAAATAGGATATTTGCTCTAAGAAATTGCAAAATTTAGCACTTGTTATTTACATAGCCAAAAAGGATTTAAGTGGTAAAAAGCCTTTTTATCAGTGAACAAAAAAATGACAGAAATGATTTTAACATGAGCCTCAGATCTTCCGTGGCAGACACCTAAGACTGTGTGACATGAGGACACACTACAGGCAAGCTGACCCAGCTGGCATCGAGCTGTGGCCCTGAGCAGCTGTGAGCAATTGTGTGCATAAGAGTGACAGGAAGTTAATGATAAAGAAATTTCATGGGTTTTGTCTTCAATAGTGCTTACAGGTGGAAATATGTATAATTATCTAATTCCCTCTCCGGGGCTAATTCTGAGAACATTCTAATGCTACACACAATAGCAGCTGTATATGAGTTTTTAAGTTGTGTTAGAACTAATATGGAAATTCCATTAGTTTCAAAATTTACCTAGATGGGTTTCCTTTGGCCAAGAAAAATCATAGAAAGTAGTAACTCTTCACGGCAGCTTTTATTTCATACAAGTGACTTCAGATTGCATTTTCCTGGGGTGCTGCATAATCCTCACCTTAAAAGCATAAGTGACCCCTCTTGGGAAAAATATAGTGAGGATACAACTCAGTCTGTAGGTGAAGGCTTTGAGGACCCAGGCTAGATCTCTACAAGGGACAAAAATCCAGGCTTTTGATCATACATTTTGTCATTCCTGTTTTTTTCATATTCCCCCGATAAGACATAAGAAAGCAAAAATATAAGTGCAGTTCATCTATTTTATGTTGTCTCTGTAGAAAGCTGTGCCATATTCCTGACTCAGTTCTCTGCCATATTTCCATCTGAGTTGAAGAGCTGGGCCCCTCTGCTCCACAGCTAAGACCAAATTAAGAGTGAACTGCCTCTTGTTTCCTTACCTCTGGAAGCAAGAACACGCTCGGATTACCATCCACCTGGCCTGACTGAATACCGAGCAAGCGCCCTAAGGCATTTGGGAAATGTGATCAATTTTTGTTCTTTATAATTATATTCTTCCTGAAGAATTCTCTAGATCTGCTGAGGACATGGGACACAAGTGAGTGAGCATAAGGAGGGTAGCTATTTCTATTTGAGAAGGAAGGATAAAATTATTAGAAAAAAATATTTTCATCTGAGTCTTCTAGGCCAGTTTTTCAGACCTAGAAGATTTAGAAAACTTGCATCCTAAATAAAATTTTTCATTTAGACTTCCCAAGGTTTTAAAGCAAAAATATTTCAGATATTTCATAGTTAATTAGGAATAATATTAATGCTCATGGTGATAAAATGTGATTAAATAATTTTGAAGACAGGTACTCAGTTAAAATATGCAGAATATGAAGAATGATAAATGCTATTTGCTAGGCAGGATTAAAGAAATAACTAAGTTTGTGACAATGACCCCCAAGGGCTTGAGATGTGTCTAACCTATTTATAACCTTTTCTTCTCCTCTTCAGAAGCAAATCTTTACTGGAAAAATAATGTAATGAAATTCAGCCCGATGTGGAGAGGTTAGTTTCAGGGACTCTTGTCCCTGCTGGCAAGTGACTCAGATGATAAATTGCCAGTACAAATCATCAGACTGATGCCTGGCAAGAACTGAAGCTAACCTTGTTCAGTACTTTTTAATTAAAAGAAAAAAAATTTTTTTTTTTATTTCTCACGAAGAGTGTTGCAGAAAAAATCAG
Organism: Mohoua ochrocephala; assembly: GCA_013398855.1. Taxonomy (NCBI): domain Eukaryota; kingdom Metazoa; phylum Chordata; class Aves; order Passeriformes; family Acanthizidae; genus Mohoua; species Mohoua ochrocephala. The sequence continues at coordinate 545,085 of VZTA01012010.1, forward strand.
GCAGAGGGCCTGAGGAAAGGAAGAAAATGGTCTAAAAGACTCCTTTGCATCTCAGCCAAAACTAAGTCCTAATGGTAATGATGCTGGGAATGGGAGGGAAGAGAAGAAAATGACCCTGACCATTGTAACACAAGCTTCCAGGTAGCTTGCAGATAGCATTCCCCAGATTTTTGTGTAGTTGTTGTAACAATGACAAGGATCGACTCCACTGGGTCCTATTATACCAGGATGAGGGGCACAGTCCAATAAAACTTGGAAAATGAATATTTTTAGTTTAAAGATCTGAATTTAATTCAGACTAGTAAGTGCATGAACTTCTTGGGCACGAGCCAAGGGTTTCCATCCAGCAGAATGGCATCCGTATCAAAGGAAACTGGAAGCTCTCCAGAGCTGCAGGGAAATCCTGCAGTCTGTTGAAACAGAAATGTTTTGTAAATATCTTAGCTTTGAGAAACTCTGGTGGTGACACAGCCAAAGACCTCTGCCAGGTTTTCCAGAGGTCTGCTCTGCTGAGTGAGCCTCCAAGGTCTACAGCCACAGGTCTTCCTGCACAGAAGCACAAGCCTGAAGATACTAGGGACTCCAGGAATGAGAAGTAAAAAAAAAAAAAAAAATGCTGTTCGCTGAAGTTATGGAAAATTTCGCAGTCAGGTTGCACTTTAGGGAACATTTTTTGCTTGTAAGTGGAGTAAAATGTCTGAGTCCCCAAATCACTATTCACATATACAAAAAGTCTTGTCCTAGTCAATAAAAACCTAGCTGAAGAGCTATAGCTGGAGAAAATAATTGCAAAAAGGGTCTTGACTCTTGTTGGTAATAAATAAAGAATGTCCTAAATAGTTACCATGAGGAAAATGGTCTTACTGGGGTTCTGTGAAACTGAAAAAAAAAATTAAAGTGTCTAATGTAATAAGTCACTCAGGCAGATCTCTTGAGACAGCAAAACAGCAAATATTCAGTAAGGTTAAACTTTCAGGTAAGTTCATATTCCATTCTAGTGCTTCCCTGTTTATGCAGGCTGTCTAACCTTCTGGAGTACATAACCCATTACATACCAGGACAAACCATTAATGTGTGAAGCTACAACAGCCTATCTGTCTCTTTTCATATAAAAACAAAAATAAAAATGCAATCCTTTGGTAGTGTTTCAGCCAATTTCTTCAGGCACTGAGTGATTAAAAAACAGTGCTGGGTGAGACGGGTGCTTATTTTTGCTGCTGTATTTTTTCTTTTTTTCGAGTGCTGCTGTTGTGTGCAGAGATGAACAGGAAGAGCTATGGTGAATGTCGACTGATCAAGGGAATGAGTTGAGTATCCTTTTGCTTTCTCTAATTAGGCTGAGTCCACTCATTCTTTCCTTACTTCATTATTAGATGGCGTGATTAGATTCACATCTAGTTAGAATAATTAATTTCATTTTTATTAACTTATTTCAATGAATTATTTTATTTTATTGTATTATTTAGGCTTATATAGAGGAAGATAGTATTTCTCTCTAACTTTGTTAAGTATATTACTTGATTTTTTTCTGTCCCTTTTACAATATGTCCTTTTACTTAATCAGTGCCTAAAAGGAGTGAGAATTTTGCCTCAAATGTGTGCATTAAGAAAGCCTTTCATCTCTAATATGATTTATTTAAAATACATAATTAATTCTCAAAGAGGACTTTCAGCCTTCCTTTGTCACTGCTCTTTTTAAAATATTGTGAAGATCAATCTTGCATCCTTTCAAAGTCAGAACTTAAAAGTCATAGCGAAGATATTACTATGTTTTTAAAATAAAAGATCATATCCACACCAAATCGGTATTTCGTCCTATAATGAACTTAAGCTTTTGTCAAAACCAAAATGTGAGATATTTATATATGGGAAGGATATACCTAGACTAAATGCTGGCAGTGAGGGTTGAGGGTTGACTGAAAGAAGAAATACCAACTACTTCAGGAGAGCTTGCTGCTGCTAGCAAGACTACCTCTGAAAACAGAAACCAGAAGCCACCAGAGAGACCTTTCGGAGATGTCAGGAGCCAGAGTGCTCTCACCAGGCCTGAGAAAACTCTGACTTGACCATGAAGGTTGTAACACCATGCTTAGAGATTCACAGCATCCACGGATCTTCAAAGCTACAAAGTGTTCTCTTTCAGAGACCCTCTGTGGTAACTAATGTAACAGCAGTGGCTGGAAACTTCTGTCAGCTTTCACTATTTAATAATATCCAAGTGAGAATCAGCGACAGAGACCAGAGACTAAAGAACATGAAGAAATAAGTTTAAAATGATTAGATAAAAATTCCTGTAGTGCCAGAGATATATAAACCCCCTCTGAGTGCGTTGAAGAATCAAATTGTGTCTCTGTACGTATAACTATGCAAATGTGCCATTTACACCTCTTCCTCTCAAAGGTTTCAGAAGCTTCATCCAGTCTGCACTGGCTGTTGGAGGAAATTCTTTGGGAATGAGCCAACACAGCCTCCTCTTCAAAGTTCTTCCTACTTTTGTTTCCAGCAGCCCTGTTTTTTCATGGTAAGTCCAGTTTGGGCCACTTTTGTTCATTTCTATACAACCCCACTGGGGTTTCACAAGGATAAAAGGCAGCATCTTGCTGGAGCCTAACGTCAGATACCCCAACATCTCTGCAAGGAGATTGGAGTCTGTCAGCACTCTGTAAATCCCATAACCTCCTAACCAAAGGGCTAATGCTGTCCCTGCCTAGTCTGAGAGGGAGAAAGTGGTATCCTCTTGTCCAGGCAGGGGACCTGACTAGAATACACTGTGGCACAATTTTGTCTGTGGCACATTTTTGTCTTTTCAAAGGAAGACACAGTAGAAAGTAGGCAGTGGGTGCTGATACAGGGGCACCCCTTCCCCAGCTTGTGCCCAGTGAAATTAATGTTCAGAAGTGCAAAAGTGCTCCCAGACCAAAAATTTCAAATTATTCTTAAAGCATCCAGGAGAGATTCCTATTGTCACTGACTGGTGTAGGGGTGGAACAAACATCTATGACTGAGGCACATCTTTGCAGAAAATAAATACTGCCTTGTGACCAAAGATGCCAAATGTCACACCATAGAACTGGTCTCTTTCATGTCTATGGCCATGGAATTTGTATGAGACATCTATGGCATAAGTGGTTTCTGGTGACATATCCCACAATTTTTCAAGCGCCATAAGGGACATTTCTAAGAGCAGACCAAGTGGACATGCTGACAGCTGACCTCAGTGTGAGTATCTTTCATACCAAGAGACAATGGGAAAAAAAAACCAAAATGTAAGTACTCTGGAAAAGTAAGGCTGGGTTTGCAAACTTAAAGGGCACTTTCAATAATTTGGGGAGTTTTAAATCCATGTCTCTGCATTTCAGTTACTTGGCTACAGAATGGGGTGATTCACACTGCCTAATTTCACAAGAGAAACTCATCCATATTTATAAAGCACTTCAGACAGTTTCATGTGGAAAGCCCTGATGATGAAATTTGCCAGCCTCCTCTAATGTAGGTCCGTGCAGAGAAAGATAACTTGCTGCTCACACAAGATACTCTGTCAGGTGCAGAGGCGCAGGTCTGTGAAGGAGATCCAATGTGTCCAACCTTGCTGATGACAAACACAGGTGCCAGTATGATGCAATGTGATAACAGTTGTGATTTTTTCTCACAGTTTTTAATCTGGAAAATTGTGTACAAGAAATACATTGTTAATGGATTTTTAATATTCCGAAAAGAAATATTTGCAAGCTACGTGGAACTAGAATTAAATTTTCCGATACAAGTAGATAAAATAATTTGAAGCTGTCATTTGAATGGATTAAAATTAAACATGCCGAGTGTTAATTTCTTTATGTCTCCTTTACCTACCTGTAAAATGGATATGATGCCTACTCTTATAAACATAACGTTTATTGATGATTGTGATACATTTTAAACAGCCTGTTTAAACTGCAAAAGGCATCCATACAGAAATGAATCATTTCTCTAGTCAGTCTAGACTTAACTGATGTGTGGAGAATAAGACCAGAGGCTATACCATGAATAGCAATGATATGTACAGACTGAGTAACTCCTTGTTCATTGAATGAGACAGGAAACAATAAAATATGGTAATTTAATTAAAGCGACATCACAGTGCAAATGCACAAGGGATGAAAAGTCCTGCATAGACTAGCTTAACTTCTAAAACTTCATCCTTCTTCAAGCTGAATACTCTTTTAACATTTATGGGGACTTTCGTTGTGGTTTTTTTGGTTTTTTCATGCCATTACTACTTACTGAACCTCAGTTCATGTTTTGTGCTTGTCTGATGGTCCTCTATAGCAATGCCTGTGGCTTGCAGTTCCATTTATTTCCCATCTAAAGTGGTGAATCCAGAGAAAGAAGAGGTGTGACACTGCCTGCAGCATCCCAGCTCTTCCTGGGCCCAAGAAGTGTGGTAAACACTCCTGTAGATAACTCAACACAGGGAAATACAAGATAGTTAATGCAGCTGTACTCAACACACTGTAGCAATAGAACTGGAGCACTCCCAGTTGTGTGAATGCATCTTACCTGACAGTAGGTTTCTTTTTAAATAAACTATCAAAAAAAGCCAGTGACTGTACTCTCCAGTGCCTTTTAGCCTTGACTACACTGTTGAATTGATGAGCATGATTACTCACTGTTAAAAAGCAAGAAAAGAAGAAAACCCAAAACCAAACTCCAAAAACAAGAGCTAGATCACAACCATAGCTGATGGTAAAAAGGAATCCAGAAACAACCTCTGTGTCTTTTCATCAGATCACAAATTTATCCAAACCACGGAAATGAAATAATCAGGCCTTATTGGAATCAGTGTTTTCACTAAAGTTTACATTTATAAATACAAACTCCTTGAAGCTAGAATTAATCTTTCTTGCCTTGAACAAATTCAGCTTGTCTATGCCTTAAACACATCCAGTGGCTTAACAGGAGCATGAAATACAGCCCAGTTTATCTGCAGAAAGGTAAGAAGTGGCACATTGTGGAAGAACTCAAACCCTAGAAACTGGAAATAATGCAGCAAGATAACAGTGGTCACGGAAAAAGGGAAAGAGCAGTGAAGAGACCAAGCCATCTCCTCTCCACGTTCCCTAGAGATTGCTCTGAGGTATTGGCTTCAGAAACGGCCGCCAAGGTAGGCATACAAATGAGCAGACTATACAGCAGAGGTTTTCCTCCATTTCGTAAACAAGTTACCAAAAAACTCTGTCAGAGGCTCCCAGCTGTTACAGTGATCCACCGTGGTGGCAGGCTGGCAGCAACAAGCTGAGCTGTGCTCTTCGCTGCTGCCACGACCACTGTGTGGGTGTGAGGAGTGATGTTAAGATATTTGACAAATTATAGGTCGCACTGGGCTCTATATGTCTCCTTGCCACCTGATTTAAACGAAAACCCAGATTTTTTGAGAACTTAAGATGACGAATTTCTGTTTGTTTGCAGAGAGTCCACAGTATATGACTTTGGTCACTGGTTAATCACCTGTCATTTTAAATGCTTGTGAAAATTTAAAAAAAACCTGACTGAATGGCATTTATCCATAGTAATTAATTATTTTTAACACCTAAATATGTGAAAGATTAAGTTACCTTTGAAACAAAAATTGACCCTTTTAAAATCCCGATAGGTCTTGTAAAAACCTGATAAGAACTGAGGTAAGATTACCAGTACTAATCCTGTAGGACATTGATGTTCTCAAATGCCATAAGGGGACAGAGAAAAAGGAAAATTCCAGAGTATTTGAACATCTCTCAGAAAGCAAGGCTCCCTATGAGTAGCTCACAGCTCTCTGCCTTGGCAACCTGCCGAAGAAAATCCAATTGCAAGTTTTGCTCCTACCCCTCAGTGGGACGTGCTCTAGCAACCCAGGGAATCAGGATATAGCAGAGGAAAAGGAATGTGGTTTAACATGACTGCCACAGCTCTCCTAAGCTCCCAGCTACCTCAGGGACTCAGGCTCAGCTGAAAAGAAATGGTTCTTGTCGGGAAACTTGCTCATTTTAGCAGTTGTGTCTAGCTCATGACATATTGATTCCACATTGTGTTTTCTGGTGAGACCACCCAGAGGTGTCTATTTGTTTCTTGTCAGATGTTTGCAGGGAGCTGAGGGGCTGTTGCAGCAGCAAAGGACGTCTCTTTTGGCCAGGTCTTGGTTATTGAAAACTGCCTCATCCCAATGTGTCAGCTTTTTGTCTTCATTTTAGTTTTACTTGAAATCTAATCCCTGTTCGTATTCAGACTGTGGTTTATCACATCAAAGCCAAGTGAGAGTGAAGAGCTGTTCCAATAATTTTTTACAGTAATCATTCATAGGCACAAAACTGCTGTTAAATTCCCCAAGCATAGCAATTCTGACAGTAGTCCTATCAGACTTACACTGGTTCCTAGGTCTGATAGGCAACTGATTATGTTATTTCCAACTTCCCTCTGTTTAGGCATCCTACTGTAAGCAGACTGAAATCCTGCTGGCAGGAATCGTGTCTGTCTTGAACTCATTTCTCACTTTGTCATGCTGTTTATCTGTATCAACATCCTGTAAAATTGAAGACAGCTGGAATGTTATTTCAATATTTAATCTTTAGATTTTGGAAAACTCCAGCCCACCTCCAGCCAAAATGAATCCTCACAGGCCCTTCAAACATCCCAGTATGCTTTTGATTGATATGAAGTGGGGGAAAAAAAATCTACTAATGAAGAACATTGGTAAACTGTGAGTTTTCCAGAATGTCTTCTTCCTTATGTGTATTCTGCAGTCTGCAGGCAGATCCAAGCTTCATCTGGTGTTGAAAGGAATGTCTACAAATGAGTTCCCTTACACTAAAACATTTAATTTTTTGTTCTGGAAATATGACTGTTCTTCAGATTGATGGAGGTTTTGTCTGTTTGTGTTTGGTTGGGTTTTTTTTTTTATGTACCACGAAGGGGAAGAAGTAACCATGGGAAATCTTTAGGGCCACTTTCAGAACAACTTAAGAAATGGTAATTTTTAAAAACCTGTGTCACTTTTAGGTTCATCTTGCACGAAAATCTGAAATGAAATCCAAGGTCCCTTTATATCACCACCTTAACCTAGCAATTCACTGCTGACTGCTGAAACCCTTAGAATTCATCCCTTTTATCCATTCCCATTTGCAAACCTTTGTACCCCAGTACCAAGACTACATGTCAGGATGTTACTGCCCAAAGGGAGCTGTGGAGCTCTGTTGGGGGGGCTGCAGTGCCTGCAGCTGAAATGGGTACAGCAAGTCTTTATTGAGGCACAAACTCAAGGTGCTCTGTGCTGGGGAATGTTCTAGAGAAAAGCTTTGCAATGGAGCAGAGAGAAGTGAGAAGTGTCACACTTTTCTCTCTCTCAGGCTCTGTCCCTGGCTTTTAAGAGAACTTCTCTGTGATGCTTTTCCTTTTTTTTTTTTTTAAGGTTTGAATTTGTGTATATTGGCCCAACAGTCTTTGGCACTTGCGAGGAGGGCAAATGCCCCTAGCTCCAAGTGGATAAGGCATATGCCTTAGGGAAGGGAGAATTTCCAGTAGCAAAAGTTTTGATAGCAACTGAAAACATGTATACAATTATGGTAACAATGGAATTACTGCAAGCAGGAAAAATGGCAGGCACAGTCTTCTGAAACCATAGGTTGTTAACAAGTACATACAGAATTGTTACGCTACTGAGCAAAGTGTTAAGGAAATAATATATAAACTGATACTGAGAATTACAGTAGCGCACACATGCGGGACACGGGTTCAATTCTGAATACAGCCCCTGGATTTTGGGCTTTAACTGTGTAACTGAGAAACTCAAACTCTTCAGTTACAACGTCCCTCCCCCAGCATCAGCTAGCATTTTACCCCATGTAATGCCAGTAACTGACTGAAAGGCTTGGATATGGATTACTAACCCTACCCAAGCCTGTGGAAGGAGAGAAATTTCGTGCATTATCTGTGTTATAGCATATACATATATTTTATTTTTATTTTAAATTTGTTTATTTTTTTTTTTTTTNTTTTTTGTCTCTGAAATAATTCTCTGTATCACAAAACTTCCTGTGTGTCCCAGTTTCTTCAGGATGACTTTCGGAAGAGTTTTATCCACATCTGTCTCTGTCAGTGACGTTATCCAGCTCCATGCACATGGAAGGTCACGCTTCCAACCTTGTTTAAGCGCACAAGTTATTAGAGCATTTCTTATCATATAAAATAAGTCACCTGAAAAGAGCACTTAGTTTCAGAAATGCTGCTTAAAAAGTCCAATGCTTTCATAGTATATATTGTAATGTTCCGTGCAACACAGTGTCCCACAGAGCTTCCCCTTTCACTAGCTTTTAGCTATTGCTTTCCATTCTCATTTGCCCTTATTGCAACATTTTACTTCAGGTTGTGTCATAACGTATAAGCTGTGCTAATGGGACAACTTCCATGGATTTTGACCTCCAGTACTGAAAACTGTAGAAAGCAAAAGCAGAGGGCATAAGCAGTCATTGAAAAAAAAAATCAGCAATTCTGTATTTACTTGCACCAGACAACTAGTCGTTCTGTAGAAGCCATTTTTGTGAAAGGTGAATAATTACTTCCTCTAGCTGATTCCTTGCTATTTTGCACTTGATAACTTTTCATTCTCTTTCCCTCTTTTGTAATATGCAAAGTTTCTTTTCTTACCATATAAATTGTGATTACGGGCTAGTTGGCAAATTTTGGATGTCATTTTAGATGACTGATAACTTTCATAGTCCATTTCAGAGCTTTTTAATTGACACTCACATTTTCATTTTCATCTGGGCAACCATAACTTCTTTCTCTACAGATGTGCTGTTAATCTCTCAGTAGTTCAATGTGGCTTTGATAAAGGCTATAATATTTATTTTTATATGAGCAGAGTTGTGTTGTGTCAAAAATACTTAGAATCATAGAATCACGGAATATCCTGAGCTTGAAGGGACCCATCAGGATCATCGAAGTCCAACTCCTGGACCTGTACAGGGTAGCCCCAAGAACAAATGCCTGGGAATATTGCCCAAATGCTTCTTGAGCTCTGTCAGGCTGGTGCTGTGACCACTCTCCTGGGGAGCCTGTTCCAGTGCCCAACCACCCTCTGGGTGAAGAACCTTTTCCTAATATCCTGCCTAAACCTTCCCTGACATAAATTCAGGCCATTCCCTCAGGTCCTGTCACTGGTCACCAAAAGGAAGAGATCAGTGCCTGTCCCTCCTCTTTCCCTCACAGGGGAAGTTGCAGACTGCAATGAGGTCTCCCCTCAGTCTCCTCTTCTCCAGGCTGAACAGAACAAGTGACCTCAGCTGCTCCTCACACGGCTTCAACTCAACCCTTCACCATTTTCATTGACCTCCTTTGGACACTCTCTAATAGCTTTATATCCTTCTTATATTGTGCTGCCCAAAACTGCCCCCAGGACTCGAGATAAGGCCACACTGATGCAGAGAAGAATGGGACAATCTCCTCCCTTGACCGGCTTAAACAATTCCAAGTATTTATGTATGTATCTATCTATGAAATTGAAAAATATGTTATTCATGAAGTGCTGAAATGACATTTGATCTGGTATTTTGATATAACGATTTTCTTAAAAAGAAATCTATAGCCTGAGATGCATGTATATATCACAGTAGGTTTGGATTATGTGTGTAAAACCCAAGAGGTATGTAAAATGCTTGCAGAATTATCCGGCTAATCCAAGTCAAAGATATTCAAATGTAAAACTTCCATTGAAAAGACATTGTTGGTCTAACATTCTTATTTTCAGAACATTTCTAATGCCTAATGGCAATTAGAAGAGTGGACTTCAGTACTCCCAGTAATTAATCTTTAGTAGAAAATCCTTCTCTTGGAAGTTAATTGCATGTCTTGCTTCATCTCCCAAATGAGCAGAGTTGTGTGAGGATGCGGTAACGTCTATCCCAGGCAGCAAACTGCTGAGCATGCCAGGAGGCATCATGTTACTGATGTATCTGCAGTCTGGGAGACTGGCAGGGCTGGTTCACATAAAAGCAGGCTTTTTTTGTATGTTGTTTTGAAACTGCATGGCTATACTGAAAGTATTACAGGAATTTGCTTTCATATAATGGTGGTTAACGGAGATGGGAAGCCCTACTCTGCATAGACAAATTTCCACTCTTAAGGCTGGTCATTATTTGCTCCATTTAGTCTATAACTGCTTTTTATTACAATTATTTCTTAATTTCAAATTAATGCTATGATCCACGAGAAAAAAACTGAACCTGATTTCTTTTTGCTCTGTCTGCTGTCATTGTATGAGAAGGAGCAATGTGAAACTATTTTTACTGAATACTGTAAAGCTCTTGGAAGTGTTTTCACCACAACAGGATATTCATCTGCCCCTCTATTCCAAAGCCAATGAGCCACAAAATGTTAATCCCTGAAAAGTTTGTCTTTGACAATGTTTTACTATGAGAGACTTCAGTATGCCCCTTAGAGATTTCATCATTGGTTTTGAGGCTCTGTGGAATTTGCTTCCTTGTGGATGGGATGTTGGAGTTTCCTGGGGAAAAAAAAAGAAACAAGGAAAATTTGCAGAGAGGCACTAGATAATAAACTCTTTAGAGTTTAATAAACTCTTTAGATAAGAAAGGTCTGTTCTTATCTGTCTTTTTCTCCTGCTTATTATCAATTTGCCTAAAGAAAAGATACTTTCTCTCTACAAATCCTGTTTCATTACTTTAATAGGAAGCAGTATGAAATCCTCACAGAGGTGTACCAGTGCTCCTCATCTGCTTTTTGTCTTAAATCTCATACTGATAAAATTTCTTTGTAGCCCTGAAGAGTGAAAGATTTTTCTTATCAGGGAGAAGCAGCTTATAGTCCTGTGTACCTCTGTGGAACAAAAGGGTTTGCTTAGTTGGACAGAAGGGTAAGATGGTTCTAAGGTCACTTCCAAGATGATGCCTTAGGTTTTAACTTTTATATTTTTCAAATCCTGCACTGCCTGGTGTGTAACTCTGAAGTTTCTTGTGGCCTGTGAGCTGCTGTTCTCTCATGCTGGTCAGACATAACAAACCTCTGCAGGTTTCCACTTCAAGTACACCAGGCCCAAAATGTGTCAACTAAAAGCCTCTAAAGGGGGGCAAACTTGGGGTAATTCCATCATGAAACTGAGGTGATAATTGGAGAATTAACCCTGATATGCAAATGAACCAAACTTATAAAACTGTGAAGAACCTGTGACCCAGGGTCCATCTGGGGTGTAGTCTCTGGACTGCCCAGCGTGTACCTTTGAAGGCCCTTCAAATAAATACCTTCCTTTATTCTCTTATTCTTGTTTGGTGTCTGTGTTTTAGGTGGCCACATAAGGCATCAAAGAAAAGCCATTTTTCGTGCTGTGGACACCTGTGCACTAAGGATTAAATAGGAGGAATAGTTCAGTTCTTACCAGTTCCAAGGCAGCATTTTCCTTTTGCTCAGACAACCCTGGTCCTTTGATCAGACTTTTCTTATCCATGCTTCATTTGTGGGTTTTATCAAAATATGGTTGCAGGTTGCACTGACATCAACTTTTCACGTAAATTATGAAAAACATTTGATTGCCTCTACGAGCTTCATTATAGGACTAACAAAATCACTGCAAACCCCCATAAAAATGCTACTTTCAGTGACTTATACAAGATTATTTTACATAATCTTTAGGCACAGGTTTGCCTTTTAAAAATCTTCCATGTGTAGAAATTAAGACCACCAAAAGAGCTTTTGATCAGAGAATGTCTACTTAGAAGGAATCCTATAAACCTGAATAATAATTAATAAGCTAGATTATTAAGAAATGTCAGTTTTTATAGAGTAGTGCGGGGAAGAAACCAAAACCAAACCCAACAAAAAGCCAAACCATAAACTCTAGAAGTCTATAAGCCCCTTGATTTAAAGGTATTCTAACATTAATTAAAAGAGGAACAGTTGTCATTGGTTATGCAATGACACTGTTCTTTTTGTTTCCTTTCACTCGCTGTGGAAGTGGAGCACAAAGCAGCCACTTTGGTTTCTTCATCAGCATGTTTGAATGCCTGATATAACTGAAGAGATATGAGACACTGCCCTTTATCTCCACCCTAACTCTTGTGGTGCTGTGCTGGTCTGTAAGCCTTCTTAGCAGTTTCTATCCAAGTCTGTCTACAAAAATTGTACTCTGCATTTCTAACAAAGCAGCATGTACAATTTCAAGGATGGTATGGATATTTGCTGTGAAAATATTACCTGCAGATTGCTTTCCACATGCAGTAGGGAAAATTCATCATTCAAACACATGAGCAACGGTTTTCAAAAAGGAGAGAAGGAAGAAAATGTGAGGGGAAAGAAATATTTTTCAAATTCTCCACAAAAGAAACCTAGTTTTCTATGACATTTAATTTTCCATTTCTGCCTTCATTATAACATGAAAATGATTAAAAGCAAGATGAAATATTTCAAAAAATATTTATCCAGACAAGAAATTATTCAAATGTATTAACCAACAGAGAGTGAGACTAATCTTAATACATTATATATATGTGCACATGTATGAAATCAAGCTATATGAGAAATATGAACATGCATTTCTCTTTATAGGAGATGTGCTCATGTTTTCTAAGTAATTTAGGATGCCATTGCTGGAGGGAACTGTGTCTTGGAAGACGGTTAACCTTGAAAACCATTTAAACATTATAATGTGAAAGCTATTCCACCTGAGTCCTTGTCCAGTACTGTGGAAAAGGTGAATGAGAGCCATGGCCACAGAAAGAGGAGAATAATGAATGTGAGAATAATGAATGCCAATTGGCAGGTGGTTTTGCTTTGGCAAGTGCTGTTAGCAGGAGTGATACTCTTAGATGACCTTTACCTCCTGAGCCCGTACTTGAAGAGTGATTTTAAAATATCTGAGATGGGAAATTTGGAAAAAAAAAATGCGCTGAGCAGAGTGCTTTATCTCACCATTGCACAAGCACATGAAGCTGGCATAAACCAGAGCACTGCCTGAAAAGGGCCTACCCTTTCCAGAGCTGTACTCTCTGCATTGTTTCCTCCCTTGGTTCTATTCTTTCTTTTGGACCAGGGCATTTTAGACTGATTCACCACCCAGCTGCATTAATGCCACACAGGCAGAAAAGAGAAGGCAGCTGAGGGACAGAAGGTGACCACAAAAATTGGTCTGGCTGCTTTTGCTGGCTTTACAGTCTTGGGGAGGGTGCGTGGAGGGCTAAGGCAGGAGAGGGAAAGGACTGGACCATGAGAATTTGCTTAGCTTATCAATAAAGCTGAAGTAATTTGATTAAGTGGACACTGAGTATAAAAAGGCTCTTCAGTGTCTACAAAGAAACAGCATAGCTAAGAGCTGCTCCTTGGCCCCTGTTCAGAAATTAAGGGAGGAAAAAATAATTTAAGGGTGAGGATGCTTAAGAACTAGAAAAAAGTGCTGCTGGATGGTCTCTTTCATGTTTTAAAATAAACAGTAATTGCCTTTTTGATATACATAAAATACACACTTAAAGACACAAAGAGACAGGTTCAGTGGAGGAAGAGATGGATGGAATGTAGTGGTCTATATGAAGCAATACTAGTTGATATATGGCCCTTCTGGCCTTAAGCTCAGTGAAATAAGACTGTGGCAAGCTATGAAAATACATATAAAATTATATGCAGAGTTGCAAAAATCTTTTACTTTCTTACTTTACCGAGGGTTGAGCACTGGTGCAAAAAAAGAAATGAACTGATTCTTATTTAAAATTTGAGCTTTTTCTGAGCAAAACCAAAAGGAAAAAAGGATAAGTAGAGCTGTAAAAATACTAAAAAGATGGTGGATACTGGAGAGTGATGGGAAGGCTTTTCTGTGGATACCAGTTTTATTTGTTAGTGCTCAGTACTCTGGTGATGATACCCTGGTCTGCTCTTCCTTGAATTCACCTATGTTTTTAACATTTATCTTGTTATATCTTAGGCAGAAGTCTATACCAGCCCAGCCCAGAATTAGAAGGCATTTATTTGTGGAAAAGAGGCAAATGACTTTTCACAAACGGATCCACTCCCTTAATTCTCATTAAGCTGTGTCAATATTGATTATTTTGTGGGAAAAATACAAAGTGACTTGTGCAGCGCTGTTGCCCACAGCACAGCAAGCTGGGTTGTACTCGGTGTCCGATGTTAGGATCATGGAGTCCATGGCCAGAAGGTCAGTACGATCATTTGAGGCTTTAAACTACTGCTTTTGCAGCACCGTCTAATGCGATGGAGTTTAATTTACAGCTGTCGATATATTTCCGTTAGATTTATGGAATGATGTGCAGAAACCATATGGTTCTTGTAAAAGAAGGTCATGAAGCCCCCAGGGGTCCCTCGAGTGTGGATTGAAATCCACCAGTCTATGTGATGATGCAGCCAAGTGCAAGTCAATAAAATTAACTTTGTTACAGCTTTCCTCTCTTCAGTATGGGGTACCTAAGCATTTTATTATTTGACATGTAAGAAGTCTTTCTTATAAAAAGATTCTCTTAAAATCATTCACAGTTCTATCTTCTCTTTAATGAAAACAAAGCACTAAAAACTTGCCAATGGCAATGATAGAGGTTCTAATGCGTACCGCAGTAGTAGAAAAATAACAGCACCAGATTTAAATGGGAGTCCATTATCATGGGCTTTATAGCAATTTTACAAAATAAACTGAACAATTTCGAAAGGGCAGATTTTAGAATCCACTTTAAAAGTTTTAAAGTTTTACTTTCAGTAAGCGCCTGGTCTCCTGAGCCTTCAGTAAATGGTGGGCCAGTTGTGAGGAGTGCATCAATTCTACCACTGGCATCCATCTGGAAAAATGTCTGTGTCTGCACCTGCCATTTGTTCATAAGCCGAAGGTGAAGGTTTTGCTCCTAGACATTACATCCTTCTGTTTTCTTGAGTGGATAGAAAGTTTTGTAACAGGGAGATTAGAACACACATTTTGCAAAATAAGCAAACGTCTTTTCTGTAACTAAACATTTATTCCTCACGTTGAAAATGTTATCATTTTTGTCACTCGGGTTCAGCAGACTTTTGCCACTCATTCATGTGGAATCAACATGCAAACATAGATTAGATTATTTACTCACATGTACGATGTTGACGCTAATTTAGTGTAACTTGGAGGTCTAAGCTGTCTTAGTGTACTTAAGAGATCTCATCAATGAAGAGAGAAACAGCTCCAGGGGTCCATTTATCCTTTACACACACAAAATATGCACAAGTCAGCTCCTGGAGATGCTTTTTTTCCATCTCTCTTGCCTGTTAAGATAGCCTGGCAACATCACTTAAATTTTACATGTATGGCACGGTAGACTCGGAGTAGTGCAGAGGATCCCAGCAGGTCTTTTGACACCACTCAGCACAAATTGAAGCATCACAACAACAGCTTGGGTTTTGCACTGGCTTCTGAAATTCTGGCCCACAGAAAAGAAGGTGAATGCGAGTGTCCACTTAGACTACAACGACGTGACGATGTTCATTCATTCCTATGCACTCTCTACCAGCTACAGGCTTGTAATGCTCTCTAGGGCTGCCCTTGCTTTTCCAACAGCAAGAAATACTTTTGTTACGTAGACTCTATCCCTAATACTAGGCTGTTGATAATGAAAATACTTCTATTAATGGGAAAAAAGATCCGTTTAAATAAAAATTGATTTTAACTGAAAACGTATGTTAGAATTTCACAGCTGTTTTTTTATTTCTAAGTGATCAATTTTTCCAATTATATTTCCATTTCTCTATTTTATGGTCTTTGTCCCTAACTCAAACTTTGCTTCAGTGAGTTTATTTTGAATTCATGCAATCAAAACTGAATGAGAATAAAGGTCATACTCTAAGTGAAAATGAAGCTCTGGAAAATACTGGAAATTAACAAGTCAAATGAGTCAAAGCAGAAGGGATGTCTATACTTGGAGAAATTTGGCAAAATCCTAGATCAGTGCCCAAATTTTTTGCCTTATTCAAAAGAAATTACAGACGTTTTTAAAATTGACTATCTACATAATTTACAAGCCTTGATATTACAGGCTCTTCTGAATTGTGAGTGGATTTGAGTCACAAGTCTCAGAACTGGCACAGGGAGTATGTGGGACATGTGCTTGACATTCACTGCATGATGTTATATTTTCAGGCATTATCAGTCCCATTGGATCATGACCATTCCAGCGTATCAAAATAGATGAAGGCAGGTGGTGGCTGTGCATCAGCCCTACTGCACATGTCCCAGCTGCGAGTAGATATGCAAAAATTCTACCGGTAGCTGGGAGCTGCTGTTGGAGCATTGGGGGAAAAAAAGCCACATGATGAATGGACCCACCTCTGAGGAGCAGCCTGGACATAAGCTCAAGTCTTGGCACGCTGGTGAAGCATCTGTATGTAGCACTGACCTAACCCACAGGAACTGTGTAACTGCATACTGTCACAGGAGCAGGGGGGCTAAATGCAGTGACAGGTTAGGGAGATGCTTGTCTAGAGTGTCTGGGATGCACATTTTCAGTTGATGGAGTCTAAAGCTGATATAAAGAGTGTGGTTGCCATCTGATTTCCTGCTTCAGTAGCTTGATTTATTGTAATAAGGAGTGCTAGTATTCATGCAATCAGAAGCTGGTAGAGAAGGGAGATGAGTCACTTGGGGGACTTGTATCTGAGGACCATGGGTTCAGCACATCAGAGGATTTGCTTGTGCATAGAGAATTACCCTTGGGCAAATAAAGCTCTATTGAGCCTTGTAGCAGTGGTACAAAATAGCAAAGTCCTGGTCCAAAATAATAGTGGCTTCTAACTGCTTTATGGGTGTTCAGCTACTTGTGCTCACTGCTGTGGGCAATCAAGGCAAAAGGAGGTCTTCCTAGTTTTTCTTTTCCTCAGCTTTCAACTCAGAAAAAATCCCTCTATTTCTCTTTCACTGTGCTAGGCGAGCATCTGGCAAGAAAATTCCTGGAGTTTAGCATATGTAGTTAATGCCAAGGAGGACAGGAAGACCATCAGCAGCAGAGAGCCCCTGGTACCTGTGCATTCAGGGAAGCCCGACTGTGGCCATACTTTGCTGCCATAGCGAGCAAAGGAAACCGAGAAGGGCTGCCTAACAATACATAGCCAGTGACAAATGTGCCCTTCAATTAACATTAGAAACACTTTAAATCAAAATGTTTTACTTCCCCCTTCATTGATTTTGTAATCTCTCTGTGAAATCACGGGTTCCCCTAATTGGCTGATGAAATAATTAGTCGACTCTGACATTCACTTGGACTTCTTCTAATTAGAAACTCTATTCCACCAGATGTCATGTCAAAACAGGTTTCTGTTTGAGAATTTAAAGCAGTCATTTTTTCCTGTGTAATTTTTTGAGCATTGTCTTTCTCTATTCAGAAAGGATCATCTAACTTTTTCAACTTTTTTGACAGCGATTAACTGCTGAAGATTTGGGTTTAGTTGAATACAGTTCAACATTATTTTGTTTTGATTTGTGCCTAAAATATTGTAAATCAACACTTAAAATATGTTAATCTTGTCCCAAAATAGGCAAACCAGCATTTAAAATTAACATCTAGATAGTTTTCAAAGAACTGAGATTAGTCTGTTTTAAAACTATAATTCCCGTATTAAAAATATCCTTTAAACTTTTAAAAAAATCTCATCCTATTAATTATAATTTAAACATTGCTTTGTCAATGCAAATGCCAATAGCAACCTTCAGAAATATTCCTTGATTAAAAAAAAAGACCTTTTGGTGCTAAGCTCTTTGAAGATCATCACCATTAGTGTCCGGAAAATTTGTAATATGTCTAGTAATACTTTTGCACATGAACACAAAATGTAATCCACCAACCCCAATTTACTGATGTAAATGAGCTGCATTCATTTTAGTCCTGCATAAATGTATATCCTTCTGCCTGTGGTGCAGTAGAAAAATGTCACCAAAAAAAGTTAATTTTAGGTAGTTTATGTGAATAAAGTTGCATGTACATGAGTGGAAAGTATAACATCTCTGAAATAATTCTGATGCAAGCAATCTGCTTCCCAAGTGGAGCCCAGGGAGAGATGCAATGCGTTTTACTGTTTTACCGCTCATGGGATGTTGTTTCTCGGAAGGACTCTGAAGGCAATACTGGTTGCTCATGAACCATGGAGAGTGATAAATTAAATGTATCACTAAAAATATAGGAGCCTAGGCTCTTTAGAGCTTTGCAAAATTCTTATCTGGCTGAAGTTATGCTCCTAAACTAATTTTATCACTCAATATAACACTCTTTGCTTTTAATAATGCGGCAGTGAAAGAAAATTACTTCAGGTAGCCTGCCTAATGCATTTGGTTAATGGTCATAACCAAGCAGTAAAAGATGACTATCTGTATATTTCAGCATGTTTTGCGAGGATGTGTGGAGTAGGTAAGTATACCTTGAACAGTATGAACAGTACTAGAAAAATATACAGGAATTATATATACGTCATTTTCTATATTTTACTACTTGAGGCTGCTAGGAAATAAAAATGTGATATATGGGATGATCCCATCAAGGGGACACCGTCTCCTAAACAGCTACTCTTGTGCTACTATTTGTTTTCAAACCCATTTCATGCATGGGAAAATCCCTCACAGAGATTTTTTTTTGTCCCCTAAGAAAGAGAGCTCTATGACAGTGGGGAGGAAATGAAAATCCTATCCCTTTAATGGCCTTGTGCTCCTCCTACCTGATGCAAGAAGGATAGGGAGAAAGAAATACCGCTTGAAATGAAGCTACTGTGGAAAGTCTAAAACATACTTTATGATACTATTTTGCCTGTTTTTCCATGCCCTGTTTCTAGCTCTTTCACATTCAGCTCCTGCACTTCTGCCTGATCCGTGTTCTATATCCAGGCTTTTTCAGACATTGGTTATATCTTTATTTTGGGCTTATGATCCACGAGTGGTGTGAAATATTGCCTGGTTTATTTGCTTATATTTTGGCATTGTCTGTCCATGAAAGAGCCAAAAGTCACTGCTGTGGTGGAGGTTTGCTCTGCAGAGTGTTGCACAATGGCTTTTCTGCTCTCACTGAAGCTCTGGGACGAAGCACTATGAGCCAGGGAGTTCTACTCTAGGCAGAGTCTGAATCTGTAGCTGATCTATTGTTAGCTTTTAGCTCTGGCTATTTTCATGCCTGGTGCCCACAGCTGTTGAGTTGGGGTTTTGGGAGGGGGAAGTGGTTTGTTTGTTTGTTTGTTGTGTGTTACTCTAGCCTGTCAGTGCACCCAAGGAATTTTTACAAATATTACATTTTTTCCCCAGCCCTCCTGTAGGGAACCGAATAAGTTTGCACTGTAGACCTTGCATGTGCTGGAAAAATGCTCAATTTGGTTTTGCATGATTAAAAGCTTGCATAGATGGGAGCACTGCTGCCTCTTTCTTTCTCTTGAGATACACTTAAGATGTGATTTCTTCTTTTGTGTTTTTGCACTTACCATTATTATCATCAATTATTCATTATCTTTTTTTTTTCTCTCTGGCTCATTCATGCAGTTGTCTGATGTTTAAGACTGATACTTAGATTCCTCCTGAAATTTGTGTCCTTACTTCAGGTACCTGCAATCACGACATGATTGTTTTTCATTAGAAGGTGCTGTGTGTGCATACCTCTCTCTCACCTGAGCAGGTATTTTTTCTTTAATGTCTCTGCCTCAAGGATGACTCTGAAGCAGTTGATCTTCCTCTATTCCTGTCTCTCTTCTCAGTGTTCAGCACATGATTACCCTAATTTACTGGACTGCACAATTTTTAAATTTAGCTTGGGTACCGGTGTCATCTTCTGGACACGGCTGCATTGAACCGGAACACCCAGAAATTTGACAATTTCAAGCTGTCCAACTTGACCTCCTGGAAGCTGCACCACACAAGATGCAGGTTCTGTACCATTGCTGTCTGCAGCCTGACATATGAAGGTGCATCCGAATGAGGCCTGGATTGGCTTGGATATGCTGACAAAAATACTGCAATGATTCTAGGATCACCCTCTGTGTCACTCAGCTCTCCTTGCTGTAAGGACAGAAACTGGGAATAGACACAGAGGATGGAAGTCATTCCAGCTGTTTCTTTCAATTCATGTGAGCTAGTGTGCTCTCAGTTTGCTTTTGAACATTGCTTATTTGAAATTATTTTTTAAAACAGATCATACCACTATCTCTACTACTACTATTTACTTGACCATGACACAGATGAGTGCACAGTAGTACTGCTAATAAATTACCAGAATAAATGTACTATGGACAAAGTCTTATGGGGCTTTAGGGACTTATTTTGCTTTTAGGGGCTTACTTAGAAGTGTATTTATGTAATTATTTATTTTTTTAAGTTGGAAAGAATGGAGTGTGCTGGTAGCACCAATAACATTTGCATTGATTGCATTTTTTTAGGAGTGGATGAGACAAGCATAGGTTAATTAAATCTGACCAGAAAATCAACCATATTACGGCTGTGCATAAATCCCTTTAATGCAATGGTCACCTCTTTGCACAGAAGTGCTAGCTCTATAAAATCTGCTATAGAACTTGAATTGGTAGTGTAAGACGTCTATAGTAGTCCCTGATGAAAAACCCAGTAGTTACACAAGATGCCCTGGTAGAAGAGCAGCAATTAACACCGACTCTTTTCAGGGACCTGAAGCATTTTTTTGGTCAGGATCACAGCCGCACTAATTTTGGCATCTATTTCTGAGATATCACTGGGAATGGTAACTTAGACAGTACACTGGCAGGTACAACCCGTTCGTAAGGTATGGTCATTGGGAGTCATAAATTAACTGTACCTATGAAATCTTCTTCTGGTTTTTAGGGTTCATTTTAACACTTGCAGACCATCATAGTGATCTTAAAACCTTCCCCCTTTCAAACTGAAGATCTGTGTTGTTAGTGGATTTACATACTTTTAAAACTGCAAGTTGCAACCTAGTGCCTGTGGATGTGATATTTCATTCTCTGGGTCTCCAGGTCTCCAGGTGTGTTCTTCCACAGTGATGTTAATGTTAATTATTGACC
>VZTA01012011.1:0-33654 GCA_013398855.1 Mohoua ochrocephala
GTCAGGAGGGAGCTGGGAGAGGAATCGCTGCTCTCGGGGGGATCGTGGGAGCGGAGGGAACGCTCGGGAATTCCGTGTTTCTTCCTGGAGGGTTCGGTCTTCTCCACGTTTCGGGAGGGGTTTGCACATCACCGATGAGCTCAGCGGTTTTTGGGGATTATTTGGGGATTTCCACATGGATGTAAGAGTAGGACTGTGGGACTGGGGGCTGTGAGTGTGGCAGGAAGGGGAATTTGGTTGGGATTTTAGGAAGGAATTCCTGGCTGGGAGGGAATTCCCAGAGCAGCTGTGGCTGCCCCTGGATCCCTGGCAGTGCCCAAGGCCAGGCTGGACATTGGGGCTTGGAGCAGCCTGGGACAGTGGGAGGTGTCCCTGCCCATGGCAGGGGTGGGAATGGGATGGGATTTAAGGTCCTTTCCCAAGCCAAATCCTGGGATTTGAGAAAAGGCATCGTTACAACTCCAGGCTTTTTCTTACAAACCAAATCTTCCACTTTTAGGGAATCAGAAGTATAGATGGAAAAACTTTGGGATTTGCCTGTCCAAACCAGCATCTCCCGTTCCCATCCCACACTGGCTGCCCTCACCAATGGCTCTGCTCAGATTTGTGCTCCCCTGGGAGCGGCTCCTGCCTGAGCTGTGCAGGGGCTGGAATCCTGGGAATCCTCGGGAATCCTCGGGAATCCTCGGGAATCCTTGGGAATCCTCTCTTTTCCTGTTCCCCTCCAATCCAGAGGGAGGAGAAGCTCCCTGCAGAACCTGTGCTGTCTCGGAGGCTCTTTTCCATAATGTGCATTTTTCCATCTGTTCCTGCCCTCTGGCAGTGGGAAGCCATTCCCTGTGTCCTGTCCCTCCAGGCCTTGTCCCCAGTCCCTCTCCAGCTCTCCTGGAGCCCCTTCAGGCCCTGGAAACAAATTGGAACTTTGTGAATCCCGCCCCTTTTATCCCTAATTTAGAAAACACTCGACTTTTCCCAGGAGAGAATCCACCAGAAATCCAATGGAAAGAATCCTCAAGAGATTCAATTGGGAAGCCATTCCCTGTGTCCTGCCCCTCCCTCCCTTGTCCCAAGTCTCTCTCCATCTTTCGGGTCCTGGAAGGCCACAATGAGGTCACTCCTGATCTCTTCTCCAATCCCAACTCTCCCAGCCTTTCCTCCCAGCAGAGCTGCTCCATCCCTCGGATCATCCTCTGGATTTGCTCCAGCAGCTCCATGTAATTCCTTGGAGTTCTTGGTGGCTCAGTTCTGGCTGAGGTTTGAGCTGATTGAGGCCCCTCTGTACCCAACTCCTCCATTCCCGATTTCCTCCTGCTCCAGGACACGGCTCCTTTGGACTCTCCTCTAGGAATAAATCTGATGGATGAGGAATCACAAATCTGGGCTGGAGGGGACCTTAGAGATCATCCAGTTCCACCCAGGCGCCAAAACTGTTTATTTTGGGGATGGAATGAGCAGAACCAACACCAGCTCCAGGGAAATCGCAGCTTTTCCCACCTCAGCAGCCAACAATCCCCGAACGACTGGTGCGGGGTGGTTCTCAAGGAGGAGAGAAAGCTCTTTGTTATGGCTGGGAGCCTGTGGAATTGGAAGAGGTGGGAAAAGCTTTGTAAACAAGCAGGAAATCAAAGTCAGGATGAATTCCGGCCAAGAATTCTTCAAAAGGAGCAGTCGGGAAGTCACTGGTGCATTTTAACAACTGCTGGAAGGGAAGGGATAAACACAATAGTTGTTTTACGACTTCTTTTTTCACACTCCAGCGAACATAAATTTGGGTAATTGTATTTCCTGGGCTTGGCTGTCTTGGAAGATAAGGAATAATTACACCCCTGCCTGGCGGGAAGGAGCCGGCACAATGATCCTTTTTTAATGCCAACAATCCCCTAAAATCGGAGTTCGGGGTGGGATTCGACGGTGACAAGAGAAAACATCGGCAAGGAGCGACTCGAACCGGCTCGGTGTGACCTGAATGTTTGGTGTTTCCATGTTTTCATTGGAATTATAATTTTACTCAAGCTGAGAACCCCCAGCCCGCTTTCCCTGCGTTTCCCTGGGTTTCCATGGGCTGTGCTGAGTGTTTCCCTGCCCTTCCCAGTTTTTATTTGCTTTCCCAACAGTTTCATTGCCTTTTTCTCCCCACCCTGTTGCACCTTGAGGATTTCTCTCCATCGGTAGGAGACGTTGGGAAGTTCCCGCCGAGAACTGGGATTGGAAAACTGTGTGGAAATCCTCATTTTGATGGTTTTGTAGTGACGAGATCCCGTGGAATTCTACACCTATTGTGGCTTGGGAAATGATTCCGCGTAGCCTAAACCTGTGGTACCTCCGAGCAGCAGGACAGAGGTGTGGGGATGCCTGTTCTTACTCTGGGAATGTGAGCGTCCAAAGGGGAATCCTGGTGTTCCTGTACCTTATCCCAGCAATACCGCGAGGTCGGATGTGCCAAAATTCCCTTTATTGTTCCCATTTCTCTGGCCTTGGACCGTTCTGGACCCCCAGTAACACCCAGGTGTTGTTGACACCTTCCCTGAAATGGTTTTTCCTGGTGCTGCAGGGAACCCAGAGTGTCGAACCCAGCTGGAATTCCTGCGGGATTCAATGACCTGGTGGTCCCAAAGCAGCTGCTGGGACTTCACGTGAATCTTAAATTTATCTCCCCTATTTCAGCAGGAATTGGAACCAGCTTTGCTAATTCCAAGGTTTTTTCTTCCGTTTTGAACCCTGCATTGGTTTTTTTACCCCAGAAATTCACGTGCTGCTCGTGAGAGTTTAGGAGCAGCGGTTTTAGGGCTATTTTTAGTGGTTTTGTTGTAATTAATGCCAACCCCTTAATTGCTGTGAGGAGTAACTCATTTAAATACCTTGGTTACCCAACTCTATTTATCTGCTCTATGAAAATAGACCAAGGGGTGAGAGGAAATGGCCTCAAGTTGCACCCAGGGAGAGGTTCAGGTTGGATATTGGGAATACTCCTTCATGGAAAAGGCTGTCCAGCCCTCCACAGCTGCCCAGGGAGCTTTGGAGTCGCCATTCCTGGAAGGATTTAAAAGCCCTGTGGATGTGGCACTTGGGAGTATGGGGACCTTGGTGAGCTTAGAGGGATTTTCCACCCTAAACAATTCCAAAGGGTGACTCCACCCGCCCCGGGCAGACTGTTCCACAAACTGTGCGCAAAATAATCCCGATTTTCTTCCTAAAACTCCCTTTTCCAGGCTGGGACACCCCCACACTTTGCCACGGGAGCCTTTAGCAGGGAGGGGGAGGAGAAAACGAAGGTTTGCTGCGATTTGGTGGGAGCCAAAAGGCAGAGGGTGATTGAATGCCAGAGAATCCCTATTGACATTCCTAAACCCTTCCCTCGGCTGTCAGGAAGCCGATAATGAAGGACAAAGAGCAGGAGGCTTCAGCAAACTCCTGCCTCCTCCTGCTCTTTAGAAAAGGGACTGAACTTTATTCAACTTTGTTCTGAAAGCGCCGAGGATCCTCCTGCCTTCCCTGCCTGAGCGGGAGCTCGGGGGTGACTTGTCCAAAAATCAACAACCTCTCAAGGCTTGACCTTTGGAAAGCTGAGCTTTATTTTCCACAGCTTCCAATTTATTTCTGCGTGAAAGAGCACCTGGAGTGAATCCCTCGTTTCCCTGCGTGGGTTTGGGGCTGGGGATGGAGGAGGCCAAGATGATCCGTGAGCAGTGGGGCCCTGGGACAGGGAGTGAAGCACGAGAATTCCCATGGGCAAAGGGACAACGAGGGACAGGACACAGGGAATGGCTTCCCACTGCCTGAAGAGGTTTAGTCGGGATACTGGGAAGGAATTCCTGTCTGGGAGGGTGGGGAGGGGCTGGGCTGGAATTGCCAGAGCAGCTGTGGCTGCCCCTGGATCCCTGGCAGTGCCCAAGGCCAGGTTGGACATTGGGGCTTGGAGCAGCCTGGGACAGTGGGAGGTGTCCCTGCCCATGGCAGGGGTGGGATGGGAGATGCTCCTTAAGGTCCCTTCTCACCCAAACCATTCCAGGACTCGAGGGTTCAGAGTCATCTCCAAGCACCCACCAACCATTGCAAGACCTCACATGGGGAAACTGAGGCAGGGTGTGGGTTCCCCCCTTTCACTTCTGTGTCCTTCCCCATTAATATCGGTGCAGCTCTGTTAATTAAACCCAGGAGGGGCAGGGTTTGTGCCCATCTGGGATGTGGGATTCCCTCAGGAGGTGCCCGTGGGACCTTAAATCCCACCCATTCCCACCCCTGCCATGGGCAGGGGCACCTCCCACTGTCCCAGGCTGCTCCAAGCCCCAATGTCCAACCTGGCCTTGGACACTGCCAGGGATCCAGGGGCAGCCACAGCTGCTCTGGCAATTCCAGCCCAGCCCCTCCCCACCCTCCCAGCCAGGAATTCCCAATTCCCAATATCCCACCCAGCCCTGCCCTCTGGCAGTGGGAAGCCATTCCCTGTGTCCTGTCCCTCCAGGCCTTGTCCCCAGTCCCTCTCCAGCTCTCCTGGAGCCCTTTCCAGCCCCAGGCAGGGTGGGGATGTTCCTGTAGCCCCGGGAATGGGACATCCCAGGCAGGAGCTCCAAACCCAACTGGAAATGTTTCCTGAGGGGCTCCATGGACCTGGGCATTCCTGGTTTTATTTTGTACCAGCCGTGTTGTGGGTGAATCCTCTCAAACCACTTTTTTCCCCCAAAAAAGTAACCATTTCACCCTTTTAAAAAAGTTATTTTAAGAATATCCAGGCTTAACTGGAAGTGGCAGCGAAACCTTTTCATCTTGAAGAACTTCGAGGAATATTAAACTTTTTATCACTTTAATGCTTTTTAAATGACTTTTTTTCTGTGTTTGCAGTAAAGAATGAGGGAGATCAGTCAGGGAGATTGGGCACAGGCAGATACAGAATCCAGCAGGTTGTTAAATAGCGCTGGGCTGGAAGACAGCAAATCTGAAGATCACGTGTATTTTGATACAATTTATTCTATATTTATCACTCTTTTCATAGCCCCCTGCAATAAATCATAGCCTTAACACATCAGGATGAATTCCAAATAAAATTATGGGCTCTCTAAAAAAAAAAAAGAAAAAGTAATTTGGAGATTTTAGTCCAGTTCTGCCTTTCCCTGATCGAAAATACTCGAGTTTTTCCTGCAGGATGAAACGAGTTTCTAATTCTGCCGCGGATCGCAATCTGTGGTTCCATCTTTCATCTGGAAAGGTTTTTCTTTTTAAGGGGCGGGGTGGGGGAAGTTATTTCTTTCGAGATGAGAAGCAACAGACTGTGCTTTAAAAATACTCCTCTTCCAATCTCCACCAAGCTCTGTCACTAACGAACCTGCGAGCTCAGCGCAAACGCTGAAAACGAATTTAATTCCCATTCGGAGATGGATTTGCTTTGCTCAGAGCTCGATGTATTAAATAGTTTTGGTTGCTGCTTCTTGTGTTCCGTCATTTAAGGGAGAACTAAAATTTTAGGAGTGTTTCACATTTAATAGGCTTTGGTATTGAAGGTCCTCGGTGCGGAAAAGTTGTTGAGCAGGTGGGGAAATGCAGTTTACAACCTGAATATCTGAATTTAAGGTTGGAAACGGCAAAGAACTGTGGTGTTTGGGCTGGGCTGGAGTTAATTAGTTTAATTTTAGCCGGTGTGGGGCTGTGCTTTGGATTTGGGCTGGAATGGGCTGGGTTGGAGTTAATTAGTTAAATTTTAGCTGGTGTGGGGCTGTGCCTTGGATTTGGGCTAGGCTGGATTAATTAGTTTAATTTTAGCCCGTGTGGGGCTGTGCTTTGGATTTGGGCTGGGGTGGAGTTAATTAATTTAATTTTAGCTGGTGTGGGGCCGTGCTTTGGATTTGGGCTGGAAACTGTTGATAATTCAGGAATATTTGTTATTCCTGGGTTTGCCCAGCACCAGGGGCTGCTCTGCTCCTCTCCCTCCTCACCAGTGAGGGGCTGCTGATCCCAAAGGATCCAAGGAATATCCCAGATTTTGAACAGATCACACAGATTTATGTGAAGGAAGTGCTGTTCAGTACAGGAGCACTGGAGTTGTCTGGGACAAATCCATCCCTGGAGAGATTTCTTTGGGCTCAAACCCGACCTTTCTCCTCCAGCCTCCCTGANGTATTGAACACACGGATTTATGTGAAGGAAGTGCTGCTCAGTACAGGAGCAGTGGAGTTGTCTGGGACAAATCCATCCCTGGAGAGATTTCTTTGGGCTCAAACCCGACCTTTCTCCTCCAGCCTCCCTGATTTGTTCTTTAAGATGAGATTTCCGAACTTGGGTGGAGGGTCCCTCCAATTGATTGATCCCAATTCAACCCGTGGAGTTGGATTTGTGAAATCCAGCAGCTTTGGGTGTCCTCGATTGGCTTTGGACATCCAGGGACGAAGGACAGAGTTTTCCTGGAATTCAGTGCGATGGTGCCACGTGAAGCTTCTGTCATCTTGTACTTTTTTCTCCTTTGTTGCACATTTTTCATCCTGGTTGCACAAATCGCCCGATTCTTGCAGCTAATGGCCCAAATCCAGGCGGGATAGGCTGGGATGGGAAGGGCACTTGGAAGGACGCAGCTGCCAGGCCCAGCTCTCAAGCTGTCACGGAGCTTCTCCTTCTGAGGGCACACAAGTCCATTTCTGCCCTTCAAAAGTGAATTTTTCTCTTTCTAAATCCTTGGTTTCTCCAAAAGTCCGAGTGCTGTGAAATACTTTTTCTCCTTGTCATTATTTATCGGGAAGCAGGAGCAAATTGTGGCCCTTAGTTCGGATTTTTGGGGTTTTTTTATGGTGCAGATTGAGCTGAAGATAAACCAATGCTGCTCCGTTTATCGCCTTTATCACTCCCTTATCTCACCTCAGCTGGACCTTTCCACACGGGGATGTTGGGAAAAGAGGGAAAAGTTGTGTTTTCCAAGGTTTTTGGTGTCCTTTCCCTCTCAGCTCACTGCGGGTGGTGCTGCTGCAGTTGGTTTGTGGAAAACGCTGCAGGAGAAAATGACTGTTGGGATAGGAAAGAGAACATGGCTGCTGGAATGGCTTTCCATGGGAATTTCCAGGGAGGTTTAAAGGCTGCTGGGTGGTTTAAGGGGTTCTGGGTGGTTCAAAAGCTTTCAGAGAGGGGAGCAGTCATTGGTTCAGTGGCTGGACTCGGCTGAACCCGCGGTGATCCATTGGGAATCCAAGGGTTGGGTGGTGTTGGAGAAATGTCCTTCAGAATCCACGATGGTCCTGGGAGCTCGGCCTGGGAATGGCTCAGTTCTGCTGCCGTGTGGATCAGAAAAGGGAGGGAAATGAAAAGATTGGGGTTTTATGGTTATTTTTTCCCTCACATTCCACCTTTTGGAGGCTTCTGCAAAGTCCCATTTTGCGCAATCACAGGATGGTCTGGGGTGGAAAGGACCTGAAACCCACCCGGTTCCAGCCTCAGAATCTCCTCCTGAAGCATAATTTAGACCTCTTTTGGTGTAAAACTCCTCTCTTCTGTCCCGTCCCTCTCTGCCCGTGCACAAAGTTGATCTCCCTGTCGTTTCTAAGCCCCCTTTAAATACTGGCAGTCTCTTGTCTTGCAGTCATGTTCTCTTCTCAGATTAGAGAATAAAAGTTGCTCCTGGTAAAATACAAAATCAATTTGAAGGTCCTGCCCTGAAATCTTGCTTGGACCCCAAACACTCTGATCTTCATGGCCAAGAACCTCCAGCTCCTCTGAAGCCTTGTGAGGAACCGGCACCTGCTGCTGCAGCCAAGACCTTCTCCTGAGGCCACCTAATCCCAGGATTCCAGAGCTGGAGCCACCCCCCATCCATGGGAGAAGGCTCCCTGCCCCCAGCCACAGCAGCAACGCCATTCCCGGGGGGATATTCCATTGGAATTGTGGTCCATGACAGGATCCAACGTCCTTCAAAAGCCTGGTTGGGGCAACACCCCAAATGTCCCCAGGGTCCAGGGCCACGTCCTTGGTAGTGCAGCCCCTCATGAACAGCACAACCATCACTTCCCAAATCCCGGCGGGAGCGTCCAGCATCGATGGCACATTCCCAGTTCGTGTTTGCCAGTGGAGATTTCCTTTCCTCTGGAACAATGGCTGCTGGAAATATCCAGGACTATGGAAAACCGACCCCAGCTGGTGGATGCTGAACCCTGTTCCAGCCTGCTTGGGGTGATGGCACATCCTGAATCCCAAAGCCACTCAGAATTTGTCACCAACATTAACTCGGAGGGATTTTATCACCCAGCCTCGAGTTCCTCTCTCCTTTCTCCTCATGTTCCCTCACTTTAAACCCATTCATTTCTCATTTACATCTTTTTTTTTACCAGCACAATGATTTGCAAAATTAAATTCATTCCAAGTTTTTACCACCCTCATTCCCACCTCTTTTCCTGGGATTATTACCATGACTGGGATTATCACCAGGATGTGTTTTACGGCATCCCAGGAACTCTCTTGTTTTTCATTCCTTGTTTTTCCTTTCCCTCCTCGTTAACAGATCCATAATCACCACACGAGAGTGGCCCGAACTCTTTGGTTTTTATAAACCTGTCTTAAAATATAACCTTTTTTTTTGGCAAATCCCTGAGGGTTGGGTGATCCTGGCAAGATCAGAAGATTCCTCGGACCATCTGTCTTGTGCTTCCTTCTCCTCTTCGTGTACCAGACTGAACATCTGAGCTCCACATTTCCCCCAGCCCAAATTATTCCTTCTTCACTGGTTATTTCGTGAAGGTAAAAAACAGAGCTCAGCACAGAAGGAGCTTCGGAGCTTCCATAAAAATAGAGAAATGAAGTGATGGCAGGAGGATTTCAAAATCCCACCAATAGCCTCGGTAAAGCTGAGCTAGAAACGTGAGTGGCACAAATATCAGCCTTTTTTTTATTCCTATGTAAAGACACAAAGCCGGTGCAAAACCGACCCAAAATGGGGCTGAAAATCAAAAATCAACATTGTGAGAGCTCGGTTTTAAGGTCAAACTGAGTCCCATAAATACAGGACAACGTGGGACGGGATTGAAGGGAACAGAGCAGCGACCCCAGGGAGAAATGTGTCCAAAGTTTTAAGAATGGGTACTGCAAAACACCCTCAAAGCAACAATGTGGTAAAAACCACTTTAATTAACCAGAAGTGGATTAAAAATATACACAAACCACCCTCCTACCTTATCCCAGAAGTTGGAACGAGATATTCAGCAGCATCCAAACCACCAACTCCCAGTGAAAGTCTGGAGGTTTAAGTAAAAACTCAACTTGCCTAAAAAATTGAAAATAAAACTGGTCCTCCCCAAATCCCGCAACATTTTAATTCCATTTTCTGCAATTTTAGTGGCATCATTTTTGCAATCATTTGAAACTCAAAGAGCTGAGATTTAGTTTGGAAGTTAGGAAGGAATTCTTGGCTGTGAGGATGGGGATGCCCCATCCCTGGATGTGTTGGTTGTTCCTGGTCCAGCTTGAACTGGGCTCCCTGCCTCAGTTTCCCCTTACTGGGAAAATGTCTCACATTTGTATCTTATTCCTAAATTCCCCTGGGCAAATGTCTCCGTATTTGCGTTTTGTTCCTGAATTCCTGTGGATAAATGTCTCCATATTTGTTTTGTTCCTGAATTCCCTTGATTCCTAAATTTCCATATTTGTTTTGTTCCTGAATTCTTGTAGGTAAATGTCTCCATATTTGTGTTTTGTTCCTAAATTCCTGTAGGTAAATGTCTCCATATTTGTATTTTTGTCTTAAATTCCTGTAGGTAAAGGTTTCCATATTTGTATCTTATTCCTGAATTCCTGTAGGTAAATGTCTCCATATTTGTGTTTTGTTCCTAAATTCCTGTAGGTGAATATCTCCATATTTGTTTTGTTCCTGAATTCCCCTGGGTAAATGTTTCCGTATTTGTATCTTATTCCTGAATTCTTGTAGGTAAATGTCTCCATATTTGTGTCTTATTTCTGAATTCCTGTAGGTAAATGTTTCTATGTTTGTGTTTTGTTCCTAAATTCTCCATGGTAAATTTCTCCATATTTGTATCTCATTCCTGAATTCCTTTAGGTAAATGTTTCCATATTTGTTTTGTTCCTGAATTCCTGTTGGTAAATATTTCCATATTTGTATTTTGGTCCTAAATTCATGTAGGTAAATGTTTCCATATTTGTTTTGTTCCTAAATTCCCCATGGTAAATTTCTCCATATTTGTGTCTTATTCCTGAGTTCCTGTAGGTAAATATTTCCATATTTGTGTTTTGGTCCTAAATTCCTGTAGGCAAATGTCTCCATATTTGTTTTGTTCCTGAATTCCCCCTTTACGTATAAACCCCAAAAAGTTACTTAAGGGCGGGTTAATGAGATGTGGCCCAGAATGTTCCAAAACTGAGCTTCCAACCCCATTCCTAATCAGGCGCTGGAGCCGCTAATCCAATTTGAGCCAGTGACTGAACCCATTCCTGGCGGAATAAAACGCACTTTAAATCTCATTTAAAAGCCACTGAGATGCTCCCGACAAATTAAAATCCGAAATTAAAAATAAATTCCG
Source organism: Mohoua ochrocephala (assembly GCA_013398855.1). Classification (NCBI taxonomy): domain Eukaryota; kingdom Metazoa; phylum Chordata; class Aves; order Passeriformes; family Acanthizidae; genus Mohoua; species Mohoua ochrocephala. The sequence continues at coordinate 10,500 of VZTA01012011.1, forward strand.
TTTGTTTCTGCCTCATTAAGGCCATCCTTGGTGTGGCTGAACCCAGCTCTGCGTCCCTGCCTGGCTTTGAAGGGTTTTTGCTGCTGAAATGAGGAGCGGGGCCCCGTTGGCCTTGCCGCGTTTCGGGAAGCAGCCGCTGGATGTGGGACAAGGAGAGGGAAGAGGAGGAGTTGGAGGAGTGGAGTTCAAGGGATGAGGAAGGGACTGGAGAGGGAAAGGGATGAGGAAAAGGGAGCTCGGGTGTGTCCGTGGGATTCTGGGAAACCAGTGCGGGACCAGCGCTGGGAGTGAGGGCCTTGATGGGAACTGAGCGTGTAGGGGAAGAAATGTACAAATCAAAGGAAAAAAAATGGTTTGGACACTTCAGTGATCAAAAAATGAGGAGAATGTCTTTGGTGGCCGGAGTGGGATCGGTCAAAGGTTGGACTTGATGATCTTGGACGTCTTCCAACATTAATGATCCCATGTATTTATGTATTTTATTGATCTTTAATATGTTTTATATTAAAACTAGAGATATTATATACTAGAGGTATTGATACAAATATTGATTACTTGTACATATTAATACAAATAGCTATTAACACCAATTTCTATTAATGCAAATATTTATGACTATATATTAATATATGCATTTATATATCTATGTTATATATAGGTATTTATATATATATTTATATACATTTATATCTGTATTATAGCCCCTCTGCTCCATTTTGTACATTAACCTCCAGCATGGCCTGGATGAAATCAATGATCTGATTTCCCTGCGGAGCCCAGAGCAGTTCAAACCCCTCTGGAATGCCGGGAATGTTGGAGCCAGCTCATCCCCAGCCCCTGGGCAGCAGGAGCTGGAGCATCCCAGGGGCTGTGACCCCTTCCAGGGATCCAGGGGCAGCCACAGCTGCTCTGGCAATTCCAGCCCAGCCCCTCCCCACCCTCCCAGCCAGGAATTCCTTCCCAATATCCCACCTGAACCCACTCTGGCAGTGGGAAGCCATTCCCTGTTGTCCCGTCCCTCGTTATCCCTTTGCCCATGGGAATCCTGGTGCTCCAGGGTCCCTGGCATTCCCAGAACCCATCCCAGGGCAGCTCTCCTGGCCACCACTGCTCATTGATCACCTTGGCCTCCTCCATCCCAGCCCCAAACCTGCCCGGGGAAACGAGGGATTCACTCCAGTGCTTCTCCTGGGAGGTTGGACTTGGGAATGGGGCTGGGAAGCACCTCCAGCCCCTGGGGCAGAGCTCTGCTCCTCCAGCCCTCCCGGAGACCGAGGCTCCACCCTCTGAAGGGAACCAGGCAGATGCTGGAACATCTCTTATTAAAATCTCTCCGGGGAGAGAGAATTCCGTCTTTTCTTTTGGTTGGAAGTGCCCAGGGATGGGGGCAGCCCGAGGAGCCCCTCGTGCAGGGGGTGCTGGGGGTCCCACACAGGTGGAGCTGGTTCCAAACCTGGGCAGAAGAAGCCTCTCCCAGCATGCCGTGACTGGAAATGATGGAAGGCTCCTATTCCTGCTCACCAGACTCCCGTGGGAATTGAAGAAGAGCTTTTTTCCAGTTGGATTTGGGAAGGAAAAGCACCCAAGCTCCGAGTTCCTGCCGAACGCTGAGCTCTGAAAGCTTTGTGTCAGTACCCAAACTTGTTAAAACCACTTTCATTAACCAGAAGTAGATTAAAAATACACACAAATCGCCCTCCTACCTCATCCCAGAAGTCAGAACAAGATGCTCAGGAGCAGCCGAGCCACCAAATCCTAGGGAAAGTCTGGAAGTTCAAGTAAAAACTCAACTTGCCTAAAAAAAACTTGATTGTGGTTTTAACTCCTCAAAATTCGGGCGCTGGTGCTGATAAGCCACCGTTTGGTGCCCCTTTGTCCTGGAAGGAGGAGCTGGATGGGAAGGGGAAGGCATCCAGAAGATCAGCTGGCATCGGGAGCAGGAGAGGAGGAGGCTGGGTAGAGCAGGGAGAGGAGCCCCGCTGGTAGAACATCATAAAAAACAGATTTAAAAAAATTATACAGAGGCATCCGAAGTCAAAAAGTGCCTCTGGGGGGATCCTGTTGGATTTTCCCTGCTGGAAAAGAGGGTGGCAGGTGAGCTTCCCCCATCCAGCAGGGTCACTCTGTTCCTGGGAAAAAAAACAACCAAATCATGGAAACTTCCTCCAGGAATTCTTAAATATTTTCCTTTCCCTCAGTGCTGGAGAAACAATGAATTGGCTTTTCCTGGTGAATCAAAAGTGCAAAATAGGGCTGAAAACGTCGTTTCACGTCTGCTCACCGAGATGATGTGTAATTGTGTGTAATATATATCAACCAAGGGGGCTCTGAGGTGTTTTTCCTGGGAAGAAGGTTTCTTGGGAAGAGGGTGATTGGTTTAAAACTGGCCCGGGGAGAAGAAATTTGTCTCGGTGACATTTTTTTCGAAGTCTGCTAAAAATTCTGCTCCGTTTAATTTATGTTGGATCTCCCACGCAAATGTTGTGATGAATGCGTGTAAAAGATGGATTTGGAAGTTGGGGCAGCTGTGGAATAAGGAATATTTCTTGGGAAAAGAGTGGAAAACATCCTTTAAGGGTCCCTGTGAGAGCTTCTGTCCCTGGGGTGTAGAGGAGGAGCAAGGAGAGGGTGGATCAGAGGATGGTTTTGTCGGAGAAAGCCCCAATTTGGGTCTCAACCCCCAAATTTTGGGACATTCAGAGCTCTCTGGTGGGTGTTGGAGGTTGGGATCAGGGCAAGAATTGGGATGGGGCTGGAAAACATCCCCCGGTGTCCACGGGCCTGCACATCCTCCCAAATTCCAGCTCTACGGCTCACGTTGGAAGCCTGGAATGGTTTCCACAGCCTGGCTCGGCTCTCCCAGACCCAACCTCCTGCTTCCCTCTGTTAATTAACATTTCCCAGCGTGGAAGGGATCAAATCCCTGCTGTCAGACACTGAGAACAACGAGCTGTAATTCCATCCTGGATTTATTTGTGTGGCTCCAGCTGCTAATCCTGATTTTTTATTTGAACTCGCTGGGCTGTTCGCAGCAAATGGCAGATAAACCATGAGCTGTTGAATGAAGAAACCTCCCAAAATGAGGGCTGGCAGCAGCATCCCTGTCCTCCTGGAGTGTTTTGTGTGCTGCTGTTCGTAGACAATCCGAAATTCCTTCCCAAGTGGAGCAGGAAAAGCTTCCATGGATGCAAGCAGGGGGCGAATGTGGAATTGTGGATCAATCCCAGGGCGAAATGAGCATTGATTGATGCTCCGACGGATTTGGAGGGCTTGGATTTCCTTTGGTATTGATTTCTCCGTGCTTCTGGTACAGCCAGTCCCAGGCATGGAAAAGCTCCTGAGTCACAGCTAAAAATCCATGGAAGTGCTTGAAATTGGGGAATTCTAACGATGGGAAATCCTGATTTCCTTTGCTTCCTGAGTTCCCATTTCCTGATGGGATTGGGTTGTTTTGGGAAGGTTTTGGCTGGGCTGGGTGGGGACAGTGCTGGGTTTGCTCCCGTTCCAAGCTGTCCCATCCTGCTGGGACACCTGGAGTGCCTGTGCCACCTGCCTGTGCCCTGGGAATGGGCTCTCCTGGATGGAGAGAGCCCCTGGGAATGGGCTGTCCTGGATGGGATCCAGCCCTGGGAATGGGCTGTCCTGGATGGGATGGAGCCCCTGGGAATGGGCTGTCCTGGATGGAGAGAGCCCTGGGAATGGGCTGTCCCGATGGGATGGAGCCCTGGGAATGGGCTGTCCTGGATGGGATGGAGCCCCTGGGAATGGGCTGTCCTGGATGGAGAGAGCCCTGGGAATGGGCTGTCCTGGATGAGATGGAGCCCCTGGGAATGGGCTGTCCTGGATGGAGAGAGCCCTGGGAATGGGCTGTCCTGGATGGAGAGAGCCCTGGGAATGGGCTGAGGCCTTGGGAGCACCTGGGAATGTTTGATGGCCTTTGTGGTGTGATTCCAGTGGGAATTCTGGAAAATGTCCTTGCTGGGGCCTTAGGGGAATAATCTGGGAATCATTCACCGGCACAGGGTGCCCAGAGCAGCTGTGGCTGCCCCTGGATCCCTGGCAGTGCCCAAGGCCAGGCTGGACATTGGGGCTTGGAGCAGCCTGGGACAGTGGGAGGTGTCCCTGCCCATGGCAGGGGTGGGATGGGATTTAGATCCCTTCTCACCCAAACCATTCCAGGATTTTCTGAGAGTATTTATTGTAAACGATGATCCCAGATCTTGGTAACTTCGGATGCTCCTGGGCCTGCTCTCATCCCGCTCTCCTCACTCTCCATCCTCCCCTCCTTGCTCTCCATCCCGCTCTTCTCACTCTCCATCCCACTTTCCCTGCTCTCCATCCTGCTCTCCTTGCTTTCCATGCCGCTCTCCTCGCTCTCTATCCCACTTTCCTCGATCTCCATCCCACTTTCCCTGCTCTCATTCCACTCTCCCTGCTCTCCATCCCGCTTTCCTTGCTCTCCATCCCACTCTTCCCAATCTCCATCCCGCTCTCCTCGCTCTCCATATCGCTCTCCCCAATCTCCATCCCACTTTCCCTGCTCTCATCCTGCTTTCCCTGCTCTCCATCCCGCTTTCCCTGCTCTCCATCCCGCTCTCCCCAATCTCCATCCCGCTTTCCCTGCTCTCCATCCCACTTTCCCTGCTCTCATCCCACTTTCCTTGATCTCCATCCCGCTTTCCCTGCTCTCCATCCTGCTCTCCTCGCTCTCATCCCGCTTTCCCTGCTCTCCATCCCGCTGTCCCGTCTCCATCCTGCTCTCCTTAATCACTCCCTCAGAGCCATGATTTGGATTTTTTTCCATGTGCCCAATCCCCCAGTCACAATTCTCTCCCAATGTTTGGATAACCCGATCAGCCTTTCCATGCACTGGAAGGTCACTGGTGGAAATTCCCGCTCCTTCCAGAGGAGCCAAGAGCTGAACCAAGAGCTGCTTTTCCTCCCTGGCATTTTAAAAGCTGCACTTTGGGGCTGCCGAGGAGATTTTCTCACCTACCCCAGAACAGGAAAACATTCCTGAGAACGGGAAACTGGGAATTCTCATTACCCGTGGCGAGGGAACGCTTTTGTTCCTCACTCCTTCCTCAGGGCTCTCCAGATTCCTGCAGGAATCACATTTTCATCCACACAGACGCCACGTCTCGCAGCACGTTCTGCTCCCGTTTTCCTCCCAGCTTTTCCTTCGGATTGGGAATGAGGATAATTAGGCTGAACAATTCCGGTGAATTCCTCCCCAGCTCAGTCCCAGCCCCTCCAGAAGGGACAGCAAATGCGGAATATTTTGATTTATTCCTTCGAATTCCGCAGAGGAACTCGCTTGAAAGGAGCTGCTCCACCTGTTGGAGGTCTCGTGGCTACCGGAGGCGGTTTGGCCACTGGGATGGGAAATGAGGGATCCTGCGGAAAATGGGAGATTTGGCTGGAAAAAAGGAAAATTATCATAAATATGCATAAAGCACATGGAAAAAAAATAGCAATTACTTTGGCCTTAAAAGCTTGAAACAGTTCAGCAGAGCAGATGGGCTGCATAAATCTGGCAAAAACGAGGGCAGGAGGGATTTGTGTGTGGAGTGCAGCAGGGGATCACACCAGGGTTGGAGTGATAAAGAATTTGCTGGAGCTTGGAATTTGTCTGTTTTCCTGCGTTTTCACAGGAAAAGCAGTGCCCGGGATCCCGGGACAAGGCTCCTCAGCAGTGCCTGGGATTCACTGCGAATTCCCACCAGGAATCAGCTGATTCCCAGCTCCTGGAACATCTCCAGCTTGGGAAATTTCCTGTTCTTTGCTGCTTCCAGCCTCTCCCAGTCATGGAGAATCCCAGACTGATTTGGGTGGGAAGGGATCCTAAATCCCACCCAGTGCCACCCCTGCCATGGCAGGGACACCTCCCACTGTCCCAGGCTGCTCCAAGCCCCAATGTCCAGCCTGGCCTTGGGCACTGCCAGGGATCCAGGGGCAGCCACAGCTGCTCTGGGAATTCCAGCCCAGCCTCTCCCCACCCTCCCAGCCAGGAATTCCCAATTCCCAATATCCCACCCAGCCCTGCCCTCTGGCAGTGGGAAGCCATTCCCTGTGTCCTGTCCCTCCATCCCTCATCTCCCTCATGGAACAGGTTCCATAAACAGAGTCTGGTACAAACTCTGGTTGTGCTGCTCACCACCGCTAATAGGCGGATCTTGTGTCCTATTGATCTTGGAATTACCTGAGTGATGCCAAAAATCAATCAGAAACCTCTCCTGGGCAGCTCCAGGCAGGATCCTTTTTATTAAACCCAACCCTGATTTATAGGTTTGTCATTAGCATTAATAAGGAGGTGAAATCCACCCTTCATCCTTCCCTGGGGTGTTGATCGTCCCTCCTCAGGAGCTTCTCCTTCTCCACGGACCCTTCCGAAGCGGTGCTGGACTTCCTTCTCCAAACCACAGAAGGAATAACCCAGGATCACCTTCTGAGCCTTCTTTTCCTTCAGAAATTCCCACAGAAGGCCCTCAGAATTCCCGGAGAAGCTGTGGTGATAAAAAGTTTAATATTCCTCGAAGTTCTTCAAGATGAAAAGGTTTCGCTGCCACTTCCAGCTAAGCCTGGATATTCTTAAAATAACTTTTAAAAAGGATGAAATTGTTACTTTTTGGGAGGGAAGAAGTGGTTTGAGAGGATTCACCCACAACACGGCTGGTACAAAATAAAACCAGGAATGCCCAGGTCCATGGAGCCCCTCAGGAAACATTTCCAGTTGGGTTTGGAGCTCCTGCCTGGGATGTCCCATTCCCGGGGCTACAGGAACATCCCCACCCTGCCTGGGGCTGGAAAGGGCTCCAGGAGAGCTGGAGAGGGACTGGGGACAAAGGATGGAGGGACAGGACACAGGGAATGGCTTCAAATTGGAAAAGGGAAGATTTGGGTGGGATATTGGGAAGGAATTCCTGTCTGGGAGGGTGGGGAGGGGCTGGGCTGGAATTGCCAGAGCAGCTGTGGCTGCCCCTGGATCCCTGGCAGTGCCCAAGGCCAGGTTGGACCTTGGGGCTTGGAGCAGCCTGGGACAGTGGGAGGTGTCCCTGGGATTTAAGGTCCTTCCCACCCAAATCATTTTATGGGAGAGAAATGCTCCCCTGTGAAGTGCATTGATCTCCACGATGATCTGGAATCAGTCTCTGCCCTCCTGCATCCTCAGGTTTGTGTCGTGTCGGCCTCAGGCTAAAAAAGAGGCAAATTTGCTTTAAAGTTAAAGCAGAATTAAGAAAAACAGCATTTAAAGGGAGAAGTGGCTCACGCTTGGGCAGTGACTTTGTTGGTGGCACTCATCGTTTACCAAGAGTTTAATGGCACTGCAGGACTTGGGGAATTCCAGGGAAATGGGGTTTGAGCTTGGGAGTTTGTGAGGTTTTTCCCACTTAACATTGCAGAGAACTGAGGAGTCTCCAAACCACAGCAGGTGTGAAGTAAAGAAGAAATTCATGATTTAATTGATATCATTCCATAATTAAAGCTCCGATAATTTGCTTTGATCTTGGGATGGGCTGAGGTGCTCCAAGGCACCTGGACCTTGGCTTTCCATGGCTGTGGTGGATATCCCAAGCCTGGCAGTGGGGAGGAATTTGGACGTTAAGGACCTGCTTTAATTTTTGGTCAGCCCTACCATGATTGCTGGAGATCCTTCCCAGCTGAAACTGTCCGGCCTGTGGCTGGAAAAAGGGATCTGAGGAGCATTCCTCAAGGAATGTTCCCTCTGGTGGGAGTGGGAAGCCGGGAATCAGTGGAACTATGGGTTGAGGGAACATCCAAGAGGCCCTTGGGAACGACAAGACCCACAGACAAGTCTGGAAGGGATTCAATCAATTCCTGTTGAGAATTTGAGATCCCTTTTCGGAGACCACACTGAGCCGCACAAACTCTGGATTTCACTCTGTTTATTCACCCCCATGGAATGTTTCTCCCCCTGGAAAAAGCGAGGGTGAGTTGTCCCAGGTGCTGTCCCGACCCTTTTTGGGGAGGGTTTGCTCCTGGAAAAGCCCCGGTGCTGAGCTTGGGCCGTGTCCTGTCTGCTGGGAGGGTGAATTATTCCCCGTGGCCAGGATTTCCAGCAGGCAGCGGTTATCCCGCATTCCCGGTCTGGTTTGAAATCCATGGAGAAGGATTTAAACACCAACTCGCAGTGTTTTAGTCCCTCCAGCTGCCTCAGCTGGGCACAGAGGGCAGAGCCACCAGCCTTGAGCTGGAATCTTTCAAAGGAGAAGCTTTTATGGATCTGACGTCTCGTGGTGTCTCTGGATGGGAATCCCAAACATTCCAGAGCTTTACAAACCTTTTCCACGTCCCTTTTAGCCCTGGGCTAAACTTCACCCTGTCTCTCACACCCTCTGCTCCTGCCCCTGTCCAGGGACACTTCCAGGAGCTCGGCTCCCGCTTCCTGAGGTTCTGGCAGCTGGAGCACTCCGTGCTTTGGGAGGTGTTTTGTTATTCCACAGGCGTTTTTCCCGCAGTGCGATCCCTCCCTGTGTTTATCCCAGCTCTGCCTGTGGATGTGGCAGCAGCTGTTTTACACTTCCCTGCTGGGCCCGGGGCAGGGGTCGCTTTTTATCTTCCGTTATCATTCAATCCCTGTTTTTCCAAACTCTGATTCCTGTGAAAATGGATTTCTTGTCAACGACTCTTTTTCTTGGAGAAAGAAAACCAACAAACAAACCCCACCAGGATTCATTTTCACTTTTATGATTCCCAGCCTTTTTGTCCATGTGCTGTCTCCTCCTGGTTTTCCCTCCCAGCATTCCTGGTTTTCCCTCTCAGCATTCCTGGTTTTCCATCCCAGCACTCCTGGCTGGAGCTCTGACTTTGCTCCCAGCAGCAGGGAGAGGTGCTGGGAATGCTCCTGGATGGGGGCTGACCTCAAACCCTGCCCTGGAGCCTGTGCCACGTCTGCCCTTGGAAGCTTTTCCCACAATCCCACTAATCTGTGGAGAGGGGAAGGCGATGGGGTGAGGATCTCACTCCTCGAGGAGCAAAGAGCTCTGGGCCGGGAGCTGGGAGATTTCTGGGAATGGCAGCCTGGGATGAGCCGGGCCTTCGATGCCGACAGCATCCATGGAGTCCCTCGGTGCAGGGGTTGGAATGGGATGAGGATGAGCTTTAAGGTCCCTTCCAGTCTGGAATTCCAGGATTTTACGGAGCCAAGCGGTTCAAGCAGGAGCAGCTCCAAAGGAACCACAATTCCCTGGTTTGTGTGGCCTCTTCTGCTGCTTGGTGACCAAATCCTCTTCGTGGACTTGTGCCACTCTTTGGCTTGGATACGGAATTCCTGAGGCTGGAGAAGCCTCCCAGACCATCAAGTCCAACCTGTGATGGACCAAGATCTTCTCAGCCAGCCCAGAGCTCTGAGTGCCACCTCCAGGAATTCCTTGGGCACCTCCAGGGATGGGGACTCCAAACCTCCCTGGGCAGTTCCAAGGCCTGAGCACCCTTTCCATGGGGAAATTCCTGCTGCTGTCCCATCTGAGCCTCCCCTGGCAGTTTGGGAATATTTTCTGACATCCCTGGAGTCCCTTTTTCCTCTGCCAAACTTCAGGTGGTTGTTGGACTCCGGGGTTGATCCTCTTTCCTTTCACTAAATGCTGGAATTTTACCAACAAAAGGCCCTCAAATCCCTCAGGGTTTCGGATCCTGAGGTTCTCTGGCACTGGGTGGGAGAGGGAATTCTCATCTCAGAGCCATTAATTAGAAACATAAGAGGTTGCTTAATGATGCACAGGAGGCTTAAAACACTGGGAATCCAGGCAGTAAAAATAAAATCAGATTATTTTTGTGCCCGTGCAGTTTTGCATCGAGCGTTCCAGGCATTAAAAAAGTATTTCACGCATCATTTACTTACGAGAAATTAAAAACCTCCAAGTATTAAAACACTGGGAAAAATCCTGTTCGGAATAAAACGATTTTTATTGCTCCCTTTCTGCTGCAAATGTTGCTGGGGCACAAAGCCTTTAAGATCAATGTTTGTTGGCCTCAAATATTTTCTTTTTGAGGCATTTATGGTGGGTTAAAATAAACTCTGCTAATTAGAGAACGTCTCTGTCCTGCCATGGCACTTTCAATTCGTGGCTGGGCAGCGGGCAGTGGGGTTTATTTATTTGAATGTTTATTATTTATGCTTAAAGTGGATTTATTCTTCGTTCGGTGCAGGTTTAATAAAGACAAAAGTGGCTCTAGAGGATAAGAGCAGGAGGGAAGAGGGAAATAAGAGGGATCCGGGTTCGCTGGTCTCTTGGAAATGCAGATCAATTATTTTCGGGATGGAAATGAGAGCTAAGAGTGATAATTATGGTTCTAAATGGCCCAGCCATGCTGTGCACGGGAGGGTTTGGGGTCGTGGGGAGGACAGAGCTCATCAGGATTATTGCTGGAGCTCAGAGATCTGGGGCACAACCAGCTCTGAACATGGGGAAATTAAAAATGTCCAGACTTTTCTGCTTTCCGGCGCCATGTGGAGTCACCGTTCCCGGGGGGTTTAAAAGCTGTGTGGGTGTGGCACCTGGGGACGTGGGGCAGTGCTGGGCTTCCTCTTGGGAATGATCTTTGGTAGAGAGGAAAATCCCCAAATTTCAATGGATCTGCTTCAAAACTCTGCCCTGTCCAATCCCGGGAGGCAGCCCCTGGTGCTCTGGAAAAATCCTAAGGAATGAGGAACTGGGGTGGGATCTGCCAGGTCCCACCTTGGAAGGAGGGATGGATTTGATGGCCCCATGTGGCAGCTGAGGACACCTGAGAGTGGCACCTGCCAGGGGTTGGTGGTGCCAGGCTGGGAGAGCTGGGAATGTTCACCTGGAGAAGGGAAGAATCCAGGGAGAGCTCAGAACCTCTTGCAGGGCCTAAAGGGGCTCCAGGAGAGCTGGAGAGGGACTGGGGACAAGGCCTGGAGGGACAGGACACAGGGAATGGCTTCCCAGTGCCAGAGGGCAGGGCTGGATGGGATATTGGGAATTGGGAATTCCTGTCTGGGAGGGTGGGGAGGGGCTGGGCTGGAATTGCCAGAGCAGCTGTGGCTGCCCCTGGATCCCTGGCAGTGCCCAAGGCCAGGTTGGACCTTGGGGCTTGGAGCAGCCTGGGCCAGTGGGAGGTGTCCCTGCCATGGCAGGGGTGGCACTGGGTGGGATTTAAGGTCCCTTCCACCCAAACCATTCTGGGATTCTGGGATTTTGGATCCCCTCATCCCTACAGAGGAGGGAAAGCCGGCAGGGACCCTAAACCATCACAAACAGTGTTTGGGATCAATGTGTGGGATCAGCTCAGAGCTGGGTTCCTGCTGACTCTCAGGTTGGGATTTCCCAGCTTTTCACCTTGCCTTGAACCTGCTCTGTGTTCCCCGACTCATCCACACTGCGAGAATTCCACCTTTTTTAAATTCTGACCCTCCCACTGGGAACGTTCCATCTCATTCACGAACCTCTGCGATCCCTCAGCAATCCCTCCTGATCTGTTTAATCCCGGTTTTAACTCTGCCTGCCGAGGTCAGAGCCCAAACTCGGCTCCCGTGTTGGGAAAATCCAATTTAATAATTGAGCCTTAAAAAATCTCCGCACATCTTTTAGGATTAAAACGCTCTTTGCCCTCCAATCACTTCCATCGGATTTTTCCTCAAGCCAAAGAATCTTCCCAACTTCTCATCCGGAGGCTCTTTTATCATCCTTCACCTGCTTCAGTGCGTTCCCTGTTCCAAAGGGCTGGCTTAGGATGTGACAACATCTGTATTTTATTTTCATTTAGGTTTTATTGTTCGTTCCCTGGTCCTTCCTGTGATATCCGAGTTGTCTCTTTGTCTGCTGCAGCTTTCAGCAAATCTCTCCAAAGCCTCTGCTCTCCTTCCTGGAGAAAAAAAACGGATTTAATTCCTGTTCTTGTGTACAAAAGGTGCAGATTTTATTTCTCTGGTAATGACAGGTTCTGAATTTCATCCACCCTTTTATTGCCCTTCAAAGCTTCCCTCGAAGCCGCAGGAATTGGATTATTTGGAATAAATTCCTTGCCTGCCCCCTCTTCCAGATCCTGTCTGCTGATCTCCGATATCATTTCCAGTCCCTCATTTAAGGGTAAGAACATGCCAGTGTTCCAGGCTGGAAATTCCGAGGGAATGATGGGCTCTGTTCCATGGCACAAATAATCCAGGCTGGAAATTCCGAGGGAATGATGGGCTCTGTTCCATGGCATGAATAATCCAGGCTGGAAATTCCAAGGGAATTGTGGGCTCTGTTTTCTTTCACAAATAATTTGGGAAATTCCAAGGGAATGATGGGCTCTGTTTCATGGCACAAAAAATTGGGAAATTCCAAGGGAATGATGGGCTCTGTTTTCTGGCACAAATAATTTGGGAAATTCCAAGGGAATGATGTGCTCTGTTTCTTGGCACAGATAATTTGGGAATTTCCCAGGGAATTGTGGGCTCTGTTCCTTGGCACAGATAATTTGAGGTGTCTGGGGTTTTTTGTCTCTTTGAAGCCCCAGATCCTCTTGCCGTGGGGTGGAGCAGAGCGAGATCTCGGCACGAACGAAAGGAAAAACCCAAAACAGCCACAAAACCCAGGAGAAACATGGAAAAAGTGTAAAGGCTGTGGGAGAAAGGAGGGATGAACAGCAAGGAAAAGGGTTGGATTCAGGAAAGGAAAGGCCGTTTTGAGCTGGAGAGGTTCAACCGCCTCAGCAGGCAATGGAACAGCTTGGAATAACTCGGGAATTTGGGAGAGGTGGAGGAGAAAGGTGGAATTTTTTCAAGGGCGGAATTTTTTTCAATTTCTGTTCAAGTCCGTGAGGGTGGAGGTCCATGGTTTATTTTCACTCCAAGGGTGATTCCAGTGTTTATTTTTCTGGATTAAAGCAGCTGCTGATGGAAGCCATGGAAAACAATCCGGGAATGGAAAAGGCTCCCCGGGGGCTGCAGGGAGCACACGGCACGCGTTGCTTTATTCCTGTTTTATTCCTGCTTTATTCCTGCTCCATCCCCATCTATCCTGGGCTTTTATGGGAACGCTTTGCTTCCTCTCCTCAACATCAGCACTGCCACAGGACTCTCCCAAACTGCTCCTCGTGGATCCCGTTTTCATTCCGTTTATTGTGGCATTTGCGGGAAAACACAGGAGGGAAATGTCAGGTGCTTCCCTGAGCCCCCCAAAGGCTCCGTGTTCCACAGATTGTGGGGAAATAATTCTCCCCGAGGGAGAGGGAAGTTCTGGAGGGGCGTCCTCAAAGCTCCTCCCTGCCGTTATCCAGTCTGGGAATGGCTTTTGGAGCATCCTGCTGGGATAATGCTGGCTCCTTGTGAGCTCCCGAGTGAAATCCTGGCTCTTTATGGGCTTTTGCATTTGGAGACAGCTTGAGTTCTGCATTGAAATTATTTTTTTCCTGTCGAGCACCGTTTTATTTTTTATTTGGGAGAGATTTAATCCAATTCCTCTGGCGTAAAAACAAAGGAATCCGTGTTTGAAAGACGCTTCTTGCCTTGAAAGCGCCGAAATTCTCCGTTTCGGGGCTTTCAAAGCAAAGCCTTTGTGTTCTTTTTGATCTGTGCATAATGGATCATCGCAAAGTGCATTTTCCTTTTGGTTAAAGATAATCCGAGCTCAAATACAGCATCTAAAGCTATTAGAAATAACAATAATAATAGTATTAATAGTAATAGTAATAATAATAATAATAATAATAATAATAACTGTCTTCATTGTTGATTTCTTTGTGGGGCCTGCTTAAACCTGGGAATTTTTTATTCACTGGAAAACCTTTTTTAACAAGTTAAACTTGAAACTTCTCAGCTTTAGCCACGGACAGGCCACAGGGTTCATTTCGATGCTCGAAAATCCCTTCCCATCTTTTGTTTGGGGCTTGTTTTCCTGGCTATCCCTCATTTGCTGCCCCGAGCCCCAGGAGTTGTGGCTGAGCCTGGCAGGGTGTGGGAGAAATGAGCTGTGAAGGCAGAAGGGCCGAGTGGATCCTTTAACACGACCGAACAATGTCCCGTTTGGACATTTCCTGTGCTGAGCCCCGTGACACACCAGAAACTTGGGGGTTTGGGGGTTTTTCCCATAAAACAGCGGCTCCTTGACTCCCTATCCCATCAATTCCATGATATTTTCTCATTTTGGTGCAAAGCTGGGCCTCTTTCAGCAGCACTCTCAGCAATCAGGATATTTTCTGAATTCCTTATGCTCCTAAAAAATCTTATTTCTCTTCCTGGGTTATAAAACCCTTTAGAACCCCATATTTTTCCTTCCTCTGAAGGTATTTACCCACTTAACCAAAGATATTCCTTTTTTTTTCCCCCTTCCCCGACGCCGCATTGCAAATCCTTTATTTAACGGCAGCCGTCGTGGAGATATTGGCTCGAATAAATATCTCATTTCCTCTCCGTGCCTGACAATAACGGGCTTGTATTGGAAGTTTTATGATCCCATCCAGGACCTATCAGCAAAATAAAAATTACACTAAACCTGACAAGAGAATTACATTCGTTATGTTTGGGTGCAGACTATTTGCAGCCCCTCCAGAAATGAATCTTTCCAAGTGCCCCTCTAAGGTTTTTATTTAATTCTCGGGCGAGAAATTCTCTTGGAGTGATGGTGAGCTAAGTGGGGCTGGTTTGGGGTTTTTTTTTGTTAAAGCAGGCAAGAATTTGGGAAAACGTTTCTGTGTGGAGCCCCCCTGTTTAGATGGAGTGGAATTATTTAAATGGCATAATATTCTTTGCATTTTAATCTGAGGAATGGGAGGGAGTTTTAGTGCTGGTTGTAATCCAGAGCCAGGTAGGAAAACCAGAACACATCTGAAGGCAACAGCTTTGGGAGAGCTGTTGGCATTAACCCTTTAAGCGCTGGCTGGTGCCTCATTCCAGATGTCGAGCAGATTTTGGCTGAGGTCAGATGTGTTTTGTTTTTCCTACCTGGCTCTGGATTACAGGAAATTCCTTGGGAACAAGGCCCACATTGACCCAGTGGCTTCAAGCAGGAGCCTCCTTCCTTAATCCTTGGCATTCTTGGGAGAACCAAGGGCACCATGCAAGAATCAGCTGGTATTTGCTCTGCTGTTGTGCCATCGGGAAAATTTGGATAAATATGAAATGTTGCTGTGTCCTGAAGGACATGCCCAACATTCCCACTGGGAAAATGGGATTTACTGAGGAGATTTAGTTGGGTCGGAAGGCAGTGCAAGGGCTGGAAGTGTTCTCCAGGTGTAGGGTTAGGGATGGGGTTGGGGTTGGGGTTGGGGTTGGAGTTTGGGTTGGTGTTGGGTTAGGGTTGGGGTTGGGTTGGGCTTAGAGTTGGAGTTG
The DNA here is from genome assembly GCA_013398855.1 of Mohoua ochrocephala. Lineage (NCBI taxonomy): Eukaryota > Metazoa > Chordata > Aves > Passeriformes > Acanthizidae > Mohoua > Mohoua ochrocephala. The sequence goes on from VZTA01012011.1 coordinate 25,798, forward strand.
GGGTTGGAGTTTGGTTTGTGTTTGGGTTGGGGTTAGGGTTGGGGTTAGGGTTGGGTTAGGGTTAGAGCTGGGTTAGGGTTTGGGTAGGTTTAGGGTTAGAGTTGGGCTAGGGCTGGGTTTGGAGTTTGGTTAGGGTTGGGTTAGAGTTAGGGTTGGGATTGGGTTAGGGTTAGGGTTGGGGTTGGGTTAGGATTAGAGTTGGGGTTGGGGTTGGAGTTTGGGTTGGTGTTGGGTTAGGGTTGGGGTTGGGTTAGGATTAGAGTTGGGGTTGGGGTTGGAGTTTGGGTTGGTGTTGGGTTAGGGTTGGGGTTGGGTTAGGATTAGAGTTGGGGTTGGGGTTGGAGTTTGGGTTGGTGTTGGGTTAGGGTTGGGGTTGGGTTGGGCTTAGAGTTGGAGTTGGGGTTGGAGTTTGGTTTGTGTTTGGGTTGGGGTTAGGGTTGGGGTTAGGGTTGGGTTAGGGTTAGAGCTGGGTTAGGGTTTGGGTAGGTTTAGGGTTAGAGTTGGGCTAGGGCTGGGTTTGGAGTTTGGTTAGGGTTGGGTTAGAGTTAGGGTTGGGATTGGGTTAGGGTTGGGGTTGGGTTTGGGTTAGGATTAGAGTTGGGGTTGGGGTTGGAGTTTGGGTTGGGTTCAGATTATTGTTGGGGTTGGGTTCGGGTTCGAGTTGGGTTAGAGTTGGGGTTGGGGTTGGGTTTTGATTTGGGTTGGATTAGAGTTAAATTTGAGGTTTGGTTAGGTTTGGGGGTCGGGTTGAGGTTGGGGTTGGTGTTTGGTTGGGGTTGGGTTTAAGGTTAGGGTTAGGGTTAGGGTTAGGGTTGTGGTTGGATTTGGGATTGGGTTGGGGTTTGGGTTAGGCTTGAGGTTAGGGGTGCGGTTAGGTTCAGACTGGGAGTGGAGTTGGGATTAGAGTTAGGGTTGGGGTTGGATTGGGGTTGGTGTTGGGGTGTGGTTTAGGGTTGGTTTTGGGTTGGAGTTGGTTTTAGTGTTAGGGCTGGGTTTAGGGTTGGGGTTCAGTTGGTCTTGGGGTTATGGTTAGGGTTTGGGTTGGGGTTGGGGTTAGGGTTGGGGTGAGAATGAGGTTCTGTGTTTTGCTGCGGTCCCTAAAATCCCACAGAAAAAGTGGCTCTTTCTCTTCCTTCTCTCTTATCCTGCTGGTTGTAAAAGCATTCCATGGAGTTCTCACAGGGGAATTTTAGCTGGAAAAAGGGGAGAAGTTGTCTCCTGCTGAAGGTGGAGATTCCAGCTGCATCCGAGCTTTCCTGGGGCACTCAGGGTGGAAAAAGCCTTTCTGGGGCTGCGAAGGAGTCGTTTTGCTGCTGAGCTGGAGTGGGCTGAGGGTAATTTCATGGGATAATTGGGATTGGAGTGTTCTCCCCCTTTCCCTTCTCTCCTGGACTGGCTGCAATCCATCACTCTAATTTCCTTTCCCTGGTCAGTGGGATTTATATCCTTGTCTCCCTCATATTAAAAGATTGTAGGTACAACCTTTCCTTTTTATTTGGCTTAGGAATCTTTTTTTCCTGCTCCCGGAAAGGTCACGGTGTCCCTTTTCCCAAAGCTGAGAGTACATTTTAATTTGGGAGCATTAGAGCAGGAGTGGGAGGCAGTTCTCCTGGATTTCAGGTTTATTATTCCCGTGCCCAGGCTCAGCTGATGTTGATGGGAAGGGGTTTTGTGGATGGACAGAGCTGATCCTTTAAATTCAAATGAGATCCTGCAATCCAGATCTGTGCTGATCCTCTAAATTTAAACCTGATCCCGCAGTTTGGATCTGTACTGATCCTTTAAACTCAAACCCAATCCCACTGTTTGGATCTGTGCTGATCGTCTAAATTTAAACCTGGTCCCACTGTTTGGATATGTGCTGATCCTTTAAATTCAAACCAGATCCCACAGTCTGGATCTGTGCTGATCCTTTAAATTCCATCCCGATCCCACAGTCTGGACCTCTGCTGATCCTGTAAGTTCAAACCAGATCTCACAGTCTGGATCTGTGCTGATCCTCTAAAATTCAGTCCTGATCCCACAGTTTGGATCTGTGTTGATCCTTTAAATTCAAACTCGATCCTACACTCTGGATCTGTGTCCAACAAGTGACGTGGATTCAGCATGGAAAAGAAGGCAAATGTGCAAAGGCTCATTGCTTCCCCCGGGATTGCTCCAAGAGGTGTTTCCCAGATTTCTCGGAGCGGCTGCAGCTCTCCCAGGGTGGTTCCTGAGGGGATTTACTGGTATTTATTGGGAGCAGCTGGATTTGCCCATCAGAGTGACAGGAGCCACCCGGCCGGGCATCGATCCAACCACTGGAGTTCGGATTGTTGGGGAAAAAAATCAATTTAAAAAATGATCTTCCCGAACTTGTTCTGTGCACGAGCTGTGAGCAGGAGAGGAACAACCGGACAAGGAAACGATTTGGGGAGTGAGATGAAGTGACCAAATTCCCTTTGGATTGTCATTTAGCAGCACTCTCAGCCTCTTGGATTTGGGATAAGTTTCCTGGACGCAGGAGTGATCCCTGTCCCCGCTGTAACAAACACAGCGCAGATAGCAGAGGCTCCCTGCTGGATTTTGCTTTATTTTTGATTTATTTTCAATAATGCTGTCAGGCCCACTGGAGCTTTGCCTTTTGCTCCTTTCCGTGGTTTTTTTTGTGGAGTTTTTTTCAGCCGTGCTGGAGAAAAATCCCAGATTGTATTTCACCAACCCCGCAAACAATTAACTCCTCAGCCCGGGCTGACTTAATGTGCAACTAATTTATTTTGTATCTACCGCAGAGGCAGCAGAGGAATCAATAATCCAAACGCAATGGAATTTTAATTTATTGCTTTCAGAAGAGCAAAGCAAACAAAACCTCATCAAAGTTTCATATTTCACCGTCGGTTTTTTAAATAATGGATGCACTCCGGAAAGGCCACGCTGGAGTGTTGGTTTTCCACGGCTCTGAGCTCAGGGAAGATGTTCCTCATCTATAAATTAGAGCGGCTAAACCCAAACAAAACCGATTCTCTCATCTCAGTCTCGGTCTTAGTTCAGAACTTCATTGATCAGAAATTTCCTTGGAATTTTTTTTTTTTCCCAAGAATTGTTGATGTTTTTCCCGTTGAGGTTTTTATTTCAGGTTTTCAAGGCAAAATCTCTTCCTGTTGATTTTTCGCCTAAAAGGTGGAGTCCCATTGGGGCGGTTATCAATCAATAAATCCGAATTTAGGAGCGTTTATGGCTGCTGACCCTCACGATGCCGATCTCCTTGGATCGATGGGAAGAAAAGATGGGAAGATCCACACTGGGATTTTCCGGGAGATTTCAGATGCAGGCTGGATCAAAGCTGGGGCAGCTGGGTTAAAAAAATAAGTGAATTTCCAGTTTTTCTGCCTCTCTGGCTTGGTGAGCTCCAGCAGTGGAGGTGTGGAGAGGAGCCGTCCTTGGAGGGAGCTGCTGGGCGGGCTCAGACCTTTGGGAGATGATAAAATTCCAGGAAAAGCTGTAAAGAAGGAGAAGGACGTTGTCCCAAGGTGGCTGTTCCAGCATTTTCCCACCTTTTAGTTGGAAACTTCTTGTCTTGTCCTTGTTGCCTCTAAATCCTGAACCTTTTCCCGATCCCGCTCCCCCTGCGAGCCCTGGCACACGGAGAGGAGCCGACGATCCTGATTTATCCCGGGTTTTTTTACATTTTGGGGGGTATTTCCCTTCCTCTCCTGTGTGGCTTTTCCAGTTTTCCCTCAGAAGTCAAATCCTCTAAATGTGTCCCCTCTCCTCCACTCGACACTCCCCGGTTAATTTGGGTTTTGTAGGACCGAGAGCTCCGGTTAATAAAAGCTTGGCCTGGTATTTCCTGCTCCTTTCTGAGCCCTCTCCCCACAGTTCCTGCCTCTGTGACCACCTGAAAGTTCTCAATCCTCTTTCTCCTGAATATGGAATTTTATTCAAATATCGAGTGATGTTTTGTGCTCGTTGAATTTCACCGTTTCCTTTTTTGGATCCTCTCCACTCCTGATGCACCTGAGGTTTCATTCCAGGTCTCCAAAGGTGCCCGTGGTGTGTCCTGGTTTTTTGCCTTCCAGTTTTTTGTAGTTGTCCTTTTTTATTCTTCAGCTCATGAGGAAAGCGGGGAATAAAAGCACAAAAATCGGGGAATTCCAGCTCTCCTTCCCCCGCTCTGGTAGTTCAACAACATTCATGGAGTCGTCTCCCAAAATATTTTGGGGCATGAGGATGTAGGTGATTGAATCAGAAAAAAATGAAATATTTTTGTCTTTTCTGGCCATGAGACTCAGTGCCAGGAGCAAAGGGAGTTAAATCCCTTAAAATCCAAACATTTGGGTTGGAAAAGAGCTCCAGGATTGAGTCCAAGCGGAGACTGTCCCCACCTCATCACGCGGCCCAGAGCCCTGAGTGCCACGTCCAGTCGTTAATGCCACATCCAGGCACTAAAACGTGTCCCTGAGCGATGGTGGGAAGATTATAAAGAGGTCGAGGTTTTCTTTTAACGCAGAAAAAAGCACTTCTGGCCACATAATCTGCATTTCATTTGCATTTCATTTCCCACCGCGGTTTACGGTGCGAAATGTTGGAGAAATAAAATGAAGCTGCGAGGAGAAGGACAGGGGTTGATGTGAGGATTGTGTGGATTCATCCTGCTGGAAGTGACCTCCAGGGCTGGGATGGGGCTGCCCCTCCACCCCGCAGCCCAAACCCAGAGCAGAGTTAATGGCTGGGCTGTAAAAACACGGATGGAATGGGAACAGGATCCGTGCTGGGCATTGTCTGAGCGCTGAAGGATCACGGTGAGAGGGAGAGAGGCGAGGGAAGAACCGACTTCAGGAAGTGCAAAGAATTCCTGAGGAGAGGATGTGGAATGGGAGCAGTCTGAGCTGCCCTGGGGGGCCCAGCTCCGAGTCAGGAGGGCAGGAATTCCACAGGGCTATCCCATGGCCCTGGGCAGGAATCCCAGAGGGAATGTCCCATGGCCCTGGGCAGGAGTCCCACAGGAATATCCCATGGCTCTGTGGGGCCCAGCTCCGAGTCAGGAGGGCAGGAATTCCACAGGGAATAAATATCCCATGGCTCTGTGGGGCCCAGCTTTGAGTCAGGAGGGCAGGAATCCCACAGGAATATCCCATGGCTCTGTGGGGCCCAGGTCCCAGTCAGGAGGGCAGGAATCCCACAGGGNGTCCCAGTCAGGAGGGCAGGAATCCCACAGGAATATCCCATGGCTCTGTGGGGCCCAGCACCCAGTTAGGAGTGCAGGAATCCCACAGGGATATCCCATGGCCCTGAGCAGGAATCCCACAGGAATATCCTTCTCTTTATCAGAGAATGGCTGAGGAGCTTCCAATTGGAGCACAACTTGTTGGGAGCAGATTGCAGTTTCATGTAATCCCAGAATGGTTTGGGTGGGAAGGGCCCTTAAATCCCATCCCATCCCCCCCCTGCCATGGGCAGGGACACCTCCCACTGTCCCAGGCTGCTCCAAGCCCCAATGTCCAACCTGGCCTTGGGCACTGCCAGGGATCCAGGGGCAGCCACAGCTGCTCTGGACAAAGACATGTACATGACTGTGGTTGTACCTTCCAGGACCGGAAGAATCCAACAGAAAAGATGGAGAAAGATTATTTACAAGGCATGGAGGGACAGGACACAGGGAATGGCTTCCCACTGCCAGAGGGCAGGGCTGGGTGGGATCTTGGGAATTGGGAATTCCTGGCTGGGAGGGTGGGGAGGGGCTGGGCTGGAATTGCCAGAGCATCTGTGGCTGCCCCTGGATCCCTGGCAGTGCCCAAGGCCAGGTTGGACATTGGGGCTTGGAGCAGGCTGGGACAGTGGGAGGTGTCTCTCATGGCAGGGGTGGGATGGGATGGGATTTAAGGTCCTTCCCACCCAAATCATTCCATGATTCTGGTACAGGAAATGTTGACAATCCAGAGTTCCCTAAAGCGGAGGCTCAGAGCTGCCTCTCGGAGGAGCCGGGATGTGAGGGGAAAATCGGCTGCCAGGAACCCCGGGAGATTCAACACCAATCAAACACAAACTCCTGCCCTGGGGAGGGACAACCCCGGGCACCAGCATGGGAGGGGAGCTCTGCACAGAGGGACCTGCAGGAAAAGTGGTCGGAGCTGAACAGTTTTGGGATGAGATGCAGGGGAAACAAGTTTGGATGGGGGAAGTGCTAATCAGGGATTGGGAGAATAAAATCCCCCCTGGCAGAGGACAGCCTCAGACAGGGGCTCAGAGCTGAGGTTTGATCTCCAGCCTTGAGATCAAACCCCGGCTGGATGAGGGTCTGAGCAGCCTGACCTTATTTCTAAATTAGCCCTGACTTCAGAGCTGGCCTTGCTTTGAGCGAGGGCTGAACCTGAGACCTCTGGAGGTCCCTTCTGCCCTGGATTTCCCGATTCTGTGGGAGGTGCGGGAAAGCCTCCCCTCGCTGAGGGCTCAGAGGCCATGTGCTGGTTAAAGCTACAAAGGAGTTGGATATTTCCTCCCAGTGTCCCTAAAAATCTTTAGTGCCCTGTCCCTAAAAATCAGGGATTACAGAGCCAGCAGCAAAAGGGGCTTCTAGACCCCGGGACACCTCTGTGGCCAAGGTGGGGTAGGCAGGATGGGCACTGGGACACTGGGCAGGTGCCACCTGAGTTCTTTGGGGACGGAGATGATGCCCCTCGATGCAGATCAAGCAGAGCTGCACTTGGGGGAACAGAGAGTCGGTGCTGGGAGGAGCAGCTGAGGGAGCTGGGAAAGGGGCTCAGCCTGGAGAAAAGGAGGCTCAGGGGGGCCCCTGTGGCGCTGCACAAGTCCCTGACAGGAGGGGGCAGCCGGGGGGGGTCGGGCTCTGCTGGCAGGGAACAGGGACAGGAGGAGAGGGAACGGCCTCAGGCTGGGCCAGGGGAGGCTCAGGGGGGACAGCAGCAGGAATTTCCCCATGGAAAGGGTGCTCAGGCCTCGGCAGGGGCTGCCCAGGGAGGTTTGGAGTGCCCATCCCTGGAGGTGCCCGAGGAATTCCTGGAGGTGGCACTCAGAGCTCTGGGCTGGGGACAAGGTGAGGATCGGGCACAGCTGGGACTCTGATCTTGGAGATCCTTTCCAACCTCAACGATCCTGGGATTCTGTGACTGCAGACCCGAGCCTGGAGGTTCTCCTGGATGTTCTCCTGGAGGTTCTCCTGGATGTCCTCCTGGAGGTTCTCCTGGATGTTCTCCTGGATGTTCTCCTGGATGTTCTCCTTGTCCATGGGGATGGCTGCTGAGCTCCACACTTCCTCAGGAAGCCGTGTGGGGATGTCAGCCCTGCTGAAGCTCCCGCTGCCCTCCCGTGCCCGGCGGGGCGTTCAGGGCTCTCATTCCGCGTTTCCCGCAGCCCTTCGGGGTGGCCGTTTAACGAGGAAGCCGATTATTGGTGTAATTATGTTTTGGAGAGCCTGGCTGAGCGTTGTTTGAGAGCAGCAGCACGACCAGACTCCCTGAAAGCAGCGGGGAGCAGGCCCCTCTCATCAGGCCCTTGTCTAATTAAGGGAATTTGAGGATTTCATGGATTCAAAGGCTGCTTTTAAATCCGTGGTGCATCCAAGGGGGGTTCGGCTTGCTGTTGTTTGCCTGAAAACAAAACATGTCTGGAGTTGTCTTGGATTTCATTTATTTCTGTGCCTTGTGTGTTCTGTAAGATTGGCTGAAGGAAATTGGGAATTCAGCGCTGGATCCCGGGGTGGGAGGAGCGGGGCAGGACAAGACAGGGCTGTTTTCCTTTGCCTGTGGAATTTGTGTGTGGATGGGAATATTTTCCATCGTTGTGATGAGTGGAGAGCTATAGGAAAATAAGGAACGGCTCCAGGATCCCAGAGAAAAAAATGAAATGAAATGAAATAAA
>VZTA01012012.1:5990-80542 GCA_013398855.1 Mohoua ochrocephala
GCTACCGCAGCCCGGGACGAGCGGCCCGCGCCAGGGGCGGGACGGGGCCGTGCCGCTGGGGAGGGGCCGCAGCACGGCCCGCCCGCTCCTGTATCCAGCCGCTGCCCTTCTTATTCCCCCTTTCCCACCTTTCTCGTTGCCTTCGCACCTGCTATGCTGAGGCCCTTTTCCCTGCTCACTCCTTCCTCCCAACGGAAAATAGGAGCAGTGACCGAGCCTGAGCCCACGGGGCCCACCCAGCCCAGCGAGTGTCCCAGGATAGGGTATGGACATTTTCATGGCACAGAATTCCACTGTGAGAATTTTGTGCCTGGGACTGCACAAAAAAAAAAAAAAAATTAGTATGAGTGTCTTTTCTACAGCCGATCACCTCTCAAAGGGCACTAGAGACCAGCAGAGGCAGCGCTTGGGTTGGAGGCTGTGTTGATGCAGTAGCTTTTCCCCTCTTCAACTACAGGTTCCAGGGTGCGTGTGTGGCAGGACACCACGGCCTGATGTTCTGGCACTCCTGCAACCTCCCAGAGACTCGGGCAAAGGCAAATCCAGGACCCTGCCAGTGGTCCTGACCACCCGAACTGCTCTGCCAAATAACAACTTTCCTAGAACTAGAAAATAGGGAAATCTGGGGAATATTTTTCTGCCGACAACTGCTTCTGTCCAAAACACCTCTCCCGTTTAGGATGATTTGGTTCATGTTGGGGCTTCTCATTTCTCTCCTCACATTACTGAGGCCAGCACATCACAGGAGAGTGTGTCCCATGTGGCTGCCCTGCCGAGGGCACAGACACACCACACCAGCACTAGGAAAACCATGCTGCTTAAAATGTCATCCCTTACACTGAGCAGAAACATTTCTGCTTCCACTGCCCTTCAGAAAGCTGTCTATATGTATTGGGGAGCTGATGGGAACGTAGCCCCAGAGAAGACATTAGCTGTAGCTCAGATCCTACTGGGTTGGATTCCTTCTCTGCAGATTTCTTTTCTGAATAGGAGACTGCAGCATCTGCCCCTTACCCCCCCTGTGTTCCTGGAAACGGTGACTACCCGAGGAGACTCTTGGAGGGGCACGTAGGGAGGAGGTGAGGCAGGGAAGCACTGACTGCCACAGAAAAGTTCCTCTGAATGCAAAGCCCTGCCACAGCTTGGGAAGAGCCCTGCAGATTCTGGGACACAAAAAAAGCCCCTGTAGATTGATTTAAAAATGTGCCAATGCAAAGTCAAATTCCCTTGAAAGGGAACTGATCCCTAGTATGTGCCAACTGTCCTTTAAAAGGTAGTTTTAATTATCCACCTAGAAGCGCCAGATTTTAAAACTAGGCATTAATTTGGATTTGCAGTGTCAGTACTGACTGGCTAACTCTGAGCACAGGCCCTCAGGTCTCACAGCCCTCCTGCTTACACTCAACATGGAACATCCAGCTGTGAGTGTGCTATTACAGATTCAATTTAGTGCCAGTTCTGAACTCGGTTTTAGAAATGCATTGTTCCCAAAGGAAGATCAGCTTGTGCGATGCTAAGCAAAAAGGGCACCAGCACCATTCGGTGTGTGCAGTCTGACAATGCTGCATCAAGTGTTAGGAGTCTTAGAATCTGATTTTTAAAAGAAATATGATAGTCACTGAGCCAGCTTAAACTTAGTTCAAATTGGTTTGGAACTCTGGACAAGTTAAGCTACTGTTGCCAAGCTTTTACACCAAATAAGGTATTGTTTGTTAAATCTCTTAAATTTATGCCCGAGGGTTCTCCTATAGTTGTCAGAGGGTAATAAATCTGTACACGTGCCAAGATCTCTCTCTACCACATTTTTTTTCCAGAGAACCAAATGGTGATCTACCTGACAGATAAATCAGAGTTTACCAAGACAAAGGCAGTTACATAAGTAATAAAACAATCTCAGATGAATGCCAATATATAATTCTCAATACCCAGTAGAAAAAAATCTTTTAATAGGCTGCAGGAGAACAATTTGCCTCCAGAAGAGATTTTTTTCATGCTCCAAAGTTAAACACCACATCTGCTTTGAAGGTAGAGATTTCATGTTTCCAGAGGTTTAAAATATTTTGGTATTACAATGCTTCCTATGCCTTTTCTAAAGAAATCTAGAAATATCACAGAAAAGTCTTATTCAGCACGATACTTGAATCTCTCTCATTTTTGCCCTGAGACACTGTGACTGGAAATGGGTGTACCATTTCCTCTTCTCTGGCCAGCAACTTCATACATATTTGGAACTGCCCCCCTGAAGGTAGCTACAGCACAAGATACCAGACAGAGAGGGAGGATCACTTACATTAGACGTAGATAGAATTCACAGGTTTTGTTTGGTACATTTTGCCAAAAATGCATAGAGTTAAACAAAATTATGGGCCTTTTGAACTAGAAAAATGAAGCTAAAAGTGTCCAGAGTAAATAGGACAGACTGAGGGAGGACTTACATACTGAAAAACCAGAAGAGCAAACCCTAAATTCACAGAAGGCTACAGGCATCTTTGATATCTGTGAGAGTATTTGAGCTATTCCTTTAATTGGAATGATCCTACAGAAATATTAAAACCCAAACAATTTTAGGAACAGCAGTAGAAATAAATAGGCAAGGTGGAAACAAACAACCACACAATGTAAGAATTCACTAATAAAATGCCATTTTAATAACTTTTTTTACAAGGAATCCACCTATACACTATAGAAAAATAAACACCACAGAGACTTTTTGCAGCTTACAATACAGCAATGCAGGCACACTTCAGCTGTTGACTTAATTTCACATGAGAATGTAAAACATTGTTCTTAGTGAAAAGTAAGTCCCTCTTAAAGTACTAAAATATAATAAAAAGAGTCATATAAAAATCTGCTGTAAAAGCACTGCCCTTTATTCAGTTGCATGGGAGATTGCAAGCGCCTCTGTTGAGTGAGGCTGGAACTTCAGAGGAAGCAGGAACTTGCAGGACAGATTTCATAAGCATTCCCATCACTTTTTCAGGTTTCTCTGATGAGGTGAGCCTAGCACTTGCCCTAAATTTAAAAAAACACAAATTGATGTTAGAAAACTGCTTGTGTTACGAAGCAACAGTCTACAACTAGCAGCATGTTATTTCCTCAAAGCACTTCATATGAGCTACACTGAAAGCAATTCCAATTTTCACGAGCCACCTAGGAGCAATCCGGAACAGGATTTGAAAGCCTAAACATCTGCCAGAGCAAATCTTCACACGGGATGGGACCAGGGCTCCATCATAGGCCTGCTTTACCTCCAGTGACAGCTCAATTCTGCCACTCCTGTGGTGATTCTGTTGCTGGGCAAGGTCTTGCCACTGACTAGATGTCCTAAAGTTCATTAGGAACTGAGAAATCATTGGCTGACAGCACTGTCCTAAAGATTGCAGCAGCATTCTGTAACGCCTGACATTATCATCCTGCTAACATGGAAATGACAGAAATTATATGCACTTTTCACAGAAGTGCTGTTCATGGTGTCTCAGCTGTGGAGTACTTATTCCACGCTTAGAATGAAGCAAAATGTGTTACTTCCATAAAGGCTGACATGTTTCAAGTCTAAAATCTGTTTGTCTATCTGTATCAGCCATACAGCTGCAGTATTTGGGAAAAAAAACCCCAAACCAAACAAACCCACAAAGTCATGGTAATAAAGTTTCTAGGTAAAGTCCTGCTGAGAACAATGTCAAAGTTCCCAAACTCTTCAGGATTTCAGGATGATGTGATGACAGTCTGTGAGTTCCTCCTTAGCACAAGGTGTTTCTGCGCTATAACCAACATGTAACAAGAGGAGGTAACTAGACTGAATTAAACTAAGTAAATTCGGTCTAGAAATTAGGTGGAACTGTTTTGAATAGCAAAGCTAAGTGCCACTACAATCCTTTGTGTGCTCTTTGATCAATCTTAGAACTAGATGGCTGTATTTACCAGCCTCCAAATCTTTTTAAAAAAATCTGTTATGAACATAAGAAAGTGATAAATAAGAGAAGCATTACAGTTTGTGCTGCAGAGAAAACCCTGCTCAGCTATTAAACCAGCTCTGTTTGACTTTAACTCTATACATACCCAGCTTCATTTAAATTGCAACACTTGCTTGTTTAGACTTGGGAACAGGAGTGGGGCAGAAATCACATGAAATTATTCAACCTTATCTCTTTCACTATGAACTTAAGAGAAATGCCACACTTGGACTAATTTTAAATACGAGTCAGAGGGATCTGAGAGACTGACTTACTTGTTACCCCCCAATAATGATAATTATTCCTTAAAATGATTCTCTTTATTGGCAATGTGTACAAAGAACCTTGCAAAAAGCAGCCCAGACTTGCAGGAGCTGTGAGTGGTAAGAAGGTGGTTCTTACCTGGCTGCACCCCTCCCAGCCTTTGCTGGATCACCTCCAAGCGATGGATATATTCTGTGAGTGATTGTTCAGGATCCTGAGGTGGCACAAGGGACTTTTCTGGACCTGAACTTGGGGACGGATGCAATCTTAAAAAGAAAAGAAATTATTTTCTCCTTCTCATGCTATACTCTCAAATATACCCAGAAGTTACATTTATATAGGCAGGAATTCTGGGCAAAGAAAACTGGAACCACCACCACCCCTTCCATCTGTATAGCTGTTCCTGGAAACAAGAGCAGCAACAGGCATCATTTAGCCTACCTTGGACCCACATCAGACCTGAGCCACCACTAATCCAGTCGCACTGAGCACCAGTCAGGGCTGCTGTTATTAATATCCTGTTCCATATCATACAGGTGACTTTTCTTAGCAGGGCTGTCAGACCCAGACACATGCCATGACAGAGGAATAGGGTGGGGTAGAATTAAGTCTTTTGGAAGTGCTTGCAGGTCTCAGACTCTCCAAAACATTTTGTTAAATTCCATGCAAACCAGAAGACTACCTGGCTGTTGTGACAAGTACAGTCTGTCCCCCCAACGTTAAAAAAACCGTACAATAATTTGAAGCATCTCCTATCTTTGCAGACTGACCTGTTGTGTGAGCGGGAGGAGGATCGTGGCGAGAGGCTCACGAATCTTGCAGCACAGCTGGTTCTGTGGCACAGCCCTGTGTCACTGTCCCTGGTAGGGGGAGAGCTGATGGGAACAGCTGGAGGCTGCTGCTCTTTCAGGACTTCTGTTCTAGCACCAGAGGCTGTGGTAAATATGAAGAGTCAAAAAATTTGCACTAGGAACCATTGAGAACAGGCTATCATAAACACATCCAATAAACCCATGAAAATGACAGCAGAATAAACGGTTAAGTTTGGTTTTAAATGCAGGTAAATACACTTTCTATAGCTAACTGCTCTTTTGGTTTGCGTGGGGTTTTTTTTGTTTTTACCATATTTAACAGAATTGTGATGCTCTTTTGTAGTGAGGTAGAAAGTTCAGCATTTGAGGATTCAAGTTTCTTAGGAATCACACCACAGTGGGTTTATGTACAAAGTTGGTGCTTTCTTTTAAAATAAGTATTTCCAGCAACTTAGACACAGTGAAAATTACATAGTACCAGGTAATGAAAAATGCACTATTTAATCCGAATTTTGTTTAGCATTGAAAAGGCACAAGTAATGGAATATTACATTAAGGGCAACAATTTCCCAGTATTGGGTGCTGCATTAAGATGTTTGTTAGAATTCTTACAAAGGCACTCATCAGTAACTCAAAGGAACACTCAAGTGTTCCTCAGGTAACTCAAGTCCTTATTGACCTGCATCAGACCATCTATCCATCTACTCTACAGATGGATAGTGGCCAAGTAAACAGATTTTCCCACTTTGGTTTTGTTTTTAAATGAAACACATCACTGAAGAGAAATGATGAAGAAAACAATGTATTTGTCCAAACAGGTACCTGTGTTACCTCCTATACTGTGAGAAATGCTTTCACCCTGTGCACTCTTCCTGCCAACTTTGTTCCACTTCTTCACCAAAAACTTTAACCTTGGTAAGAAAACAAATTTGTACAAGCATTAAAAATAAGCAGAAATACATTAAATTTTAATATTAAATTATTTGTTGGTATAGAACATATTAGGCAATATAAGTAATAATTGTGGGAATGATGGGAGAATTCTTCAACCTCAGTCTTTGGAATGCTGGCTTATCCCATTTTACCCTGTAATGATCCTTGAACTGCTGAAAAGACTTGCTTGTTTTGGCTCTGCTCCTAATCTCCAGAGAGCTCTTCCTACCTGAGAGGAGGAGTTTGGAGGTCACTGCAGGAGTTTGGAAGTCCTGCAGCCTTTGCTGTTACTATGGTATTCATGTCAAAGACTCTGTGTCATCTCCTGACAGAAACTTGTTAGTAATCATTTTTACTAGACAAGGAAATTGCTCAGAAATAACCACCTATTACATTTAAAACTGCTTTTTTTCATTAAATGGGCTTAAAGCCATTGAGAGATGGCATATTGCCCCATGTACAGCTAGCAAAACCCATTTGGTAGTGACAGAGCATGATAGAATCACACCCAATGAAACACACGCTACTGGATTCCAGAGAGAACCATCCCTGACAGATCACATTCTGATACAAGACGGACTGTCCAGTGAGACCAAGGAGATAAGGGTCAGCCCTAAAGGACTTCAGTTTGTAATGCTGTGCACTGGTTCCCAAATATATTGCAGCTGGGTATCACTCAAGTAGCTTTTTCATAGAATTATAGAATGGTTTGGGCTGGAAGGGATCTTAAAGAAGCCCACCTTGTTCCATCCTCCTGCCATGGGCAGGGACACCTTCCACTATCCCAGGTTGCTCCAAGCCCTGTCCAACCTGGCCTTGGACCCTTCCAGGGATGGGGCAGCCACAGCTTCTCTGGGCACCCTGTGCCAGGGCCTCCCCACCCTCCCAGGGAAGAATTTCTTCCCAATATCCCATCTAAATCTACCCTCTTTCATCTTAAAGACCTTTTTTACAAATCTTTAGTACAGATCAAACTCAGCTAACAAGTCATGCTTGAACCAGTTCTGGAGATTGCTTCTGCTTAATATTAATGTAGGATAAGCCACAGGAACCATAAATTTTTTAAGTTTCCAAGAAAACATCACATATGAGAGACGGAATGTTTTGGCTTTACCTTGAAATGGCAATGATGGCTCTGACTGCACACCTGAACTTGGTGAAAGGCCGGCAGTGTGATCCAGAGAGCTGCACGTCTGCAGGAGAAGGATAGATTCCCATGCGGGCGATGAGGGAGAGAGTTGCTTGCTCACAGTCCTGAAACCCACCAAGCAGCAGCAAGAGGTATTTCTTCTGATAAACTAGAGCCTTTCTAAAGCTCTCTGCTCGAATGTACTTCCGATACAATCTCTGCAACTGCAGAAAGAAAAAAAAATTTAAAAAAATTCAATTTTTCACAGTTACTGTTGCAAAAACCCAGCCACAAACAAGGTGTCTTCAGGTCAAATGTCCAGACCGAGGACACAAGGGCAGCCAAAACAATTCTGTACACTGCTAAAACCCACCCAAATTTGGAGTGTCAGACTTTTTTAAATCTCCTGAATGTTTTCAAGCAAAATTATCATACTCAAAACTCTAAAACAGTTTAACTCTTTAATAAAGAAAATAACATCTGCTTAAAAAAAAAAAAAAAAAAAAAATTTAGCCAGAAAGCATGGTGGGAGAGATGCCTATCAGACTTGATTACAGTCAAGTGTCAGAAAAATAAAAAGTATTTAAGATTAGTCAGCAGGGATTAAAAATAATGAGCGCTTTCTATTTTCATGCTTAGACAAGAAATCCAAGTCTCCCTCTCATTTAAGAGTAGAAAGAAATTCCAAAGACCCAAAATACTTTTGATGCAAGTTCCTGTCTAACACTGAGAAAGTTCCAAAGGAAGTTCTCTGATGAGGTACATGGGGGGAAAGTTTCTAATTTAAAATAATATATCAAACTGTTCATCTAGAAAATCAACCTTTTAAAACAGCAACTGAAGATTACAGCAGTAAGTGAAAGATAAATGCCATAATCTGACAGATCCCTTTTTACCCCAGCAGATCAGGTTGAAATGACACCTCCTGGCTATGGCACTGCTGGCTCTCCAAGCTCCAGAGAGCCCCTTTGCTGGCTATCCCCTAATTTTACCTTAGGACTGGAAGTTTCTGCCACGGGTTTGTTTTCAATTTCAGCACTGGCTTTAGCCAGCTGGGATTCTGCCTGTTTCAGCGCGTTCTGCAGCGTGGTCCTCTCTTGCTGCCAAGCCTCTCTTTCCAGTTCTTGAACAGGGTCAGCACCACCTGTAGATCTCATCTAAAACAGAAACCAAAAGAAGTGAGCCACGATGGGTTTTGCACATTATTTACAATCAAACATCTCAAATTGAGTAATAACCCAACTTTATGACAAATTAAAACATAAAAACAATGAGCCTGAAAACCAGCAATGGCCTTCAGGTGTTAAACAGCACAATGGGAAACTGAAATGCATGAAAAGCCCTTCTTGAGAAGTAACAAATTTTTGTGCATCAGGCTACCTCTTCTCTGATCAGCCTTACAGGAATCCTTTACTAAGTCTCCCAAACCCTTTGAAATGGAAATAAATCATCTGACTTTCTTCTACATCCACAGGCATCCCAGAAATTGTGAAGATGTCTGTGGACATGTAAAAACAAGTTGCACATACAACAAAACCAAGTTGTGAAGTAAATTCTGAAAAATCACACATTCAATTCTGAGAGTCTGTTATCCAGAGCAGCTGTGGCTGCCCCATCCCTGGAAGGGTTCAAGGCCAGGCTGGACAGGGCTTGGAGCAACCTGGGATAGTGGAAGGTGTCCCTGCCCATGCAAGGGGGTGGAATGAGACTGCCTTTAAGGTCCCTTCCAGCCCAAACCATGCTGTGATTCTATGAAACTGAGTTGGTGGTAATTCTTCTCTTGTAGGAATGAGACCCAGGACTCCAGCTCCAATTCTTCATGGAAGTTCTGCCTTCATGACCCTCTTTTGTATCAACGACAAATTTACTGGTCCAACAGTTACATCAGTGGATGATGCAACAGATCACAAAAGAAATAAAAGATTTTTTTTTTTTTAAGGTAGTTGATGTTTTGTCCCTTGAAATAAAATCTATACATTAGAGAAGCCAGTACAAACAACTGACCCCAGTTTCTCCTAGCAACTTATTTCAGTACAGTCTGTAGTATCTGAAGGAGTTCTACATGACTCATCTACGTCCTTGACTTCTACTGCGCCATTTGGCGGCTGATTGACCAGACAGCTCCATTTTGGCACAGATTTTCCATGCTGACATTTTGCCAGGTGCCCTGTCCGATACTCCCCAATTTATCACAACTCAAGGAGGAAGAAAATTCCTTTGGTCTCCTGAGCACGTGGTTCAGTACCTTAAAGGAAGGAGAAATTCAGGGAGGAGACTGAAGGAAAAGGTGATTCTGGAAAAAAAAAAAATCAAAGCCTGAAATGAGGGCAGAGAGGAGGGACTGTTTGTGCCCACAGAAGAAAAGCTATCAAGGTGGAGTTTTTGCTCCTAAGCTCTAGGAAAGGCATGTGTAGTTACAGTGCTCTACTGAACACTTTTTTTTGTTAAACAAAATTTAAGTCAGGAAACTTGAGTTCCTTTATTTTTGTGTGGTCAGTCTCCAAAGGAGGGAACTCTGCTCCAACAAGAGTTTTCCCTACAGCTGACAGCTCTAAAGGTTTGTGACA
Organism: Mohoua ochrocephala; assembly: GCA_013398855.1. NCBI lineage: Eukaryota > Metazoa > Chordata > Aves > Passeriformes > Acanthizidae > Mohoua > Mohoua ochrocephala. The sequence goes on from VZTA01012012.1 coordinate 15,649, forward strand.
GGAAGGCTTAACCAAAATAACCCCAATGAACTTGGAAAAGAGGCTGCATGCCCCTCTTCAAGACTGGAGATGATCCATTTGGCGACCACCTGTGTGGCTGCACAGGCGACAGAAGGAAAATATTAACTGTATTTTGTAAGCAGGTAGGCACAGGGAGAGCTGCAACATGCCAAGGCAGCTTGTCACAAATCAGACTTGTGAACAGAAGCTACAAAAACCTTTTCACGTACCAGTCAGTCATAGATCTCTGTCTATTGCAAGAGAAAGACATAAAACTGCAAAGTTCTCTGGGGAATCAGATGGAATCTAAAAGCTATGCTTTTATGTATTTTGTATCAATAGGCCTGAGCTCGGTCTTTGGTAATCCCTGGGCTTGTGTAAAATATTTGCAATACTGCAAACATGGGTCAGAACAGCCCTCCTGAGATTACAAACCACTATGGTGCTTTTTGAAAAGTACTTGGCATTTTGGTGAAAACCAACTGTCTCTGGATGCATAAAGAAGCTACAGCAACACATCCCAAGGCTTGTGATCCTTGGACACATTACGTATCTAGGAAAAAAACGCTGTCAGAAGCAGACTCTGCAATACGACAAAACAGAGTTGGACATTAAAATATGTTAATATTTTCCTTACCTGAGATGTAGGAGAAGACAAATCTGATTTTAGTTCCCTTAATGTCTGCAGTAAAGAGGCTACAGCTTCATCATTTGATGCAGACCAGTCATTAACCGTTCTGTTAGACAGAAATACCTTTTCAGTATCGGGTTGATTTGTAAGAATGTTAACACACATTTAATTGCTTCTTCACACTGCAAGACCTTTAAGTTCTGAGGCTTTACTTACGCAATATTTACCACACAAATTACCACTATGAATACACAGAGAAATTAGCAAGTTCTATTAATTTTTAAGAATTAAAAGAGCACGGGGCTCTCAGCCATGACCTACACAAGTTAAGGATGGAAAGCAAAGTGCTATTTTATTAACTCACTTATCTAGAATTTTATATATGAACTCATTCAGGTGCACAGCCACAAAGAGCAACTGCCGCCTTATCTTCTCCAGCTGTTGTTGCTGCTGTTGCAGGTGGGGTTTTTCAACTTCTTTTGTCGCAGGCTGTTTGGCACTTCCATCTTTGCTTGAGGTACACAAGAGTTCCTCCTGACAGTTTGGAGTTGGAGGATTTCTTTCTCTTTCTTTTAATACTGCCAGTATTTCCTGCAGTTCTTTAATTCTTTGTTCATCCCTCTGGTGTTGCCATTCCAAGTTTTGCTGTTCGAACAGAATAAGCAGTAGTTAATTGCATCTTATACATACACACTTATGTAAGTGTCATCACACCTAATTAGCATATATCCATCTGGGTGTTCCTTAACTGCCAGACTGCTTTTGGGAGAAGGCTTAGAGCACTGCTTTCCAGGGCAACCAGGAAGCCATTTAATGACATTGGAGTGGGCATTATCTCCATCCAAGGAGAAATCCAGGGTGAAACCAGTACTGTCACAAGCCATGACTGGGATCCTAGCTCAAAATAAGGGCAATGACATGAAACCTAGTTTGGTTCCCTCCTGCATTTAACCCATATTCATCCCCACCTGTGAACAACCAGCAATTCCCAGCACAGACAAAAATTTAAAAGATCAACTTCCGTCAACAGTAAACCCAGACACAATCCCTTGAAAACACTTGAGAAAAGCAGTACAAGAGCTCATTTAATGCATTTTTCAGAATGCTTTAACAGAAGGAAACATTCCAATCGAAGAACACTATCCAGGGGGTTAAATCCCAGTGTGTGGCTATTTCAGTGTAAGGCAGAGCATTCTCACCAGTCTCTCCCGATCTTTCTGCCAGTCCTTCTGTTTCTGTAGCTCTGTCTGTTGCTGCTGTCTCCGCTCTCTCTCCCTCTCCTCTTTCCTGTTTTTATCTTGCTCTTTCAGCAGCTTGAAGAGTGACTGCAATTGTTCCCAGTCAGCTTTCAGCTTGGCCTCTCTCTCCCTCTGGGCCTCCAAGGAATGGATCACCTCTTGCTTTTGTGCCTGAAGAGACTCCAGGGTGGCTCGCAGTTTGTCACTGACCTCCCTCTCCTTCTGGGTTTCCTCACAGCATATCTGTACCTCAGCCTCCAGCTGCCTTTTGGACAGGATGGCCTTCTGGTGCATTTTCTCAATAACAGCAGCAAGCTCCATAGTTCGGGCCCTCTCCTCTTCCAGCTGGGCTTGGAGCTCTCGGATGAAGGCTTGTTCCAGCAGCGACTCCCTGTGCTGACAGGAAGCACCTTCCTTCACTCTCATGCTCAGTTGCTCTGTCAAAACACGCTCATGATTCAAGGAATCCAGGAGCTCCAACGAACGATTTTTCTCAGCATCAAAGTTTTTCTGTAGCTCCCGCAGTTTGGTCTGTTCCTGGGACAGCAAGGCTTCACAGCGGGAGTGCTCGATCTGCAGTTCCTTGCGGAGGTTATCTGTTACTGTTTTCTCATGCTCCAAGGACACGACCAGCTGGCAATTCTGCACCGACTGCACATCCAGGGCAGCCTGCAGCTCCTGGGCAGAGGGGGGAGAACACATCAATATTCCAGCACAAACACTCATTTGTGGGGCTGGCTGTTGTTTAGCAATTTTCAACATCCTGATTCAAGACTTAACTAGAATAGTTCAGGTATTAAAAAGTTTAATTTGAAATTAAAAGTATCAGAAAAATGCTCCTTAGCAATCTGCCACCAAGCAACAAACCCAAAAATTATCATGTTAATGTATCTGCCAGTACATTATTTCTTCTTCAGTTAGTAAGACCCTCATTAGGAAATCACTACTCTTTGCATCACTCAGTCCCATTAATAAATAACATCTGAAACAACAATAACCCATGTTGCTTTAAAAAGAAAAATCTAAGCAATAAGAGTAGATGTGAAGCTTCAGGATTTGGCAGCCTATCTCTTCAAAGCACAGAGTAGAGACTGATAAAAAAAAAAAAAAAAATCACAGAATGGTCTGGGTTGGAAAGGACATTAAAGCTCATCTCATTCCCACCCCCTTGCATGGGCAGGGACACCTTCCACTATCCCAGGTTGCTCCAAGCCCTGTCCAGCCTGGCCTTGAACCCTTCCAGGGATGGGGCAGCCACAGCTGCTCTGGGTAATCTGGGTGCCAGGGCCTCACCACCCACATAGGGAAGAATTTCTTCCTTATATCTAATCTAAATCTACCCTCTTTCCCTTTAAAATCCATCCCTAGGTCCATTTTGGGAGACAGCCATTCTTCAGAAGGAAAGGCAGGGACTGAAGGGGCAGTCACAGGGCACTGCAGACAGTCAGAGCTGGCATTGCTGTCCTAGTAGGGAGGTCTACCCTGCCCCCCACCTAGCCAGCACCATTTCTTATCTCCTAGAAAGACAGGTCAGATGCTAAATGGCAGCAGCTTTCCATAACGGGGCTTCAATAAAGATTTGCGGGGAAATGCACTTTTCTCCTGGCCTTGGCTACTCTGCCCTCCTTGCATTCTGAAAAGGTGGAGGATGGTAGCAGCGTGTCCTAACCATGCAGCAGTAACAAAAATCCCGACAAGAATCACTCACAAACCTAAACACCTACCAGAGGAAGATGAGAGGAGAAGCCAGACTACAAGGAAATAGTCAGAATTGCGTTTCCTCACTTAGGGAATTTAAGTAGGATTGTCTGGAGTTCTTTGAGAGAGTTTAGTTTTGGGGTTTAAGAAATGGTTTATGTTAAATCTTCCTCCTTTTCCATTCACTGTAGGCCTTTTACAAGCACTAAGTCATTGCAATTAGAGTCTTGGAGAGAAAGCTGTTCACTTGCTTTCTGTTCAATTTAGAAGGGAACAGGATGACTTTGGTTAACCTCTAAACATACATATTATATGGAAAAGGCTCCACTTACTCTCTGCCAAACCTATTTATCATTGGGTGGTTTTCTTTATAATCTCAGAGATCATACACCTTACATCCTCATGGTAAATTTGCTCTGGAATTAAGAGTGCAGTTATACAGGTGTAAAATCTGGCTGTCCCTACTCAGCAAAGGGCAGTACACAACAGGGGAAAATGGGAAAGGAAAAAACGCTAAGAAGATGTGGGAAAAAAACCCCAGCGCGGCATTCAACTCCGGTTTATTTCTGCACGTGCAATTAATGAAAGTAACGGAAAGCTTTAACTCTGTGAAAAAAGCCACTATGCACATTCAGAAGAGGTTTGGGGGTTTTAACAGTTACTATACAAAAAACAGTGGAGGTGAAGAAGACTGCACAAATAACCTCCTAGTTAACGTCATGCCCCAGGGGAGCTGGGCGTTACCTCCATGGCCTTTGTCTTTTCATCCTCTGCTTTCCTCTGCTGACGCTGCTGTTCCTCAAACCAACCTCGAAGCTCAGATCCCTTCAGCTGCTCAGCCTGCAAGTCTTCAAGTGCGGCTGCCAAATGCTTTTCTTTTTTTTCCAATTCAACACTGCAAAGTTCAAAACGACATTTCTATGTTCAGAACAGAACATCCTTCACCAGCATCGAAAGCAAGACATTTTGGGTTGGTTTCTCCGAGTTTCTCTGAGTTCTTTCTATTGATTTGTTTCTTTAAGGTGGCCTCTGTTCTTTCTAAAGAGTCAATTTTCAAGTCACAGCTAGTTAACATTTAAAAACATTTACCTCTTTGCAAGCCAAGCTAGAATTGCTCGATTTAGTAACAATTAAGAGATAGAAGTTATTTATCCTGGCAGAGCAAAGCTGTTGTCCTGTGAGAGGAAAGAAAAATACTGGCATACACTAAGAAGGGAGTGGGAAAGGAGCATACCAAAGATGACAGAATTTAGTAAAGAAAACATAACCCTTAAAAGTGAGAGACCCTAGTTTTCCTCCCTGTGTTTCCAAGTGCTAAGCCCTTTATGGATCCAATTAGTTTAAAGCTCTTCCAGACCTGCCAATAAATCAAATAAATGAATAAATCTGCTTCTCACCGTAACTGATTTATTTCCCTCTGAAGCTCTTCCAGGGATTTCTGCAACCTTTCATTCTCTCGCTTACTTTCAGAAAGCTCTGATTTCAGGGATACTTTTTCTTGATTCAGGAGATCACATGTTTCAGAGGATCTTTTCTGCCCCTCAGAGAGGGTGCTGTGCAAGTCACTTACAATAGATTTTTCCTGCTGAAGCTTATATTCCAATAATTCAACTAGGATAAGAAAACACTGTAACAGTTATTTATATTACAGAGACCTTGACAATATGATATCACTTACACTAATTCAAATGAGGAAAAAAAAAATCAGCTGTATTGAAGTGTTCTTGTCTGGAGAATTCATTTCTTTTCAATTGAGAGGAATCAGCAGAAGGATGCACAAATGCTATGATTTCTATCATTGTGATATTCTGTAAGCAACCTGTTACTAATCGATTTTAAACCTCATTAAACAAACTTATCCACTTACATAAACATTTTATGACAGGAATCACTATATAGAACCTGTTTTGCCAGCTCTGTTCAGGCTAGTGAGTTAAGAGAAACAACTCTCCCTAAATTTGGAGGTTCCTGTTTGATAAGTACTTTAAAAATAATTAATGTACCTATGTCCACAGTATTATGTAAATAAAATTAGCAATAAACTTCTGGATTTCCAGAAAGCTTCCCTCTATTGGACTAGTGCACGTGCTATTTATAAGCTTTTAAATGGCTGAATCTTGAATGATAGTGAGGGGAAAAACAAAAACAAGGAAAAAGCAGTGTTTTGCTTTGAAGAGAGATGTTTCTTTTTGACCAAGGTCACTTGCACTTGTTTCTTTATTATGTAAAGGGAACCTGCTGTGCAAACCAAGGCTTGCTTATTTAGTCAGGAACATGGTTTAGCAGTGAGCTTGGCACTGTTTATGGTGGGACTCCAGAGTGTTAAAGGTCTTATGCAACCTAAATGATTCTGTGATTCTATACTAGCAAACATAGATAAATTATTCCCTGCAAACAAACAGCAGTGTTTTACTGTCCTTGCTGGGTTTTCTCCATGTATACACTATTTCCGTTCGATTGCTTTGGGTTATTTTACAGTTTCTCTTTGCTTTTCACAGATTTGTCTCAACTACTGATATGAGAAAGAACTGCTAACATCAAAGGCAACCTGAGTGCATTCAGTAAAATTGAGGAATTGTACAGCATCTGCTTCTTTGCGAGACACCTTTTTTTGCCTTTTACCTTTGAGGCAAAAAGGAACTGATTAAGAAGACAGGAAGAACTGACAAAGACAGTAAGAATTACCTTTCCTCCGGAGCTGGTGTTCCTGTTTGTTCCCATGATCTTCAGCCTTGGTAAGGGTTTCCTGCAGCTGCTGGAGCTTCTCCTGGTTCTGGAGATGTGTCATGCGGAGCTGAGCTCGGAGGTCCTGGATTTCTGAGAGCAGGCTATTCCGGTCCGAGGAGAAGAGGTGCTCCACAACCATCTGCCTCTGCTCCTCCTGAAACAAACCAAGGCTTATTCAAACGACAAGGCTATTTCCATATCTTCTGCAAGGATAAACACTGAGGAAACTCTTGTAGTACAAGTTTTGTGCAGAAGCACTCAAATTACTGAGTTCATGCTTCACGTTAATGCAAAATGTTAGCATTATGTAAAGAATAAAAACCCCACTTCACTTGCCTCATCGAGTTTATACATAACAATTACAACAACTTAGAAACTAAATATTATTGGCAAAAAGCCTCCAGATTCAGAGTTAGTTCAATATATACCCTTCACAAGAGAGGTCTGTGAAGTTCTAGACAAATGGGAAGGAGGGAAAGAATTCAGCCAAGTATTTCCTATGCACTGTCACGGTCTTGCTGGATGCCAGCTAAAATAATCAATAGGCTTTGTAACACCATGTACAAAGTTCAAGAAAAATGCTACCACAACAGAAACTCTAAAAGCTACTGATCCCATGCCATCTGCATTAACACACAAGATTTAACAACAGAAGCAATAAAACTGAAAAAAAAACCCTTTTAGAAAATAAGAGAATAAAGAAGTGATTTTTCAGCAGAACACTTTAAGAGCTTTTCATACTTGTTGTTTCATTATATACTCCAGCTTTTCCCCTAATGAACTTGCGTCACCAGATGCAGGATTGGAGAAGTGAGACTTCAAGTCAATTTGCAACACATTTCTCTCCTTCTCAAACACACTCTGTACTGCTTGCAGAAGTTCTCCTCTCCAGTCAGCAGCAACACCTGAAGTTTCCTGTTAAAACATATTTTTTAAAAATGGCATCTCTCTCAATCTCTAACCCAGTGTCTTTCATATCATAAGAGTATATCTGTTAATTTAAGCACTTTTAGAAGTGTTTAAAGAATACTGTCCCTTACTCCTTAAACATATATATACATACACACAAGCCTCATAACATTGTATGTATAATATACATTTTTATATATATGTCTAAAACCTCGTTACTTTGCTTGAAAGGGTATTTTATTGCCATACCTTGTCTCCTCTATCTGCCACCTTGCCAAGGTAATCCTTCAGTGACTGGATAGCATCCAGCAGGGATAATCCCTCCTTCTGCCAGCCCTCCATCACTGCTCGGGTCTGAGGGACATTCTTCAGCTCCCTAAAACCAAAGGGATGCTCTGACAAAGCCAATATTTTGCGGCTCTCCTCATACACCATCTTCAGCACAGTCTGAGAAGGGGAAAAAAAAAAAAAGATAATATTAAGAAACAGGCATCAGCATCCTGGCAGTGTAAGAGTAGGATGGGCTAGTACTAGACAACAAAAGTAAGGTTTCTGTATCAACATGCTAAGATGCAATTAAGCGTAAATTATTATTTATGCCAAAGGGCTGTACTTTACCTTTGTTTCTGAAACATTTAGCTAACTTTCCTGGGAATAATTAAATGAAATTATTTATGCAATTAAATTCTATCAAGTCTGAAGCTACGTTACTAAATCCCAGTGATGCCAGAAAACTGAATTATGTATTTAGACAACCGTGGCTTAATTTAGCAAATTATGTACAAATAACAACTCCCAAAATAATCAGTTTTAATAATTTACACAGTGGAAATTGTTTCCTCTGACATTGTCAGGCCAAATAATCTATTTTAAATAAATTCCCTGTTCACAAACTATTACATCATGCATAGATGTTTCCTGGCCTCTTTTCAAGGAAGGTCACTGGGGATTTAAGTCCTTTTCTTACACACATCTCACCAGAAATATCCCAGCTTCCATGTGGAGCTGTTCCTCATTGCTACTCACTTTAACAACAACACAGAGTACTTTTATTTAACTCTTGATATTCTTCCCTTGCACTTTTTTTGAATTACTTTGGAACCAACTTGAGCTGCTTTTCTGTCACTGGAATCAAAATAGTGATTACTTCAAGAATCAATGGAAACCTTTAGTAAACATTAACATCAAAAGCACAGTGAACTGTTCTAACTAAACAATCAGTACAGGAATATGCAGTCAGATCTTACAGCCAGTAAAGTCTCGATTGATGCTCCACAAAAAAACCTAAAAAACCCAAAAATCTCTGTTTCTTAACGTAAAATAAAATTCACGTCTTCCATGAAGTCTCTGAGACTATGCTTTAGAGAATTATTAATTTTTTAGATACATAGAATGGTTTTCAGTTGAAAGGGACCATTCAAGACCATAACTAGTCCAACTCTGCTGTGACAGGCATGGGGAACATCTATTAGTTCGGGTTGCTCCAAGTCCCATCCAGTCTCACTTTGAATGGATTCTGGGATGGACTTCTAGGGATACGCCACCTCTCTGGGCCAGTGTCTCATCACAAGAAATTTTTTACTTATGTCCAATCCATTTCATGATCTTACTGGGCAGTGAGGTGAAGCTGAAAGATCAGTAGTTTCCAGGGTGCTCATTATTATGCTTTTTAAAAATGAGTGCTATGTTTCCCTTTTCTCCAGTCACCGGGGACCTTATCTGACTGCCGTGACTTTTCAAAAATGATGGAGAGTGGCTTGGCAATTGCAACTGCAAAATTTCCTCAGGACCCTGGGATTCATGTCTTTGGGTGCCCCAGACTTATCTATGTCCGGGTTCCTCCGGTGGTCTCGTGTTGGGGTGACTCGGCCCTCGGNCGAACCTGATCTTCTGTTACAATAGGAGGGACTTCATTCCTCCAGTCCCTTCCTCATCTAATTTAAAGCTTTCCTTATAGATTTGGCCAGCTTGTTGGTGGAGACACACTTGTCCCACTTGGGTGAATTCCATGAGCTCCCAACATTTCTGGCTTCTCAAAGGTAAATCCGTGATCATAAAAATTAAAACCTTGAGTACTGCACCAGCTGCACAGCTGGGGATTCACCTCTATCCTGGTCCCCTTCCTCTGACTGGGAGGATAGAGAATATTACCCATGGTCCCAAACCTTTGAACTGCCCTGTTACAGTACTGTTAGACCCTACATGGGTGATAATCTGTAGGGCTCACTCAGCTTGGCAGTCTCAATGGTACCACAAATACAAGCTGCTGGTAAGCAACAAACTTCTCTAGAGAAAGTATCTGGACGGCAAGAGGGTGCTTCAGTGCCTCTCAGTAAGGAATCTCCAATTACTAACACCCGATGTGCTTTTCTGGTAGCACTGGTTCTAATGCTGGCAGATGGTTTCATCAGCTTTGCATGTTTGGCTTTTCCTGAATCACATCAGTTATTCCATGTGTACTTCCTTCTCCAACCCTAGAGCATCGTGTCTCTTATGAAGGGCAGATGGATGGGGGAAGGATCTTCCTTCTGACTTGAGCAGCGATAAAGGCCCAGTCTCCTTCATCTTGTGAGTTACCTGTGCCAGTTAGCTTGAGTGAGTTTGAATTCAGGCTTACCTTCCCTTTGCATATGTCTTCCTCCATTGTGCTGGGCCAGCTGAAAGAATCTGCTAAGCATATTAGGAGGCAGGATTCACTTTCTAGGGAGGGTATTTCTTCTAGTTTCTTATTACTTAAGAACTCACTGTAACCTACTGTATTCTCTCATACATGAGAATTTCTCCCTTTCCACAGCTGGAATTTTTGAAATGGCTGAGAGCTTGTTCAGCAAACAAACGAGTTCTAGGCATATACTTTCTTCAACTTTCCTTGCTGACTAGAGTGAGCACTCACTGCTCAGTCTTCTGTATATTCCTCATGTTGCTTGAGCTGGCTCTGACACATCCCTGCACATCTTGCAATGTTGTTTCCACAGCTCTCCGTCATATCAGGACGACAAGAACAGGCAGGGGAGCACGATGTCAGCCAGCTATGGTTGCTTCTGAAACAACTTTCTGTGAAGCCTCCAAAGTAAACCCATAAAGCAGATTAACCAGTCCTTGTAACCCCACATTCTGAAACAGCACCAGTGTTGTCCTAGCAAAACTAGTTCAATTTTAGCAAGTACAAGCAAATGTCAGTAATGTTGTCACAAGAGATGCAAGGACAAGAACCGTAATCAACTTGAAGTTTAAACCATTACAGAACAGTTTTCAGTGTAAATGTAGCAGCTATTTTATATTAGCATTTCATTTTTGCTGTCCAGTTTTAATTTGCTGGTATGCTCACAATAATCATACATTACCTTCATCTGTGGTGAAAGTATTTCCTTTTCTTTCATTGATTCCATAATATCTGGAATCACTCCCTGGTATCGCAGATAAGCCGTGACATTGGCATCTAGATGATCCGATGTTTGTAGCTCCTGCTTTAGATTAGCTGCCAAATTTGAGCTGGTATCTGAAGGAAGAGACAACCCCCATCCCCACAAAGTGTTATAAAATTGGAAAGAGCTTGAAACTAGAACAACCACTTGCAAAATAACCGTGATTTCTTCTGCTCATATGAATGCAGGGTCAGAGTGAGTTGGTTGGTTGAGATCTCAACTAACTTAAACAAGTTAAAAGTCAGTAAGTTGCGTTTAGAACCAGATAAAGTGTTGTAGTTAAGTCAGGACTCACTTAAACCCCTTGCCTCTTTTGTGTATGTAAAGATGAAAAGGTAAAAGCAGGCACAAATATACATATATATATATGTATGTATGTTTCTAAACAAAGAACTACCTGACAAAGACATAGCTTTCCAATAAAAGACCCATAGTAAAAGAAAATGGGAGAAAGGAGAAACATGTTTTAATACTGAAGTTAACAAAAGGTAAAAGGAATCTACAAAGTTCAACTTACTGCTGCCACATCCATCGCTCATCACAGATGCTCTTGATCTTTCATCATCTTGTAAATCAGAAGGGGTTAAAGTCAGACTAGCAGCTTCTCTCATCTGCTTGAGAATAAATTTTTCACGTTAATTCGGTTTTCTGAATCCAGCTGCTGGTTTCTGCATTCATGACAACTTTGTTACTAGTGCGGATTTTAGCAAATGCCTACTTGATCCAAATGTTAGAGATGGCAAATACCACAATTAGTGCAACATTGGTGCTCTCTGGAAGCCATTCCATCTCAATTTTTTCCTCTTTTAAGAAAGATACATGTATTTATATTTAATTATCCATCAAAGCAAGGCACAAAAACATACAGCTAAAGATAAATTTTCTGAAGTACAGACTTCATCTTCCTGCGAAATTACAGAATACGGACAATATATAAGTATGTGTATACAATATATAAAATATTGCCATTAAGAAGAAAAACCTCTGTTCTCCAGTTTTAAAAGAGTCTCTTCTAACACTCAAAAACAGATTGTTGAAGAAGTGGGGAGCTGTTACAGTACACTGAGTACTGTGGTAGCAAAGGTTTTACAGGTTTAGCTCCATTACTGACACATTAAGTGTTATCACAAATTTATCAGTTATTATCACAGTAAGAGAGGAACTAATAATTGTATGTCCAGAACTTCATTGGACCTACTCCCAGCAGTGTGTAGGTTTCTACTACTTGGAGCCCATGGCCCCTCAATGATCCCAGGGGGACAGAGCTGAGCAGTCTTGTTTAATAAGAATTAAATCAAACATGAAATACCACTTACCAGAATCTTCTTCTCCATATCTTCGTCATCATCAACAGAATAGGTACTTTCAGAGAAAGCTGGAGATTTTCTGTCTACTCCCACTGCTGCGTCCCCACTGCCATTTTCATCGAGGTGAGAATATCCCAGTGATATGGAATTATCTCCTTGCAGGGATAACCTTGTGTGCCCAATTTCAAAATCTGTGTTTTCAGCTTCTGAGAAGGGTGTCAGCTGAAGCACTGGTTGAAGTTCCATGCTTATATCTTGCTTTCTCATGATCTCAGGCGAGCCCCATGAAGACATACTTGCAATTAAATTCTGGAAATCTTTTGGAGTTTCTTTGTCTCTGTTCCAATTGTGTTTTGGTGAATCAGGAGTTTGATGAATTTCCAATATTTGCTGGCAATGCTTTTTCAAATCTTGATCCCCTTCAGAGCTGCGGATCATGTCCATGTCCTGGTGCAAGATATTTTCTTGCGATTGCTTAATCTGTGGTTTTGGATTTTTTTTGTGAATTGTCAAGTCAAACATAACTTCATCTTTTTCCTATAACAAAATAACGCATATTAATTGTCTAATGGAATTTGAGTATGATTTTACAAACTGAGAAACACGCGCTTAAAAAGAGAGCTTTTAGAATTTATTGATTTTTTCCTGCAATCATTTTATCTATGTAATTTTCAGATAAAATTACTCTTTTAACCTCTGATTCTGTGACTGAGTCTAAATAATGCACTATTTGAGAAGATATTTCAGTTTATTGTAAACCTGTCAACATGGAAATTTCATTTCATCCTCCATACCTGTTAGTTTTTCGTATATCCTTTTGTGTTAATCATCCCTCTTAATCGTCTGTTTTAAGCCTAGTGCTAGCTGCCAGGACTCTACTCTTTTTGCTGCTCCTCCAACTTTCATTTTAATACATTTCCTAATTTTCACATTGTTTCCACTTTTGAACCCAAGCATAACTGTGGGAGGGGTTCTTCGCTCCTCTAAGAATGCTGTGAATATTATACTTTTTCTAATACTAAGATGAACTAGATCCATAGGAAAAAGTCTATTGTAATGAATGCTTGAAGACATGGTAGTTTATTTACTTCGATTCAACATATTCTCCAATTTTGATAATTATCTCTCCTCAGCCTACCTAAAAACTTCTGGCACTTAAACACGGAAATACATGTACTGACATATAAACATCAATTTAAACCTTTCAGGGTCTGAGTTTCTACTTGAAAAGTGATTTTTAAGTCATTTAACTACCCACAGAATTCCAGCATTCCCTGATATCCTTCAAAATGTCACCAGTTCTCTCTTCACTGGATCCTAAATTACTTCTGGTTTTTTTTAAACAGGGATCTGACAATCCCTGCCTGTATAAGCAACATGGTCCAGCAGCCACTGGACTGGAAGTCTGCTGCCTTGTAGAGACACATTCCATGGTCTGAAGTATATCAATCTGCATGGGTCATTTAACACTTTTCCCACCCGTTTCCTTTTCCTGAGAGATTTCTGGGACAGACCCTGAATGTACAGTGTCACCCAGGCACTGATGGCACTTCTCCAAACTTGAACTTCCAGGCAAATAAAAATATAGACACCAGGAATGATCGCATGTTTTGCATAGCTACACTTTTCATTTCTGCTTTAAAAATAAACATGTCATTATACATAGCAATTATCCTATCATTTCTTTAAGTAAGTCAACTACCTTGGATGATTATTATATCATACTGCCAAGCAGGGCCCTGAAATTCCACATAAGCCTGATACCAAATGTTTTTCCTCTCCTGTGTGCTCAAACTCTTCATATAAGCCCTCTTAACTAGCACTTACCACCTCTGTAAGCCAGCCTTTAAAGACGGTAAGTTGGTGTATGACAGATTTCTATAGCTCTCTGAAAAAAGGGTCACCTGGGTCCTACTGCTTTCTAAAATTGAGTGGTTTAATGAGAATTTAAGAAGATTAGGTTACTTGGAGGAAATGGTTCTAGGAAAGATTCAGAATAATTGCAAGAAGGAGTCACAGTAAATAAGAATTTCTGAAAAGAAAAGGAGACATGATGAAGTGTTGTCAAGTAGTTCTCCCATACAGCCATGAAGGATGGCAAACAGTCTTGGTAGCTCATGGTGGGCTCATTGCTTGGCTTGCAGATGCCCACCCTCTCACTCTCCCTCCTCAACAGATCAGGAGGGAAAAAAAATAAGCTGGGAAGAGGTCACAGGTGGAGAGAAGGGAAGGGATATCACCTACTAACTACTCTCACGGGCAAAATAGAGTAAAATGGGGAAAATGTATTTAATCTGTTAATCTAGAAATAGATTATTCTAAAAAAATCTCCACAACAAATAATACTATTAAAAATCAAATCATGTACCAGTTTAGCAGTAGGGGAGGCCAATACTCCAAATGACTGATCAATATTTGCTTCTAATTCCTCCATTCCATTTTTAAGGGCTACATCTTTCCTTTTTCTCTGGCGGAATGGCTTGAGAAATTTAGTCTCTTCATGATCTACTTGCTCCTTCAGCTTGTAAGACTCCAACTGTGAAAGAACTTCAGCTCTTTCCAATCGTAAGGATTCGAGCTCTTTCATATGGGCCTTGCTTTCACCTTCCAGTTTTGCAGTGCTCCCTTGCAGCTCCTTGATTTCTCTCAGATAAGCTGCTTCTTTCTGATTCAGTGCTTGCACCTGGAAATCAAGCCTAGAAACTTCTAATTGAAGACTGTAAACATCTCGTGCCTGACTTGCATCTCTCTTTTCCAACTCTGTTTGGAGCTCTGCTGCCTTTTCTGTTAAGTACTGCAGCTCAGTTGTGTCAGCTTCTCTTTGGTCTGCCATTGTCTTAATTTGCATCTCTTTCTCTAGAATATTTGCTTCCCTTTCTCTCACCTTATCTTCAAGCTCTTGAACTCGAGATGTAGTCATCTTTGTCTCAGCCTCTCTCTGAGACAAACGAGTTTGGGAAACGCTGTATTCTTCCTGAAGTGCCTCGTGCTGGATTCTCAGAGAGGTAAGCTCTGCAACAGACCGCTCTGATGACTCTTGCAATTGTTGGCATTTTTTCTCCAAAATTTCCACTTCTGTTTTGAGCTGCAGTTCCTTTTTTTCCAGTTGCTGCTGCAGAGCTTCTTTAGAAGCTGAGACAAGTTCCAGTTCCTCCTGAAGTTCTCTCACTTTGGAGACCAGTGATGCGTTTCTTCTGTTTGGATCAGGATCACCCTGACAATCTACCAGTCCCTTCTTCAACTCATTCTGAAGGTTTTCCACCGACTGCCCCAATGCACCTCCATAGAAATAATCTTGGTTGTCACTATCTTCGTGACATACTGGTCCAAATTGTGCCAGCTCTTTTTGAAGCTTCTCAATTACTCCATGGAGTTGCTCCACCTCTTCATCCTTGTCCTTACGCAGCCTCTCCTGGTCAACACGAAGGTGCTTGACCAGTGATCTGAGTTCTTCAATTTCAGGTTTCTGGTCTTCTGCAACCTAAGCAAAAGGTTAAGGACTGAATATTACTGTATATAGGGAATTATTATTGCACACAGAGTTTATATTTCTCATCTGAATCACACAGGCATTAAATCACATTTAACAGCAGGAAGAACCACACATTTCAGCTGGTAATTTCTGAAAATAATCTCTACTTTCCTAAGAGAATTATCAAACAGATTTCATTTACAGTAAGAATCTGCACACCTTGCGTCCTCCAAAAATCAAGCCATGAGCACTCTTACTTTATTCGCCAGAGCGTTCTGCAGCTCATGCTGAAGCCTCTTCATCTGCTCATTCAAGTGATTGATTTCTTGATTCTTTTCTTCAAGCAGTGCTTGTGGGAATGACAAAGCTGAGGAATCACTAATACCCTGGTCCTGACTTTGCTTCCCATGAAGTTTTGTTAGATCCTCCTGACCAGAAAAAACAATAATCTCATTAGAAAGGACTTTCTCAACCTAATGGCAGAACAAAACTAGGGGCTTTATTTAAACATTCTCCTCTTTACTGTAATGGTGAAGAGCTCAGGAACACAACTACGGCTTCTTTGGGTTTGCACCACTGTATTAGACTGCCCCAACCCAGAAAATAACCTCAGCTTTTGATTTAAATCAAATCACTGTAGAAGATAATGCTTCTACAAGCATGAATCTAGAATACTGGGGGGCTTTGGCTCTACAATCCACCCAGCATTAGTCTTATAAAGGTAACGCAACGTTCTGCTGGCAAGAGAAACAACCCAAATATCTGTTTACAACATCATGAGATGAAAACTTCAACACTCAAGAAAGCACGTCTCTGACATTTTAGGCAGTGCACTAAAGTTAAAGGAACCTACCTTCAAGTGTGCATTCTCTGCCTGAAGCTGGATGATGTTGGAAGTATTAAGGTTTTTTTGTATCTCTAACTGCAAGTTCAGCTGCAATATCTCCTCATCTTTCTTGTTCAAGTTATCTTTATATTGTTCTAGTTGGTCTAGCAAATTTGCAATCTAAAAAAAAAAAAAAAAGATGCATAGTTGTTTCAATTAAGTCTTCTAAGATAACACTTCATTCATCGTATTATTTAATGACAAGAAGTAACTTCAGCAAATTCAATGATTTAAACTCTAATCAACCTGTATTAATAAAATACTTGAGACATAAAAAGAGAGTGAGAAGCTTGTGTTCCAGCTCCTCATCTGCAAAAACAATACTACAAAGGTGGGTTTCTGTTTTCTTTTTTTAAAAAAAAAAATCTACCTGCTCACGAAAGATCCATTAATCTGTATTGTGAACAATCAAGGCTTGACTGATGCCATTTAATGTAACAATATGAGACATATTAGCATTTGATGTGCAACGATGACGAGCAGCCAATATAAACACCATCCCTCTCCTCCCAGAAGTCAGAAATGAGCATTGCAGTGCCAGTCCCAGTAACACAGACAACAAAGAGATGATTCAATAACCACACTTTTCTCTGCAGTGTGATGTTTTTATCATCTCTTGCCTTAATGGGTAGCAAGATATAGTGGCTTTGGGAATTATATGATTGTTGAAATCAGACTTCATAAGAGAAATGGAAATTCTACCTGTATGAAATTAATTTTTATTATCGTTTACTGCTCTTGAAAGAATGGTGTACAATTGACTGAAGGATCACTCCTGTTTTTCTTCTTTACACATCCTTAACTGGACTATGTTTCGATATCACAGATATTATAATAATTATTTAATAACAATATAAACATACAGTGGAGTTGTGTATGCATCTATACATGTAAATCCAATAAAAGTTCCAAATATCGGGACCAATTGCTCTGTGTTTCTTCTTAGCTTGACACAAAAACTCATCACAAGCATTCTGTCAAAACAGGTTGAATTATCGGTAATTTGCCCTTACTGGTCTTAAAAGAATTATTCTTTACTCTCAAGCAAAAACTTATCTACCTACTTCACCTTTGGAAGGAAAGGAAAATCAGTTTACAACTGATACTGATCAGTCTCAAAGTTATGTGAATCATCACAAGACCGTTTCCAGCAGGGAGATGGACACAGAACAGAGCAAGAAAAAGGAAGGTTAGTTGAGGCTAAAGCAACTCAAAGTCTGCAGGACTCTCCCGAAGCTCTCACCTCTCTCTCCTTGGCCTGAAGTGCTTCCTGCTCTGCCTGTAGCTGCTCCTTCAGCACCGGGGCAGAACTGCCATCCACTGGCACTCGGTGCCTCGCTTCATCCAGTTTAGACTGCAGGGCAGAGATCTGGATCAGGTTATTGTACTGCTGCTGTTGCAATGCCTCTTTATCCTGAAAAATGATTTTTTTTTTTTTTAATGTTAGAATTAATTGCTGTCAATATACAAACCTACCCAACCAGAATAATCCTGCCGAAACGCTTCATCGACCCTGACACACCCAGTACAAGAAAAGTACATAATTCCAATGGCCTATAAAGAAATAGGAATTCAAAACAATGGAATGTTTTTAGCTCAAAGTTTTTACCCCTTTATTTTTTGTAATTCAAGTTTAACAACTTCTGAAAATTTAGCATTCAATGATAAATTATACTTTCTCAGTTACACAGCATTTTATACATTTAAGAACATAACATCTTGGTCTTGTAGACATTTTCAAATTTCTTATGATATCATATATGTGCCAAACTGAATTTGATAGATGGACACAATTTAAGAAATGAAGAGTTCTGGGTAGATCAAAACCTACTCATAAATACATCAAGTTCAGTCAGAATGTGATAAAGCAGCACTAAGTTTGTCCAACCTGTGATCTGCCAAGCTACTATAGCTTTTTTTTATTTAAAAAATTCTTTTTCGATCCTCTTCCTCGCACAATCCTTCTCAGGAGCTGGGTCAGTCCAAGGAGAAAAGGTTCACTTGGGAATTGTCCAAACAATAAGCATACGTATCTGTACTTAATACAGTAAAGGAAAGCTGGACAAGAAACCTAAGGCAGTAATTGCCTCTGCTGTTCAACGCTGACTTTTACTCATTGTATGATTTGCAAAAAAATACATAAATTTAACCACCTTTTCTCTAGTTCAAAATATCCAAGACCCAGAGTACATGGCTAGCGTTTTCTGATTGTAAACTGAAAGCGGTAGCAATTAAAAAAATAAAAATAAATTGCAAAGTTAATGCCATATCACAGTATCAAAAGGTAAGGGAAAAACGGAATTTTTTCTTGCCCTCGCATGAAACCTGTGATATCAACCAGCCCCTCTGGCAGCCCCTCAGGAAAGAACACACATAAGACCAAACCCCAAGCAACAGCAGAGCCTTTTTTTTGTTTTTTGTCAACTAAAAACGTTACCCAAACCGCACTGATCACTGGCCAAAACTCTTCAGCAACAATGTGCAATCCAGAGTCCTGCAGAAGTGGGCTGCCTTAGTTCCAGTGTCCCCCTGCCTTTCCTGGACAGCGAAGCTGCAAGTGTGCAGTGTCAGTACAGCTCTACACACCAGAGTTCAGTTCCTCCTGGCATTCTCTAGTTGCCATGTCCTGAGGTTGCTACAGTGACCTAGCAAAATCAAGTGGCAAACCAGGCAAAAAGAAAGGGCTTTATATAATGCACCTTCACTGTAAAACCTTCTGGGTGGTCATTCACATGTAGTCTAATGTGGTGTCTTCTTCCATGAAGCCCAAAATCCACAGAAGAGCAGACTCCCTAAATTAGCCCCACTTCTTAGATCTCAAGCAAAAAGGATGAGCAATCCTCCCAATACAACCCTGTCCAGGAGCTTCAATGTTACAGATCAGCAACCTGAACCACTGAAAGGAATTGGAGCAGGATAAAACAAAGACCTGCTCCATGCACATCACAGCAGGGCAAATGGATCTGTTAGCTGTGACTTTACTCAGTATTTCTCACAAATCCCCACTGCTGTATATTCAAGACATTCTATTTCCAGACCTATTTCTTATTTCTCTATCATCTGCAATACATGCATTTTTCATATGTTGGAATTTGGGGCACAATAAAACTCTGCAATTACCATTCGCATCAAGTGTATTTTTACAGAAAAACACCACGGCATGCAATTGTTCTTAGGGCTCCACTGGAACTTATTTACTGCACAAAATTGCTTCAAGACAAGCTATTACAATGCTTACAGGTGGGAAATTGAATAGTACAACCTAGTTTAGATTGGATTAATTAGTTTCTCA
This sequence comes from Mohoua ochrocephala, assembly GCA_013398855.1. Lineage (NCBI taxonomy): Eukaryota > Metazoa > Chordata > Aves > Passeriformes > Acanthizidae > Mohoua > Mohoua ochrocephala. The sequence goes on from VZTA01012012.1 coordinate 35,234, forward strand.
GAAAAAAAAAAGAAAAACCAAACTCAAGAGTTTGGCTTATTTAAGATACTTACAAAACACCAATTGATGGGGGCAATCAGACAACTAAAAGAATATTCTGAATTCACATGGTTACAGAAAGCTTGTTTAATAGCAAGCCAAGATTCCAGAGAAAAGAGCAACTTGCCAACAGCAAGCAGCACCACAGTCTCCATCCACTCCAAGGCAGACAGAAAGTAAACGGGCATGGCTTTTGTATGTTTGGATAAAACTACAGAAAAAATTAAGCTGGGAAAGGTCTTTAGAGTTCTCTGACTCGAAGCACAATCCACTTGGCTCTGCTCAGGCAATTCTCACATCTCCCAGTCAGAGACACCACTGCCACTCGGAGCTTACTTTAAGGAGTGGCTGAACCCAGTATGACCACTTTCCCCTTCCATGTCATTGGAATTTCCCTTGTTTATACTCTTTATCTTCTCATCCTTTCATTTGCACCTTCTAATCTGACTCCACCTTCTTATAACCTCCTATTATGCGACTGTAGGCAGCAAGATCTCCACAAAGCTTTTAACAACACTCAACCAAGGAAAATTGTTGGGAGGAAACTGAACATTTAGTTTCAGATGGTAGAAAAAGTTACTCAGGTGTTTGGTAACTTTTGCTAAATGGATTGTAATTCTTAACTCTAGATTGTGATTAACTCTGTAGTAGTAACAAAGCACTAGAAGTTTCGGACTATGGCAAACACATCTGGCTTCAAAGACACAGAGCAAGAAGGGCTGCAGATTAAGCTAATTTGATTTTAAACACAGGTACTTACTGAAGACCCTCAATGTTTGATATTCAGTAACAGTACCTTCTCAGACAAGCACAAGGGCAGCTCTGAAGCAACAAACACAACAACTGTCAAAAGCAGCCTCCATAGTAGGGCTTTGAGTAAGTCTTACTTAAGTCTTATAAGTAATATCTAAGTACACACGACTTACAAGTAGTACGTAAGTCTTTAGAATGGACTTAGAGTTTGTAGAACCAGAGATTATTTAAAACTGTGGCTGTGATATGTGCCATTAATACACCAGTTTAACTCACCACTGGGTGCCAGACAACATCGCAAACACTACTGACAACCCCCATAAAGCCACTGTCGTGTAATGCCAACTCCATTTAATTAAGGATTTAAAAATTACCTGTTTCAGTTCAGTTTCCACTTTCTTCATTTTCTGCAGCTGTTGTTCCAAGCTGTGTACAGTCTTTGAGACCTCAGCACCACTGAGCTTCAGCTCTTGGATTTGTGCCATCAGTTTTTCTATCTCTTTATCACGAGCTGCAATTTCCTGGTGTTTTCGCTCCTTTTCTAGTAACAGTTTATTGTAATCATCCATCTTCTCTTTTATTTCTGCTTGCAAAGATTCTACCTACACAGAAATCACAGTACACAGATACTCAGGCAATATGAACAAATTTTCCTTCCAGTTGAAAGCGAGAGTAATTTCACGTTAAAGCAGGTTTTACTATGGATGAAAGTAGTGCTAAAATCCCAGGTGAAAATAAAACTTAATACGCATAGAAAGTATGAAAAAGTTAGCTTTCTGAAATCTTGTTTTCCAAATGCAGCAGCTCTTAGATACACATGTGATTACTCTCTCTCCATTTGCAGTACTCTCATAAAGCACTAGATGAAGGTATACTCTCAAAGGAGCCTTTTGGTGGTGGGGGTTAGTTGGTTATGAGATTAAAACCCACCAAGATTCTATGAATTATTAAAAATAGCATTGGATTTATTTCTGTAACCTCAGAACCCTCTTCCAATATTCCAAGGAAGGAGTATTAGAAGGAAGATACCAAGAACTGAAGGATAAATATGCAATCAGAGAGATTTCCAGGAGTCAACATAGGACAGGTACTTCTTTTTCCAAAAATCATTTAAATATGAAGAGGATACCGATTTTGAATTTTAGCTGCAGGAAAACAGTCATTCATTCATCCCAGTAATCAAGGTGAAGGCAAGGCTAGGAGCTTTGGTGTGACGGACAGACTACCTCAGGGTGGAATAAAGTCGTTTAGCACAGTGAAAGCAAGCTCAGGCAGGAAAGCAGTGAGAAAGGAAAAATAATTTAGTCAATACCCATGAGCAAGGAAGATGGGATTTTAATAAATAAATGTTTTGTTCATCAAAAAGTGTCTGAATTGATGTAAATCCCACTTCAACATTATGAAATAAAAATTCTCTGCATTAATATAGATCTTTATATCTTCAAGGTATTGTGCAGATATTACTAAAGCAACAAAACACACTTAAGCAAATAGAGAAGAGTCAAATTAATAAGCAGGGAGAGTGTAAGAGACTGGTTACGAAAACCAAAAGTTATGAACATTACATTTTCAACTGCTTACAGGCACAAATATTTCCTTGACTTTGTATGTATCTTACTCACTTCTCCTCTCATCAGCAACTAACCACTGCTAACCATAACACAGGCCTTACAGTAAAGCTTTGGGGTATACAAAAATCTTCTAGAAGTCTAATCTTTCTAATGCTACAAAATTTTGGCATCAGAATTCCAAAACTATGACACTTCAGACATAAAAAGCATGTTTTTAACACCACATTGCTAGAAAGCTGGTGCTGCAATCCTGTAGCTGAGAAAACACTTCCATAACCTTCACTCTCACAGTGCACACTGCAGCTCCCAAGAACCAGTCAACACACTTCTTACAAAATAATCCCACTCACACATACCTTGAACCTAGTAAACACCAGAGAGGGAAACTTGTTATAACTGCTACATGCAGAAATCATGAGCTGATTTGGTTTGGAGTGAGTTAAGCACTTACTGATGTTACAGCTGCATTAAACAACTGAACAAATACTGACATTTCCTGGCACAGAACGCCTGCATACCTCACCCTACCCACCAATGTCACTTGCTTAGTTACCATCCTTGTGTGTTTTTCTCCAAGTAAGTTTTCATCCTTTCTGAGAGAGGTTGCAAAGCTACAGCATTAATTTTTTTCAGCTATGCCCTCCAGCATGGAAAATTCATTCACTGGAAATTCACTCATATCAAAGATACAGATGTGCACCTCTCACACTGAGGTACACAATTCCATAAACTATACATAAGTAGACAGATGGAAATGAAATTAAGTAGTTTACACATCAAAGTTTTGGTAAGAGCCAGGCCACAAACAAAAGCTGACGGCTAAGGCACAGTTTTATCATCACCATTCCAGTATCTTTGTTTCATGCTCCAAACTTCAACTTCTCCTTTCATACCAAAAGGCTCTTTCAGTGAATAACTGCCTGTAACACCTCGGAGCAATGAGCCAGGAGAGCTAAGTACTTACGTACAGGAAATTAAATTGAAAGCAGTTCTTCATTCCCTGCACAAATTCTGCCACCCTAAAACCTGTATCCTTAGTTCCAAGTCATGCTGAGTCATACCCTGACATATCAAGAAGGGGAAAAAAGCTAAAGCATATCTAGAAGGGATTGAAAGGAAAAGGAAAGAAAAGTTAAGAGACATTCATGCTGTTTTTCCATACCTGTAGAATCAATTCATAGTTCTGTATAATGTTCATTTATGTGAAAAAAACCAACCAACCAAAAGAAAAAAAAAAAAAGCAAAGGTTAAAAGCATCAAACAAATGAACATGTGTAAAAAAGGACTCATTTATAAACTTAAATAGAACGAGGCATGCAGACAAAGGACATCTCTATTACAATTGTTATAGGTTTAAAAAATAAACACATTTAGAGCCCAAAAGTCATTCCTCAGATGCGCTTTTTAGAGCGGAGTGTCTGTAGCGTTGTCCTCCTTGATTCATTTAAACCAGACTCAGAAACTTTACCGTAAAGCACAGACAACAGTTCTTTCCATCTCCATAACAAATAATATAAGTGCACCCTCATTGCCTAAATGTAGTTCAATCAGCTGGGGAAAAATCCACTCACTGGGTAACAGAGGAAAAAAAGTCTGCCAAGAGCCAGACCCCCAAGAACATACAGTTTTGGTATTCAATTGTAATAAACAAACTCCTTTGGCCACCAACTCTGATTTTACTCACCCTATGCTCTCTGGACTGTCCTGAAGTCTGTGATTTTGCTGACAGTTTTAACTGTTCTTCCAGTTTCTGAATTTCCTGCTGAAAATCATCGCGTTCATGTTCCCTTTCTATGGCTTGTTCCTGTAAACCCAGCCAGAGAGAATAAAATTTTTTTTTAAGATTTCATTACAATCTTGAGTACAAGAATAATTTGGGGTTTGTTTTTGTGGTGAAGAAACTGTTAATTTAAGAAATAATTAATTAATTATTAATAACTAATCAGACCTACCTTCTAGTAGTCCTGAAAGCCTATCCACAGTTACCGGGAAATTTTAAAAAAAAAGAGAAAGCACCTTTTTGACTGCAACGTACATATAAACTACAATTATCATTTAATAAAAAAGAAAAATTACCCTGCAATACTACAAAAAAGGAATTGAAAATTTAACTTTTTTTTCTTTTATGAGACTAGAATACCAAGGTCTTAATTTCAACCAAAACTGAAAATAGCCCATTTTGGGAACCATCTTCCATGTCTCAAACCAGGACGAGAATTTATCACCTCCAAACCCATGGAAATGTGGTCTCTTACTTACATCCATGAACTGCCGCTGGTTTTTAAGCTGTTTTTCAAGAACTTCAATTTGCTGTTTCAATTCAGCAACCTCCAGTAACTGTGTAGCCAGGTCTTGGTTACTGTGCAGCTGCTCTTCCAGTTCCACCTCCAAAACCTTCATCTGAGAGCGTAAGTTGGAATGGTCCTTTTCTGCCTGACACTGAAGCTCAAGTTTCTCCTTTGACAAAAATTCTACTTCTTTGAGTAGACCTGAGCAAGAACACAAAAATAATAAAAGCTGTCAGTGCAGGATACAAAAGTCAAATGCTTCAGATGAGACTAAATTTGGGTATTTTGGATAGCATCAAAACAAAGAAAAATATTTATTCCTGAAGTGGGCTGTAAGAGACATCCTACACTGCTCTACCCTAAATCCTTGCCACCCTTCTGTCCCAAATCTCTCCTTAATCAAGCCATCCAAAACAGAATTCTCAGTTCCTCTAAACTCTCATGCCAAGAGCCTCCTCAGACATCCAATATCCAGTCTCGGGCCAGTTTCTCCGTTACTCCTGCCTCGTGCCATGCTGGATACTGCTGCTGCCATCTATACTGGTGAGTCAGCACCCACTCCATCTTTCTGCTGGCCAGTGGTGCCCAGCCTGACCCTGAAGCCAGCTGCTATGAAAAAACAGAGTTACTGTATTTCTCTGAACCTGAGTGGGGATTAAAACCCAGAGAAAAATTACACTTACAGAAAATCAGTCCAGTTCTGAGGTTACAAAGGGAAGAAAACACCTGGGAAAAAAAATGGCACATACTTTCCCTATGCAGACTGCAAAAGAAATACCAAAAATAGGGAAGTATACATAGCTCAAATTATTTAAGTTATCAAGAGTTAATTTATAGCTACAAACTGCATTTTCAATCAGTTGGATGCACTGAATACACTGTTTAGGAGACCAAAACTGAGACTCTACTGTGAACACTCTTGGAGAAAAGCTACTTTAATGTGAATATAGTTAGTAACCTGAGCATGAAAAGAAGCCTGTCTGTTTTGTAGCAAAGTAAGGCCCTGCAAGAGCTCACGGTTTTACTTTTCAAATGTTCCATTATTCACCTCAAATGTTTTTGGTCATAAGTTAAAGGTAAGTCTATGATCCAACAAGGACTTTAAGAAATCATCCAGCCCAATTTCCAGAAGAGACAATTCCCTTTTTGAAGTATGACCAATTCAATGCACGTGATTTCTGACCCAACATCATTACAAGCTGCTCTTACAAGTCTTTGATACCACAGCCTACCTACAACATTTTTTTCCAGGGCTTCACTATCCACAGGTATTTAATGACATTTCTAGACCCTTGAAACTAAGCAAAAAAAATCATGAAAATTTCCATGTTTGTGTATAAAAGAGTAGAGTGTGACAGGCTTGGAATGATGCAAGAACATTTACACTACACAGTGGGGAAAATCTCACCACAGTGAGGATAATGGAAAACAATGTGCAGGGTCTGTGAAGTCTCTGGCTCTGGAAATCAGAAAAAGCTGGACAAAGAGAAACAAGGAAGGTTTGGGACAAAACCATGGACTACATAAGCTCTCGAGCTCCACAGTAATCCTGTTGTGGATTACAGCTACATTCCAACTACGTTTCACTCCAAGCACTAATTATAGCCTATGTAATAACCACAGTGCAATCACTGTGCCACAGTCCCTACTTTTTCTTTTATTTTTAAATAATCACAATAAATAATCACAAGTTCATTGGGTTGTGGATGTAACTCAGGCTCTGGCAGAATGCATGAAATGAAGACTCTCCCCTAATTTCTCTCCCCACCCCCTTGGAGCTGTATTGTCCATATCATGTATCATATGTATCATGTGATGCAACCAAAGAAAACACAGAAAAACCCTCAACAATAGCCTAAATTCCATTAAGACACTCAATCCCGGCCATAGCTGCATGACAGAGAATATCTTTTGCCAAGAGCTGGGTTTTGCCAAGCAGGAGATGGGAATAGTGTGAATAAAATACCACTCTAGTCTATTTGCTAATACGTGGTGCAGAGAGGAGGACAAGGTCAGGTGCTACAGATATTTGGGCACCCAAAGGAAGGTCATGAATGTAGACTGACCCTGACAGAAAAGAACTGGTATTTGGGAAAAAAAAGCACAAGAATCTTGCCCCCTATATCCTAAGAAACATGCTCAATGGCTTCTTTGTTAGCTTCCAGAGGAACACTAGTGCTTTATGAGAAACAAAATACTGATTAGGTAACACTGACCTACACAGTCACCTCCTCAGACAGAAATGCAAGTTAATTGAAAAAAAATAATCAGGCAAACAGATTTTACCTGGAATTAGCAGTATTTCATCGAAAGCAGGTATCAAATTTTGGCAACCTCTAAGCACACTCTCTCTGACAAATTTTTTAATTTTTTGGGGTTTTTTTGGAGCACATGTTCCCCAAGCATATAAATAGAATTTCAAGCAACACACCAATAGATCATCAGCTCACAGATTTGTTTCTGTGTAGAGACAAACCTGCTACTTTTTTATTAATGCTACTTTACATCATGCAATTCCCTTTCGAAAAGGCCCTCGCACACTCCTCCCCACTCCCGAGATCATTAGCAAATGCCAAGCTCCATTCCAAAACAGTTTTAATTAGCAAGGCCATTCTACTCACATTAGTACTCCACATGAAAAACAGGAGGAGATGTCAGCTTTTCAAGGAATAAGCCCATGTCAATCAACTCCAAACAATATGATTTATATTTGTCTTGTTTTCCACATACTACAAACAATTCCAAACCTGAGGAAGAGTTCTACAGATGGCTGGGGTGGGGGAAAGGGGATGGATTTCAGGACTCAGCCCTTGCAGCAAAAGCAACTGTTCAAGTTGTAAGGAGCTGCTGGCAAGAGCTGGGCTACAGCTCCCAGGAGAATGTCAATCCCAAAATACACCGTAACCAACTTGGTTCTACATTCCCTCTCATTCAGAGGGCAGCAGCAAATTTCAGGACAGTGAGGTGGCTACCAAAAATAGGTTAAATTAAAAATAGTGTTTGAGGGAGATCCGAATGGGCAGAAGGAATAAAGATACAGTAATGGGCAAGAAAGCTCAGTGCAGCTTTTTAACTCTAACAGGAATTTACCTACGTAACTTCTTATTCACCTGACTGATTTGGTTTACTCAGCTCACACTCTCTGGGGAAAAGAAAAAGTCCAGAAAACAAGAGACAGCGAATATGCAAGAATCTATGAATATATATGCGTGTATAAATAAAATTAATCTAAAAAACAATAGGAGAATTATATTTTGAGTAGACCACAAAACACTCATGGCAACTATGAATTTATCAGATCTAAATGTTAGCCACTCAGGAATTATGTATGCAGACTTTAGTTTAGGAGGAAAAAAAAAAAATTCCCCTTTCAATTTGGCATCTACAAATTTGACTTCAGCACTAGACTTCCAAAATCAGTGTGTAACTCTATGGATCCTTCTTACTTATTTTTGGTTTCCTCTTTTATTCCATTACTAGCCTTCCCTACCATTCTGCTTTCCTTTTTTCTGACCTACCAATCCATTCAGTTACACTTCTCTCATCTCCCTCAGATGTCCTTCAGTTCTTGCTGTACTTTTTTAAACTCACTGCTTTGTGTCGCCTCAAATATTTTTCTTTTTTCCCCCCTTCTTTAACTTAATTTACTCATTTTGACAGCCCACTTTGTATCACTAGAAGCTCACAGCCAACTTGCAACCCACTCTAACCCCTGAAAAAAAAAAAAAAAAAGAAGCTGGCAAATACAAAGACAATGGCACAATGTGCTTTAAGCCTGATGGCAGCAAAACATCTTTTTCCCTTCAAATACTCATTACTGAATACTCCTAATTTCGCATCACAGAAGTCAGAACTTTTTTTTGGCTACAATACTTATAAACCCAGTAACCTGTTGGGCCTAATTAGGAAGTACTATTCCTCATTGTTAAAATAAAATAAAAGTTATCAATTCATTCACTCGGTGTTACAGCAACACAGCAAGAAAAAAATCCACACTTGTCATTACAAACCTGAACCTTCTTTTTGTGCTACATTAGCAACAGGTGTTCCTAGAAATCAAAACACAGACACATGTACAAGACAAGAATAGGGCATTGTAATCCATTCCATCTTCTAAATCGCTAAAAATTTGTATGGAATACAGATAGTGCCTACCTTTAGGCATTTCATCTTTATTGTGACACAAAGCTCCTGCTGACCTTGATCCATGTCTGTAGAGCTTTCTGCTTTCACAGGAAGACCCTCTCACCTGTGTACCAGTCTGAGCTGCTCACTAGGTCATCGAGCCAAACTCTGATCCATGATAGGAGGACATTGCAACGTGCTCTGACTGGAGACAACTTTGTTTTGCACTAAGAGTACTATACCCTCTCCTCACCAAGAATTGCTTGCTCCTGGGTTAGCTCCTGGAAGCGTTCCCGCATGTTCTCCAGCTCCACAACAAGACGACGCTCAGATTCCTCTTTCAGGCTCAAGGCCTCTTCTAACGCAGCTTTTTCTGCAACGTAGCCTTCAATAATGCCTAGAAGCCAAGTCAGAATGCAGATAAAGCCATAGAAAAACTCATCTATTGGGAAAAAACAGCTTGAAAACATGAGTAAACAATTTCTGCCAAACAATGGAAGGTGACATAAAAAGGAAAAAAGCAAAAAATTATTCATGTTTATACTGTAGCTAGGCTTTTGAAGTATCTTAAGGAATAAAATGTACTAGGTAACGTATTCTAAGATTATCAAGATTTTATGAGGCTGACACATCACAAAGTGTCTCCAATTCAAATGGCGATCATTAAGCTTTGATGGCCTGGGATGAGCTTACAACACATCCTCTGCTAAGGGCTGAGGTTTGAAGAAACAGAATCGCCAGAAAGTAAGCTCTAAGATAAAGAAATGTTAGATTTAGAGCCCAAGAAATCCAGGACACAGAAAGCACATCACAGATATCGGGAGGAACAAGCTCTGAGTAAATGACACTGCAATCTCACTCAGTTTCCTTTTCTTACCCTCTGCCTTATGAAGCTCTAGTGCCAGCTGGTTCTTGGCCTCACTTTCCTCACTGAGGCACTCCATCAGCTCCTGGTGCTGACTCACCACCTGGGCCGTCTCCCGATTGCGACGGCTGAATTCTTCCTCAAACTGTGCATGGTTTTCATGCATCTTCTCTAGCTACAAGTGAATAATTTCCCCAGCATCAGACCTCTGATGCACATGCAATGTAATAATACTGCAGACATTTCAACAAAAATCTTCTCAATTATTTAATAACATCTATGCACTAAGGTCCAAGTTTTGAAGTTTCATTTTAGTACTAAGCTGACTTGGCCCAAAACCTCTGGACACTTTGGTGAATCTCTGTACTTGCATACCAGTATTTTTGCCACAAGTCTTGCTTAGGAACATAAGTTTCTTCACGGTGCATAAAAAGAAATACCTCCCTATTGGCTAAACTGCTTAGCTTGACACTTCCTGAGCCACTTGAAATTCAAAGCATCCTTACATTTAAATTCTTCAAGAGATTCAGTCATGTCTAGTAGACAGTGAGCTCCATACACATCAGGTTTCCAAGGTACACCACCAGTAAGCAAAGTACGCTGAATCACAGCGGATGATGGCCACCTAGAACCCAGATCTGCCATGGCTTGGGCAAGTGCTTTAACCATAAGTTAGGTATGTCTTAGTAGAACCATCATCAGTACCTAAAAGTAAATATTTATGCACCTCATTCTAGGAAGGAATTTTGAAGACGGTGAATATACATTTCACACAGACACATATCTCTGGGTTTCACAAAATACCTGATGAGTAGATTAATTTCAGACATGTTTTTCCCCTTCACATTTTCTCTTCAATTAGGGACTTCCTTACTCAACAAACTAATTATTGTCACACTAAATTCAATCCTCAGATGTATACAGTGCTCGTGTATCCACCCCAGATTTGCAGTCTAGACACCGCAAAACTCAGTATGGAAATACTCAAGTTCTTTTATGATACTAAATGCATCTCCTTTTGTCACTATTAAAGCAGCATATAAATACAAGGATGTTTGTTTGCTGCTATCTACATATTCCCCAAGCATTCTGACATTGGACTGAGTTTTCCTGAACCCACTTACCAGTGTTGAAAAAGCATCAATGTGAAGTGTGATAAAAGTGCCTCAGAAAAACTCCTGGTCTCCTAAAGTTACCAAATGAATTTAAAATCATAGTTTAAATCTACTTAAGGTAACCAATTTATTCCCTTCCCACAGGATCTGTTAAAAGGTTAAATACACTTTACAGACTTAAAACTGATTTCACATTTTCAGTGTTATATACAAAATCATAGAATGGTTTGGGTTGAAAGGGTCCTTTAAAGACCAACTAGTTCCAAACCCCTGCCATGAGCAAGGACACCCTCCACTAGACCAGGTTGCTCTGTACAGATTAAAAAGCTTTACTTGTTTAGTTGACTCTGTAACCAGTTCCAGAAGTCTCTCCACTGCAGTGCGCAAACGATGACAAGTTTTCAGTATCATTTCTTCACTTTCACACGCCAATTCGGGCTTTGCAAAAACACTTTCACATAAGTATTGGCTCAACTCAGACACCTCATCAGTCCCTGGAGACAGCTGGTTGTGTTCTGTGAGAGTTTCATCAAGCAGCTCCTCTACTGAAAACAAGGAAGCTATTGAAAAACACAGAAAAGTGACAGCTAACCACAAAACTGGTCACCCAGATAACTGACATCAGACAGTGACATGGTGCTGGACATGTACTACAAGGTGAAAACTCGGACACATCAACAACTCGATGTTGAAAAATCATGAGAGTTTTTCACAAGGTTTGGGAATCTTGTGCTATACATCAAGACCTGGAACTCTGCATTCACCAAGTCCATCTTTCCTGCCCTACAACCTATCCAGGCTTTTCTAACATTTTAGTAGTTGCACTATTAAAAGAATTAAACTGAGAGAACACAGGTAGACACTGTCTTAAGTGCGGAGTAACTTTGAAAGACACAAACATTGCAAAAAGAGATATTCTCTTTCTGATCTTCATCCATACAAAAGGAAATGAAAAGGCAGTTTTCAAGAATATGAACTGACTATATCCAGGTTTGCTAATTTGTACTCACCTTTTTCTGGATGATGGTTTTCTTTGGCTTTAAAATACTGCATGAATCCCATTTCTTCCATAATACTCTGAGTTTCTTTAGAATCTCCAGAAGCCAGACTGTCATCGAGGCAAAGACCAATCTTGCTACAGATAAGGTCCTCAATAGCTATTGTGGCCTTCACCACTTCCATAAGCAGTTTCAAAACATGCTGATAAGATTCACTCAGTTTTCCCCTAGAACAAAAGCATATTGAACACTTGAAAAATTGCATGCACTTGATTTGAAAGACACTTTGAACCTACTGAAAACCTGACAGTCTAAAATGGGTATCTGCCATGGTTGGGCAGTTATCAGTGAAGATCATTCAGATGACTCACAAAAACCACGTCATTTTTAAAGAGCTGGCACAGCAAAACACCTTTGTCCTCTCCACAGGTAGACCACACTACAGTCACAAGCATCTCAGCCTTCCATACCTGTGGAAGTATCAGCAAGGAAGATACATCTACTACTACAGTATCAGTGACATCAAAATAACTAGATGTGTTCTGGCAGACCTGACAAAAAAAGCTCTATTTCTATTTATGAAAATATTTTAGTTTTAAGATTAACACTAAGCCAGTTTCTTAAAGATGAGAGAGAGAATTTTAGAAGCTTATTCAGCAATCACAGTTTCTCTAATCCGCACATCCCCATGACATGTCAAACCAATCCACTCTATCTGAAAGCCTCTCGGACACAGAACCTCTCTCCATTTTTTAGATTTTTCCAAGATTAGAGACAGTGGAAACCCCAAAACACCAAAGCCTTCATCAGACTGAAAGAAAAAGAGCAAAGAAAAAACCCAACTTGTTCTTCATGTCAGTATAGGTTGATAATTTAAAAAAACTCAAAATAATTTTCAAATAAAAGCAATATATCATCAGCCCACACTATTATTTTGAGCTGGCTTAGTTTTGCCTAGTTATCGATTTCTTTATGAGAAGTGAGAAAACAAGCAAACAAAAAACCCAAAAAACCCCCCAAGCACTAAGCATTATGTAACCAAAGATAAACAAACCTTTCCTCCTTGGATTGCTCAATATCAGACCTCAACAAGGCTACCAAATTCCCTCCTTCTTGGTTTTCCCTGTCCCGCCGCTGAAGAAGTGTCTCCAGTTCAGAGTTGGTCTCCTCCATTTCATGCTTTAAAGACGCCACTTTCTTTTCCAGCTATGGAAATACAGTGACAACACAACAAAGTCAACAATTTTGCCTAAACTTTGCTTTATAAACTCTACCTGAAAACAAGTTTCTGGAAAAATTACTTATCTCCTCGTATTTATTTGTTCAGATGATACCTATACCTGATTAAAATATATGATTACATATAAATAAAAAGACATATTTCTATGCATATGCCCACCCCCTACCTCCAGATTTTGCTGCCAAACAAATTACTGCCATTTTGTTAGAAACTCTGTCTCATAAGTAAGCCAGCAAATATATCAAAATATCTATTTGGGAGAAAACTGCAAGGAAAGAAAAGCATTCTGCTCCCACGCCAATGTTCGCAACCCTCATCAAGTCCTACAAGAAGAACTGGAAACAGTAATGCACTCCAGTCAGGAAATTCTTAAGAGTTACTCTGATTCCCCCTAGTCTAATATACCACAAGAATAATACCTGCAGTCCCTTTATATACACATTGAGACAGAGAGCCCTGTGCTAAAATACAACTTCAAATGCACATTTAAAATCTAGGTTTAAAGTATTTTCTCCATACCTGGATAATTATTGCTGCCTTTTCCTGCAGCTGGGCTGATAACATTTCTTGTTCCTTTTGGTGAGCAGCCTGTGCCTTCTCCCTCTCCTGAATCAACATCTGCTCTTTGTCATGTAGTGATGCCTTTTTTTCAGCTTCAAATTCATCCTGCATAAACCATATATACTTGGATTTACTGAGATAAGAAAAAAATGCCCAAACACCACCACCATCCTCCCAAAAAACTCAAACATCCCCCGTATTTTTTCTGTATTCTTTAGAAGTACACCCTTTGCCTCTCAGAATAATCAGCAATAACTTATACATCAACACCTCCAAACAACAAAATTATGCTGAAACTGTGATCAAAATCAAAAATAGTGTGGCCAGCAGAACCAGGGCAGTGACTGTCCCTCTGTACTCAGCACTAATGAGGCACAATTTTATCTACGAACACCAATACACTCCAAGGTGATGGCCACCTATTTCTTACATGGGCAAGTCAAGAAAACAGTTTTTCCCCAGGGCAAGAAATAAGACTTCAGAGCAGGAGACCTGCAGTCACCCGAGCTGACGCGGATCCTTTGCAGAAGACTGACCCCGTCTTTGCCCTGTGCTCTAGCAGTTAGGAAGGTAAAAAGGACAACTGTCCTTGACCTAGAACATGGCATTTGTGGACAAAAATCTCTGAAGCAGCCTGCTTCTTCTTCTCAGAAGCATACACAGAGTATGTCAGAGCACAGGCAGCAATTCTGAATAGCTCAAATCTGCTAGGGGAAGCAGAGGGAAGAAACCAAGGGAATAGGCTGGCATAAAGACAACTGCATAATCAGCAAAGGGGGGTGGGAAGGGAAAGGCTTGCTGTAAAAACCTGCATCAGCCCACAATACAGCTCAGTCTGACACTGCAAAGAGATCCAACCAATCTCTTCTGGGACAAAACACCGGTCATCAAGTTCATGAAGCAATAAAACCCAACTGAATCCATAGACAGCTGTACCAGCAGGAGAATTAGCCCTGGCAAAATTTCAACAAAACGTGAAGTTTCTGGTGTCTCAAATGCTAATTAAGGCAGCATAAGAGAAAAAAGCAGAGATCATTTCCGGAGTTTCCGCGTAACACTCAGTCCAGTCCCAGTTTCTGTGGGCTGAAGGCTGGGGTTCAGGTGAGGACAGCAGTGCCAAATATACCTGCAGCAGCTTTTCAGGATACACTTGTGCCCTCTGTTTCAAAAGACAGCTGAACCAACCAGAGAGAGGTCAAATAGTGATAAGGACTACAGAGAGGGCCAGAGGCAGGAAACATCTTGAAAATGCTTATCGCGATGTTTATCATGGTGAATCAATGAAAGCAGAGATTAAGAACAACAGTAACAACAAAATATCTCATAGACAAAGAGTTCACTGCCATCACACAGCTGGTAAAAGCTTAGATAACACTGAATTTGTTTTTGCCACATACACCCAGTATGTGCAGCAGACATGGGATGACAGGCCAAGGGCACCGTCTCTTGCAGAAACCAAGAAGAAAAAGTCTCAAATGACAAACTGAACATGTACACAAGAAACGTTGCTTAGAGCATGTTCCACTGATTTTTTTGGTTTTGGCTGAAGGACACTTCATTTCCAGTTCAGGACTTTAAGACAACCCTGTGGTAAAGACAACTACTCACAGAACACTGCTTTATTTCCAATGCTGTTTTTCTTGTTCTAACATTGTAAAGCATGGGAGAGATCTCACTCAGACTGCCATTTTAGAGGCTGAAGACCAAAAATCTTATACCAATTGCTCTTTTTCAGTGAAACACACTCCCAGTGCATAGTCAGAAGTGCATTTTCACCAGAGCCTACCTTCAGCTGTGCAATCTGCTGTTCCAATAGCACCTCTGACTGACACTTCAACAGCTCAATCTCCTCCTGGAACTGAAGCTGCTGCTTCAATTTTACTTCCTCAAATTGAGCCAGAAGAGCTGTTCTCACAGATTCTACTTCAGAAGCTGATGCAGAAGCATACAGCTGCAGACAAGGAAGGAATATAAAATATTTTAGCCACAGTGTTAGAATTAAGGAAAAAATGAAACCAAACCAAACCCATCAAGCTCAACCGAACTCTTAAGAGTACATTCACAATCCTCAAGGTCATACAGCACTGCTGTCTATCATCATGCCGAGTATAGAAAAAGCAGGTTGATAAAAATAGATAAGCAGCAACGAGGCATTAGGTATCAAGTATCTCCTGTATCCATGAGACCATCAGGTCAGACTAACAAAGTATTCCTGACTTATTCTTTCCAACAGATACCTCTCTAAAAGAAATTCAAAGAAATAAGGAGGAAAGAGGGGGAGAGAAATGCAGGGAGAGCATATTTTTTTAAGATGTGATTTCCCTTGTTCAAATGGGAGCAAACATTACGCATCTTTATTTAATTCAATTATCCTGACATACAACAAAGAAAGGTTTGAGAGATTTTTATACATTTAAGTTTTTTGTTTCCTACTGTTCCCTCTAAGAAGAGTCACTGCAGTCCTCAGAAGAGACATAAATCCTGTTTCTAGGATGATGTGCTTGAAGACTGGATAACCATTAGAACCTCCCAGAAAACTAATGAAACTTCCTCCCCAGGCAATCTATTCTTCTAAAAGTGATTTAAGAGTTATTTGGAACATTACCCAATTTTCAATTCAGTAAGTGAAAAAGCAAAAGTTAGTAATATTTTGAATTAACGTGTTCTGTGGTTATAGCTGGATAAAGCTAATTTTGTTTGTGACTTTTCCTGCTATACGAATGTAATATATAATACTTGTGGCTGCTTGCATCCACAGAAGTCAGATTGTATCTTCTTATTATTGGCACTATTTAAAAAAATTCAAAAAGCATCTAGATATACAGCCTTATTTCTAAGCTCAATAAAACCGAATTTACTTTATGATAAAACATGGAGGTCAGCATTCTGACCTCTTGCTCATGTTCATGCTGGGCTTTTAGTTTTCCCAGTTCTTCTTCCAACTCCCTGGAGTACTCTTCCTTATGTTTCCTAATTTCTTTCTCATGAAGATCCTGAAGCTCTTGGAGTGCTTTCCTGTGCTTTTCCTCCATCTGCAACACTTCCTCACGTAACAGATCTAGAGCCAGACGTTTTTCTTCTTCCAGCAATTGCCTTTGATTTCGAAGAGCTGTGTTCAGATCATCCTGTGTAAGCATTAATTAAAAAAAGGGGATGGAAAAAAAGTAATTACAAATATCTTTGCAAGCCATTTGTCAAGCACATGTCCTGCTGTATCAAAGCTTTTTAAGTAAACAGGAACAACATTGCTCATCCTTCATGAAACATACATACATCCATATACATACACTCTGTAGCATTTAAATGGGTTTATTTTTCTTATCTAGTAAAAGTTTTGTAAATCCTTACTTATTCGGAAAGATCTTTAGATTCCTAGAGATGTGGCTTAACCTCCAGAATTGCATTTACTTTGTTCTAATCACTTTCTGAAGAATTGCACAATAGCTCTACCAGGGAGAGAAGCTCTGAGCCCCAAAATGGAGACCCTCCAATCTTAATTATGTTAAAAAATATACCTCATTTGTACCTCTTCCACACGTGATATAGAAAACTCATTAGACTGAGCATTTGGGGCAGGAAGCAACAGATGGATTTAATTTTCAGCTGGAGTTTCCTATTTCAGCTCATAATATGGCCACACACAATGTGTCAGTGCTGGCACAAAGAGGTTGTGAAAATATCCCCCGAGAACACGGCAAAAGGTGATCCTACACAATGTGCCATGAAATTTCACCTCCTATGCCAGGTTTTCTTTCTGACTCACCTTATGAGCTTCTTCTGCTTCCAGAGCCATGGTTTTGAGCTTTCCCATATGAATAGTAGATAGCTCAATTTTCAAATTATTTTGGGAAAGCTGAAGTTCTTCAGCATGCTTTAATTTCAGCATCTCAATCTCCTGAAGCAGTTGCGCCTGATGCATTTTATCCCGCTCTTGGAGCTGTTCCCTGTGCTGCAGCTGTAGCTTCTCCAGAGCCCGACTGTGTTCATCTCTTATAGTCTGAATTTCAGATAGGTAGGAAGACTCCAAGGAATCCAGATTTGATAAGTGTTTAACCTCCAGCTCATCGATTTGGGCCTGATGCTTTGTCTGTAGCTCAGCAACACAACTTTCAAGCTGAATCTGCTGTTGACTTTCCAGTGTAGATTTAAGTGTCTCAATTTCAGCTTGGTGTTTTGCCTGAAAATCAGCTGTCAGAGACAAAATCTCCTGCTTATGCTTCTCCTGTAACTGCTGACTTTGGAGTTCCAGCTCATCCACATGTTTCTTTTTCAGCTCTTGGAGAAGAATCTCTTGCCTGGTTGTGAATTTCTGAGTCATAGCTTTGTGTTCCTCCATAAACCTGTATTATTTCCAAGAAAATTAAGAGACTATTGACAAAAAAAGTCACTGTTTTTAAAATAATTGAACTATAAATAAAAATCCAAGGAAAATAAACTTAGCCTCCACAAGTTTTACTTGATGCTTCAAATACAGAACTGAATTCAAAGCAAGCCATAACGGTGATTTCATAGCCACATAATTAAAGGTTTCTGCAATGCCACTTGGGAGTATCTGGTTATTACTAGAGAGACTGGCACCCCTATTAACCTACAAATACAGAGCAACATGTTTGAGAAATACTGCCAAGACAGTATCTCATGGTATATACTTTGCTACATCTCAAACATGTTGTCTGCAAATAAATGAACTGTCATAACAAACGCCTGTAAAAACATCTGTTAAAGACAGACATAAAACCACTGTGGAAGTGTATGTGGGATACTTGGAGGCTCCTCCAAACTCAGCTCTCCGAGTTCTGCTTAAAGCTTGATGCAGAAGATTTAGTATCTGAAGTACTGCCATTTACTGCAATCAGTAACTACAGTATCTTTGCACACAGACGCCAGTAACTAAAAAAAACCCAGTTATCTAAAAGTTAAGTTGCTGCTTTCAGTGTTTTCTTACAGTCATTACTTCTCCAGTCTTGTTCTGTGAACATATTTTTGGGGAGGGAAGAAGGGATAAATTTGAAGCAATGCATGCAAATACCATACATATGGTTGTTTACTACCCTTAGTTCACTTGAAACAACAGATGTAGGAAGGGGAAGAAAAACAGCAGTTCCAGGCATCTCACCTGAACTGAAGAAAACCAAAGGGGGGCCCCATCAACCTCAGCATTCAATGGTTAGCGCAAGCTTCATTCACCAGGAGAAGCTTATTAACATTCATTCGAATTGTTTAAAAATATGTAGAGAATTTTTCCACTTATATATCCTGTCACACTTCTCTTTGAAGGCTGGTATATGATTTTCAGCTGTGTTGTACTCTTAGCAGGCACAACTTGACTACGCTTCATTTTATTTGCTAGACTAGATGAAATGCCTTTACACGAAGCAAGATTCTTCAGCAGATCCTAACAGGCAGCACTGCTGTTCCTTGGGACAGTAAGCTTTACATATGTAAGTTAGACAGTGCCATCAAGTGACTGCCATACACTATCACTCATTAAGTTTAAAATAAGAAAAAGCTATTCTAACAATAAATGAACGCCTAAGGGAAACTTACTTGTTTTGTGCTTCCAGGAGTTTCAGTGCACATTCTTCCTGCAGGCAGAGTGTGGCCTTTTCCATTTCTTTTGCCATGAGGGCTTTGGCTGCCTCCAGGTCAGCTTCGAATTGCTGCTGAGCTTTCTGCACGGCCTGGGCACCTGCAAGGCTGTCCTCCAGCTGCTGCAAGTTGTTTTGCTGCTCCTTCACCAGCTTCTCCAGCTCTAGAATTTTGGCAGCTTGGTGATCTTGAAGTTGAATCATTTCAGCTTCACGGAGTTCAAACTCTTTTTGCAAGTTCTGCTTCTCAGATTCTGCTCTGGTTTGCAGTTCTATTTGCAATACTGATAACTTCTCTTCTGCTAGGATTCTCTGGGCCTCACTTTCACATTGCCATTTCTTCTCTTTTTCTTTGTACATATTCTCTATTTTCTGGACTTCTTCTCTTAATTCATTTTTGTGATCCTCAGCAATTTTATATTTTACCTGTGAAGACAATTATTGAAAAGAAAAAAGAATAAACCACCAAAACCAAACTGAAGTGCATGAAGTGAACACTCTCAGGCACTTAAGGTCTTGGAAAGATTAAATTCTTGTAGTGAAGTAACCCTTCCTAATGAAAGTAAGGCTGAAATGACAATTTATAAACTGACATGCATTAAATTCAATGCATTCTTAAGAATTAATTTGTGTTATGAAGAAAAAAATAAGGCAGAATTCTAGAATGGATATGATACTCTATGTTGATTTCTCTTGAGGCCACTTATCTTCTTTTCAGGAGTTCAATTTATATAGCTATAAGCAGCTTAGGTGTTTATATTGGGCATGAATAAAAATCCCTTTTAAACTTCTCCTTCTATGTTCCAGTGGTATTTTAAATGTAGTGTCCAAGTTCATGACAAAGGCAGTGGCCTTGGACATAGCATAAAAGCCACATAAAAAGCATGCAGCACAGAAACAGAAGCCAAAGCAGCAAATGATTGCTCAGTGACAGAAGGCAAAAAAAAAAGACTGCCTCTGGCTTTCTCCATCAGTTTCTAAGCCTGGAAAAGGATACACATATCCATGGCTCTTTAAAAAGGGAGGAAAGGAGGACTCGATAAATAAGATTTTCACCCATCTAATTCTCACAAGTATTCAAATATGCAATAATTTAAGCAATGAATTATCCAATATAAGTTTATCCTCAGATGGAACAGGTGATTTGACATGTAAGAGTGACAGTACCAGGTATGATTCTCTCAACTATAAGACTTTGAGGTACAAGAGTTACATCAAAACATTAGTGTATTCCAACACTTGTGTCTGTCCAGGCAAGCCCATTTAAAGCTTTAGCTACTATCCCAAACCAGGGACTTTTAAAGGCAAGTGCTGCCTCTCCCTCCCGTGGCCTTCCCACCAGATTGGAGCTTGCCCAACTCTACACAAAACAATTCTGTAATACAAATTACCTTTTCCATTTCTTCTTTCAGATGCTTTTCATTCTGCTCAGAAAAATCTTTTTGTTTTATAATCTCTTCCTTTAAGTGCCTTACTTCCTCTGAGAGCTCTGCAATACGCTGTTTCTCAGAGTTGGAGAGAGAGAGCTTGGCTTTGTGCTCTTCCTCCAGCACAGACACTCGCTCAGCCACCTCCATCTCAACCTGACGTGCTGCATCTTGAGCACTCTGGAGACGCAGTTTGGTGATTTCTGAAAAGAAAAAAAAAATAAAAGAAAAATCCAAGCCAGACAATAAAATTACATTCTGGAATTCATTTTATTTTAACAGCTCCTATTAATGCACAGAAATAAAGCTGAATGTTGTCAGCTGTGCAATTTATCAGTAGCCATGCTAACTACAGGACAAAGAGAACCCCTTAGCTGGATGATTTTATACTCTGTTCCATTTTATCGCCACCTTGGGAACTTACCAGTATCAACACACGCACAATAATCATAAAACCTGTGGCAGGACCTCCCTCCTTATCTGCAACAGCCAGAAGAGCAGACTTTCTTTCTGGGCAATGTATTGGCAGATTTATGGAAGTTTTATCTCCTCTTTTGCACATACTATTTACACAAGGCATTTCCCCAAAAGTCAGATGGGACAAATCTCTAAACATTCTAATTTAAGCAGTTTTGATATTCTGTCTAGTATTAAAAATAAATAATTGAAGGTAAGAAATATAAGTGCAAATTTAAAAAGCTCTACTAATCCTTTTAACCAACATACAGTGGAATACAATTATAACCATGTGTGTTAAATTAGCTAACCAAGTTACGTACTGTTAGTCCAAACGTTTGTATGACAGTGCCCTTCTCGGCATCAAAAATGGAAACCTGATCAACTCCTTTTAGCAACTGCTCCACAGTTCTAGTAGTTTTTACTAGAGAATAAGCAACTTCAGGTCACCACATTTTTGGAAGTGCAACTCAACACACCCATAAGTGCTCGATGAAAGGGATTAACATCTGTTAAATGTTCCCTATAGTTTAGGGTAAACTAATAAGTTGAAAACTTCTGCAGATAAGCCTGTTTAAAGACAAATATAAGCCACACAAGCAGCTTACTATTCTCCTTCCCAGTGTGTCAGACCATCCTACCTTTAGAATGTTCTTCTGAAAGTCGGGCATGGAGCTGCTCAAGTTCTAAACAATGCTTTCTTTTCATGGCCTCAGTTTCTGTTACATATTTGTCTGACAGATCCATCTTCATTTTCATCAGGTCCTCTTTATACTGAAGCGCAAGGAAGGATCTTAAGGAATCCAACTCTTGCCTGTGTTGTTCTGCAAGTTGTAGCTGCAAACAGGCAAGTTCTTCCTACAGAAATAAAGGGTTAGGAAGAGATCTTTAGCTTCTAAGAAACCACGATGAGAATCTTTCAATGAGAGAAAGGAAAACTCCTTTTCCGAACTCTTAGTCAACTTGAAACAAGTTGAGCAAAGACGTTGAGATCTTCACTTACAGCAAGGTGCATGAAAATAGGGGCATAAATGAAAGAGGAACCAAATTAGCATCTTGGCTTGAAGAGAACAAGGACAGGGACAATTACTACCAGAACTACAGAAAAGAGATAAACCATGAATTCTGCACTTGTGTAGAAGAACTGATAAGCAGCTCACTCAGCACAGGATAACCCAAAACAGCACATAAAATTACAGAGCACTGTTTCAGCTGTTCTGCCCTACAGCCTCTCTGAGGCTGAGAGCTATTTAAAGTTGGTAATTTACAACATTCTTGTCAAAAATAATTAAAACCTACTAAACATCTGAAATTAATTTACACTTTGTAAGAGCTAGGAATCAGACATCAGTTTTCATACAGGTCATGTAAAGAACAGTAAAACATCTAATATATCAAAAATCCTACCTGTTGTTGTTCAAGCTGTTGATTTAGCTGACCAAGTGCAACATTTCTCTCTTTCTCAGCAGTCTCTTCAAAAACCGTGACAGAAGAACTGAGAAAAGGGTTTTAAAGTTTAAGAGTGTGATATGTCATGAATTAAGTTAAATGAACTTGATGATTTATGGTGTAGTACTGAAAGTAGGCAAAGAGCAACTATAAAAACTGCTCAGTACTGGGCCATCACCTAATGCTCAGTCCCAACAGGTTTAGATGCTAACATCATCTTTTATGTTAAAGAAAAATAAAATGGAAGCATGCTGTCATAAAATGAAAGGAAAAAGAACAGATCACCTGATGTCCCCTGCTTGATCTTGACTCATTTCCAACTCTGACAGTGGATAGTCCTTCAGTTCTTGCAGTCTCTGATGCAACAAAGTCAATTCTTCCTTGTAGTTTTCTTCAGCAACAATTAACTTGTTTTCAAAATAAAGCCTCAGTTGTTCCAATTCAGCTTCATGCTCCCTGTTCCTCTGCTGACGCTGCTGTTCAAACTCCTGTTTTAAACACTCTATTTCTTTTACCTGTGATGCTCGAGCCAGGAGCTGCTCTTTCAGCTCTGGAACGGAGGCAAAACCAACACAAGCACTAAGAATACGCATCTTTAGGCTAAGTCATTCTGTGAAGATTAGATTTAGCTGCCCTGAGTGTCAGTGGTTTAGGAATGGCATTCCCCCATTAATACGTCCACTAAAAACACCATGAGCCACTCCCTTTCAATGGGAGTCACAAAAGGCAGAGATCACAGGTTGAGGTTAAGAACCATTTACTGGAAATAGCAATGAAATAAGAAAAATGAACTTCTGAAAGACGAAAATTCCTTCCTCTGAAGACATTCTCAGTTATACTGCATTCAGAGAAACCATCCCCATGCTAAGACTCAAAATCACCAGCACACTGTTAGCTCTCCTCATTTCCTTGCAGTCCAGGACTAGGCTGGTAACATGCAGAGTCCTGCACTACTGCTTAATCTTCACACCTGCTATTGTAGCACCCAGAAGCAATAAATTATTCAAGAACATTTAATTTGCTCCAGGCAAAACCATCCAAACAAAACCAGCTTGAGCATAAACTGTGCAGAAAACCAAAAATCACAGGAAAAAAAAATCAGTTCTGGATTACTTTAATGATGGTTTGCTACCCATTGTGTCCTCAGAGGCTGAGCTGACTGGATTAAAAGAATCAACCCATAAAGCAGGAATGCAGTGAAAAGCAGCTACCAAGGCTGGTTCAGCAAGCTGCCCTCCTTCCAGAGAGAGAGAACGATAGCCAGCATTGCAGCCTTTTCGTTAGCCCTCTGAGAGCTGTCTTCCCCACCTTCTGTATTAAAGCAGCAGTAACATTTTGGGAAGTTAAAAGGTAGGAAGAAAGGGGAAAAAAATCTCAGGAGAGATAAGTTTTCCCAATAGCTCAACTTTCCAAAGAATTCAAGTTAGTCAAATCCCCACAGAATCAACTGAAGAGGGAAATACATTTAAAGAAGGAGGAACTTGGAGAAGTTCCTTGAAAAGAAACAACTTGCCTGGAGAAAAGCAGTTGCTTATGTTACGCAACAAGAGAAACTTAAGAAACGTTGATGGAAACAGAGGATGCCATCCAGGAGCAACATAACCGATTGTCACAATGTGATTTTGTGTAGCAAACCAGAAAATGCACTCGTGGCACGAAAAAATTCTCACAATGAACATGCAAAAAGATAGAGTAAGAGAAGAAATAAGTGTTCAAGGCCAGGTTGGATGGGGCTTGGATAATGGAAGGTGGTTGGAATGAGGTGATCTTTAAGGTCCCTTCCAACCCAAACCACTCCATGATTATACGATTCTGTGAAATAAGTCCATGGTTCAAGTCTGCTTCCAAAGGGAGAAGCTGCCAGGCATGGGGACCAGAGGAATCAAGTGACAAGAAGGGACGAATAACAAAATCAATGCAGTAGGCAAGGGAAGTCCAATCTGACATGGGTAGGTTTTGCCTAACCAGCAAAGTCTACTGGCACAAAATTAACGCAAAAAAGTGTTTCGTTGTTTTGAACTGGCATGCCATTCTTACACCAGAGCAGCAATCCCATCATACGTGCTACGATTTGAATCCTACCATCAACCCAAATGCATGGTCAAATCATCACTCAAATGAAGAACAGCAGAGTAAAACAAAACACCCTTAAGATCTCACACACCAAAAGAGATCCTCACCTGGACCATGGGCCTGCATTCTGGTCTCACCATCTTCAAGAAAGATGAAGAAACAGAAAAAGGTCCAAAGAATGGGAATGTGAGTGATTAGAAACATGGAAAGACATGTGAAATGTTAAAGATTAGGGCTACAGAGAAGAATTCCAGCAAATACTATAAAGTGCTATGCGCTACAATTCTGTAATATCACAACAAAAAGATGAAATAGCCAAGGTAAAGTCTGCCTAGATAGAAAAAATTACTTACTTAGTGCATGACCAAACCAAACAAATCCTCACAAAACCCTAATATACTTCAAAAGCTACCTGGAGTTATATTATTCAGAAAATCTGAAGTAGTATTTGAAGTATGTTACATGTGCCTTCTGTTCTAACTACCCCAGCAGAAGTCAAGAACCTCATGTTAGAGTCTCAACACAAGGAGAACACTGGCAGAGTCATGGTCTCTAGGGGTTTTTTTTCCCAAAAGTTCTTTAATGTGTTATTACATGTCTGTGCACACACATCTAAGACATGTTACATTTCATTTCAAAAGTGTATGCCATCTCCAACCACTACACTGCAAAACCGGCTGTTTTATTTAATACACCTGGGTCTTGAAACAGAAATACAAATAGGAGCATGTTATTGCACTGACCAGCATTTTCTCCAGTTTTTATTTACATTATACCTAATTTGACATTTCAATGAAAAACCTTTGGTTTTGACTGAGGATTTTTATAGTGTGCAGGAAGGGAGTGGGAAGGGAAAGGAAAAGCACAGGAGTAAGCTTTTCCCCACAGTCATACCATGCTTTTTGACACTGCAGGACCTGTCATCTGACACTGACTCACCTCAATCTAGAAAGAGATCATTGGGCTACAAGCGACTGACACTGTGGCCTTCCTGTGTGTTTCCAGCACACTGCTAAAAGTATTTTGTGTCAATAACGTGTACTTCTGTATGAGGAGGCAAAAAATAAAATGTGTCAGTTTTGAACATACCACTTAGCTCTTGTCGATTTGCTCGGGTACTATCAAGCTGAGACCAAAGTTGCCTGATTTCTTCTTGTGACTGAGCCTTGAGTTGTTCATGCTTGACCTGAAGTTGGTCCAGCTACAAAAAACATGTTAAAAACAACAACAACAAAAAAATCCCACGACAACTTGTTAAACCATTTTGTTCTCAGGGCTTATTTCATATGCAAGAGACTCTTCTGTCAGAAATAGGTGGAAACAGTGACAACAACACTCTCAGCTCCTGACAGTATCTGAGATACTGAGTAGCAGCATCTCTTAACTATTACACCCACTCCTCTGAGAGGGAAGAATTTGTTCCTGATGCCATAATTATCTTCACTGGCAAAAAATAAAGTATTAGCCAGATAAAAACAAAATGTGAGAACCAGAAAATTAGGAATATAAATGCAGAGGAAGAGATGGCACAAAGGCAACTGCATTCCAAAGGTTTTGAACTCCTATGGAAACTCCCAGAGTATTTACCCGCTTCATGAGATGCATTTTGCTTTTTCAATAACATCCCTAAATACAAACAGGTCACCCAAATGATATGTATATGGTCTAGTTTTTTGTTATATAAAGAGTAATCAACTGCTCTAAACAACTAAAAAAAAAAGTAATTTACCTCCTTCTGAAGATCCTGTTCTTTTTCTTGGCTTTTCATCTTTATCTCTTCCAGGAGGTGGTTATGTTCAGCCTGCAGCTGTTCTTGTAATTCCGTGATGGCTAACTGGTGTTGCCTCTCCAACTCTATACATTTCACTAAAGTTAAAAATTAGTTCTGTTACTCCATCATCCCGGTTAATGAATAACCTGTACAACTTCTATGCAACAAAAAGAGAAATGCATATCTCTAGCCTAAACACTAGCTTTCAGAGAATCACAGAAATGCTTGAATAGTAAAGTATTTGAAAGTCAAACATTTCCATGAACTGCTTCCTAGTTCTCTGCATCCCACACTGTTAGTTAGCCAAGAGACAACCAGTTTGTGGAGCTTTTGTTCCATTAAGCCTTAACTATTCACAATCCAAATGCCATTTTTTTGTTAGAAAAAACTTCTGTTAATATTAATCAGTTTTGATTAGCTCAGCAACTGTCAAAACTGGTTTTCAGCTGGAAGCAAAACAGCACCTCCCTTTACTATTTGCCTCACATCTCATACTTTGTGGAAGTCAAAATGCAACAATGCTATCCAGGTTTTAAATAATTTTTCATTTACAACCTGTTGTCTAGACAGTCTCATGCCATCGTCCCAGTTTTTAAATAAGGCTACATAAATACATCTTGTATTTGCTTTTAAATATGTTGTAAAATCACTTAGCTATGTCACTGTTCATTAAAACCGCTGCCTCCCAGACCACAGTACATACTTTTAGATTGTGCATTCTCAACAGAAAGAAGCCCCAGCTCTGCTTTGACTTTTTCCAAATCCATTTCCAGAGATTTCTGCAGTGCGATCATCTCAGTCTGATGTTTTTCAGACAGCTCTTCACACATGTTTTTTAAACGTGTATCGGACTCTAATTCCCAGTCTCTTTTGAGGGTCTAAGAGAATAAGACATGCATTATATTAAAGCAAACATGTTTAGTACATTAATAAACTTTTTTCTCCATTTATTTGTCCTTTACAATAAATGCGTAGCAGATCTGGGACTTGTACCAGCTCTTGTTTTCTGAAAGGAGCTTTATTTTTTTCTTGTATGAAGAATAGAATTTGTACCTCTAATGCCTGGATATGTGTCTCTTCCATTTCCAATTCTATTTTCTTTCTCTGGTCAACTGTGAAACAAAATACTTATTAATAAATTTACATAAAATATTATTAAATGATAAGTAGAAATATGGATGAGATTACAATTTTCAACATCAAACTCAGGACTTAAATGGGCAGGCATAGCGCAGGTTAAGGTGCTGGGTTCTATCCACACCTGCTGTTATGTTATATCCCACTAGTTTGCTTTCATTGTACAAAATAAGCATTCTAGAACTTACAGCTGCAAAGACAACTCAGAAATTAAAGTTCAGTTTAATTAGCAGAGCCTGCTTAACTCTACAGAGAACATGATACTAAACAGAAAAATAATCCTAAAGATACAAAGCCAAATGACTATTGATGTCATTTTAACATTTCACTGCACACCACTACGAGCACAGAATCATCTCCAGAAAGACAGAACGAGTAGCAGGCAGCAGCAACAGGTAGGAAACTTCAAATTTCTTCTACAAATGCCTAGGAAACAAGACTGCAAGACAGATGCCACCATCTGCTCAGTTATCACTGACACCAATAGCTTCTTCCTTTCCAGCTCCTCCCTCAGTTAATTCCAGCTTCTTGTTTGGCCTCTTTTTTGATTTGCAGGAACCCTGTCAAGGCCTATCAGCCACCTTCCCACAGCATCAAAGCACTGTTGCCTTGGCTTATTTATAATATTTCATAATTTATAATATGCAACCATTATTTCAAGTCTTTCTATGGGAAATGAAAACTTAGAGATTAAACTGGTATTAAGTTATATTGGCAAAACACACCTTAACAGCGTTGATATTAAGAGCTGCATCTTGACCTCCTCCTGCTCCCAAATCCCATTGTGCTATCAGTTCACTGCACTACTGGTGGTAACAAGCAGTTTCCTACTTTTAGGTCAAAAAGAAACACTCTTAAATGAATGTTCTCCTTCTCTTAGGGAAGGACAACTAAAGGAATAGTTTCTAAACCTTATTTCAGAGCTCAGAAGGGTGCGATGAGCACTGCAGAGTCTAGCTGGAGGCCCGCAACTAGCGGTGTTCTCCATGGATCCATCTGAATACAAGGAAAAATTTCTTTACTGTGAGGGTGACAGAGCCCTGTCACATGCTGCCCAGAGAGGTTGTGGAGCCTTTTTCTCTGCAGATATTCAAAACATGCCTGGACACAATCCTGTGCAAATTGCTCTGGGTGAACCTGCTCTAGTAGGGGTTTGATGACTCCAAAGAGCCCTTCCACCTCAACCAGCCTGTGATTCTGTAAATTTCTTCAGTGAAGCGCTGCAAGATTCACCTTTCTCCAGAAATTCCTCAAGCTCTGCCACACAGGTCAAAAATGGCCTGACCTGGAAAGAGGCAAATTTCCCCAACAATGCCAAGAGCATCATCAGCATGCCTTCAGTACTATGAGGTACAACTGCCTTCTTGCTTATGCCACAATACAATCTTATATGAAATGCAGCTCAAAGGACATCCAGCTACGGGTTCTCACTGAGCCTTTCAGTTCCTTTCCTACTCCTTCCTAACACTGAGAGGGCAAGCCAGGAAGCATTCACACATATCTTCTCAGAAAGACAACAGTAGTGCTGACTTAGGGCAAGAAAAACTGTGACCAAACATAAGGGATAAGAGCTCTACTCTTTGCACCAATCGAGTTTTTTAAGAGAACTTGGTCTAAAGTCTCCTGAAAGAAAGTAGTTCAGTTTAGGACTAATTCACAGATGAAGAACAACTTCACGTTCATATATAAAACATGCACTCTTGCCCATGGCAGTCCTGCCCATATTAGAGGCAACACCAGCTGTCATTCCCAGGCCAGCTCTACACCAAACCAGGAACCTGTGCAGGAAGAAAATACCTATTCCCCAGTTTTAATACCTAATTCTTGCTGATACTTGGACTTAAGGTCTTCTTTTTCCTTCAGACACTGTTCTTTGATCTTCTCCCACTCCAGCTGGTGGCGGCTTTGCAGAATCGCTACCTCCTGAGCACGTTTGTCATTGAGCATCTCCCGCAGCTCCATGAGGGCAGTCTCCTTCTCTTTCCTCAAGTTGGACTGTGTAAGCTCCAGCTGAGAGGTGTGCATATTGTTTAAGGTCAGGCGTAAAGCTTCCAGTTCAAGGCTGTGCAGTGTCTGCAGTGAAGGAAAAAAGGGTTTCTCCCTCCCCTCTAATGAAATGTGCTCGCTTTTTTCATGACCAGTTTCAGTTTTAATTCCTAAAAATATCTAAGTTTTGCCTTTCTGTACTTGGAGAGTGTTTCTTTGTGGCAGGGACCCTTAAAGGAACCTTTAAAATAAGCTGTTACAATGAGATTTGAATGTTTTCAGTGCAATGTAAAAGGCTTTCCTTACCTGCCTCTTCATCTCCTACAATACCCTCTATCTGTCCACTTCCTCACATCAGAGCAAAACACGAGCTCACCCCAGCCCTTCACTGTCTATTGAAAGAATTCCATATGTTTGCTGTTGGTTATAATTTGTTAACAAAGTAAAGTTCTAAGTAATATTGGAAAAGTAGAAATAAAATTCACCACTTCTCAATTCTTAAGTGAACTAAGCAGTGTACCAACGGGTTGTAATCAGACCTAACACTAGACACATTCTTTCCATTTCCACTTCGCATTTAGTGGAAGTGTTCAAAAACCCAGGAAATAAGTAGAGGAAAAAGTCAAGTTTTCACACTTCAGCTTGGCAAGAAAGCATTCCTGATTATACTAGTGGGATAATTAAAAAGTGGGAGGGGTTTAATATCCTTTATAAAATTTGCTTGTTAAACTTGCCAAGACAAAAAATTATGAAGTTGTTTTTTCTCTCTTAAAACCATCAATTTAAATATCCAGTTTTCTTCAGAATTAACATTAAAATATAATTGCACTGAGGATTCTGGAGAACTCCTCTAAAAAATATCTACTACCACCCACCAGGAGAACGCTTCTATTCCTTTGATTGCAGTACCATGTGAAAGAGCACATGTAATAGCCACAAAAATTAAGGAGAAGGCTCCTTGATTTCTGTGTATGCTGGAGATCATCAACACCCAGGTAAGTACTACATTAATCATTGTGTTTCCTGTTTTTACCTGGGATTGGAGCTGAGCTTGCTCATGCTCTGCTCTGTGTGCGGCCGCCATTTGCTCCCGGAGTTCATCTAAAAGGTGCCTCTGTTCTTCCTTGAGCTCAGCACGAAGCTTCTCCATTTCCTCTGCGTGTTTAGCAGCCAGCTCAGAGATCTCACGATCGTGCTCTCGTTCATGCACCTGCAGAGAATGCTCAGATGAAAAGCTTTCTTCAAACTATGCTTGTTTAACCCTAATTATGGAACCAGAATTCTCCCCTCCTCCTGACCCCAAATCAAAAATACCATGGGAAAAAACAATGAATAGAATTTTGCATCTCTAAAATGTTTACACTGCTTAAATGACAATGCAAAATGACTTTATTTTTCCAAAATAAACCCAATTACAACATGTACCTTTTTTATTACAGCAATCTCTTCCTTTCTTTTTTCTTCCAACTTCTGTTGTTCTTCCACTTTGTCTTTTATTTCAGCATTTAACTCTTCTCTCTGAAAACAGGCATACAAACATTTGCAATGGCTACCTTAAGCATTCTGAAATCCCACGACTCCTGCAGTTATCAGGGTTTCCTACCTCTCTCTTGTGTGTCAAACTCACTTCAGTTAATTCAGCAAGGCGCTGAGTCTCCATCTTATCCATTTCCTCTTTGTAATGCTTCTCCATCTTGGACTGAGCCTCCTGGGCAGCTTGGGCAGCCTGACAGGACTCCTGCAAGCGAGCCTCAAGCTCCAAATGAGCCTTTTTCAGCTGGGCAATTTCTTCAGTCAACTGGCTTTTTTCCTTACTGTATTCAGTAGTCTTCTCCTTTATTTCAGCAGTAAGTTTATTAATTTCTTGGTTGCTGAGGTTTACTCTGTCCTCATAGCTCAGTCTTTCACACTCCTGTATGTCTTTGATGTTTTTCATTTCAGCATTAAGCTCATGGACATTTTTCTCAAGGTCCTCAATGATGCTAGCATTCTCCGCTAGTGCTTTTTCTGCTTTCACTAGATTCTCCTCCACATTGGATAGTCTCTCTCTTAAGGCTGTTTTTTCCTTCAACAAAAGTGCGAAATTTTGTTCTTTCTTATTGATTTCAGCTTTGAGCAACTCCTGTTCTTTTAGCAATGTCTCTTCAGATATGGTTTTCTGACTGAGCAGCTCTGCTATTCTCTGGTTTTTAGCCTTCTGAGCATTAAGCTGCCTTCGCATCAGATCCCTTTGACTTTGCAAAGCAGCCAACTGACGGCCAAAAAGAGACTGCACTTCACTTGTCACGGAATCAGAAGCTGTTTTCTGCTCCTGAACATCTCTCACTAACTGCTCCTGAGTTTGCAGCTGCATCATCAACATGTCTCTTTCCTCCTGGAGGTCTTTCACAATTTCTAGCCAGGTAGAGGGGTTTGACACTTTTGTTAGAGGTAGCTGGCCTCCATCCTCACCCTGCCGCTTTCCTAGAAGCATGAGTTTATTTTCAAGTTCTTTCTCCTTCTCCATTTTCTGAAGAAGTTCTTTTTCGCAACAGATCCGTGCTTCACGTTCTTCCTCCAGTTTCGCATGCATATGAGAGAGCTCAGACATGGCTTTTTCCCAATTTCGAACAGCTTCTTGGGTGTCCTGATGAGGCATTTCCAAGGCTGACTCCTGATGGAGCTGTTCAGTTGGCTTCAGATGTCTCTCTGCTAAACACATCATCTCATCGTCCTTTATGTCACTGTGGTCTCCAATTTTGTGTTGCTGCAGGGAACCATCTGACATAAATGAAACAAAGGCCTCTGCTCTCACCTCTGCCTCTTCAAAAACATCTTGAGCCAAGCCACTAAGACATGTTCCCTCATCAAGGCTAGAGTTTAATGGAGGAGATAAAAAATCTCTGCCGGGTTCTAGGAGCACACTGTTGTCCAACCCGTATGTAGTGCATCTGCCCTCTTCAATGGCACGGCCTTCCGAAGAGCTGGACACATAGGACTCTTCTGGAGTTTCTGTGGAAATGAGGTATTTAGCCAATAAACCATCATCACCACTGAAAAGTTCTGACAAGGGTTCTTCGGACAGGTTCTCCCCTTCACTACTTCCATTATCCTTCATGATCTCTGAATTCTTAGTTTCTCCTAACTGGTCCCTTGAGGAGTCATGCTGGAACTCCAGTCCTCCATGCACTGGCTCATCTCTACCTTCCAACCGGTATTCTTTGTCCCACGTCTCCTCAAGACCCACTCCCTGCAACTGAGACATCCCTGATAAAATTTGGTTTTCCCTCAATTTCAGTAAGTTTTTATTGGAGACAACCTCTCCATCATGCTTTTGCCTTACACCTATACCTTTTTCAGCCTCATAAAGTAGCTTTTCATTTAATTCCTGGATGTAGGAATTCAGTTTCTGAATCTCTTCATTCAAGGACTGTTTTTCTTGTTTATATTGCTGGGCTTCCTTAACTTGCTCTTCTGCATCAGAAAGTTGATACTTAAGGCTATCAATTAAATCCTTGTATTTAGTTTCTATTTCAGATTTTTCCCTCTGAAAGTCTTCCCGTTGGTTTTCAAGTTTCTTCCTCAAATTTTCTTTACTAATTTCAGATTCTTGAAGACTTATATTTAAGTCAATTATTATGCCATTCAAATTCTGAACGTGTTCTTCAGAATTCAAAGCACAGAGTTCTTTTTTTAACTGTTCAAGTTCATTTTTATATTTGAAAATAATTTCTTCTTCATAGACCTGCTTGGCTTCTGCAATTTCTCTTCTGTGGCACTTCTCCAGCTCATTCCTCAAGTTATCCAACTGTCTGCAAATATCCTTCTCATGACTGATCTTCAGTTCTTCAATACGTTGCTGTTCTTTCACTTTGGATAAAGCTATTTCTTTTTTTAATTCTGTTATTTCTGAGTCCCGGAGAGAAAGTGTGTGCTGAAGTATAGACAAGCCAGATCTTTCTGATGTCAGTAGATCTTGAAGACTCTTAATAAATTGTTCTTTTTCATCTATGCTTTTGAGTAGCTCTTGCATTCTATCTTTCATATCCTCTTCCATTTGGGCAAGCAGATTTTCTTTATCTTTGGTATTCTTAAAAATAAAACACTACATATAAAATATGCCATGATTTCATTTCCTTAAGCCTCATGCTTTCAATTTACATTCATAAATAATAATGTTTAAGTTTAAGGTTTCTATTTATGGCAGTACTAGTTACATTCTTAAAGGAAAACAGACCTTAAGCTCTTTCTTTAATGTATGTTAGTCATCACAATCCCTATAAACTTCTATATAAGAATACTTTTTTCATGGTTATGTCACTACAGCAGATTCAAGTTATCACCAAATTTGAAATAGATTTATTAAAAAAAAAAGGGTATGTTTTTACCTTTTGAGAAGACTCCAGCTGTACTTCCAGGTCACGTGCTTTCTCACGCAGCATCTCCAAGTGTGCATTTTGCTCTCTGAGACGATCCTGAAACAAGGACATTTGCTGCTGGGCTTCTAATTCTTCATTTTTCCTGAGACTTTTACTCCTCAGTATCTCAGTAACCTGGACACATAAAAGGCACTCACAGTCAGGAGAAAGTTTATATCCAAACAACTCATACACAAGACTCACTGTAAGCATAAAATACACTGTATTTACAGATTTTCCCTACATTTTTCATTCTAAGGAATAAAAATCATCCTAAAAAGGCAGACAACACTTGTCATGTTATAGATACTATTACTTACTGCAAAGATGCAAATGTGAGATAATTCATCTCTATGGTGAATTATCTAAAGTTATGAACCTATAAATCTAACATAATCAATCATACTGAATTCCTCCAATATGAAGCAGAACTTCCAATGGACTGGACATGCCATTAAGAGGACAATGAACAAAATCAATCTTCTCTGCAAAGGATTTATAGCTCATTACTTAAGGTTGGTTTTTTTCCTCTCCACATCCCTTCAAATGAAAGGAAAACATCTCCCCCTTCGGGGTAACATAAAATAAGTTTTATTTATTTTTAACATATTTTTCTCAAGATGTTGCTAGAACCAAGGAAGAATACGTAAGCGAGTACTAGTGTTTTCATCTGTTATCAAAGTTGATGTGCTTCCACAATGTGCATCCTCTCACTAGACTTATTTAGAATATGCCTGAAATGCTATTTAAAGGCTTGATCCTTGTCTTTCAATGGCTTATGGTGCAAATC
Source organism: Mohoua ochrocephala (assembly GCA_013398855.1). Taxonomy (NCBI): domain Eukaryota; kingdom Metazoa; phylum Chordata; class Aves; order Passeriformes; family Acanthizidae; genus Mohoua; species Mohoua ochrocephala. The sequence goes on from VZTA01012012.1 coordinate 69,863, forward strand.
CCAAACACCGGTTGAGTAGCCTTCACTTTTACCACATTTTGCTGTTGCAACCAGAATTGTAGAAAGAAAGCAGTATTTTTTGTTATTTTACAACATTTCATTTGGCAGACAGTTTACTTTTCAGGGCATAAGCAACTTCTTTAAGATAATTCCTGGACTAAAAAGTCTCAGTTTTTATTTTTAAAATTTTTTAAACTCCTTTCCCTTCCTATCCTCCTTTCCCTAGACCTTTAAAATATGTAATCCCACGTAGGGCAATTCTTATCCTGCAAACCTGAAACAGTAACTATACAGAAATATTTCTCTTTGTCATATACTACAAGGCCCCAAGGACAACAAATGCATAGGTTCAGAGACAACAGCCACTAGAACACTGAGCATGACCAAAACAGAAAAAAAGCACTTTTAAAAATGCATTTTAAAGCAGAGAAAGGCTGCAGTATATCTCATTATCCAGGGATTAGATCCATGATCAATCTGTTGCATTGAAGCAGGTTCCTATGTGTCATAGGGGTTGCTTCAACCATGTTCATGTTATTTTAAACTTCTTTCTTTGAGCCAAGTCACATTACCTCAGCACAGCAAGTTTCTGTCTAACAGATGAGATGTTCCAGTTGCCCAAGCAGAAACTCAGAGATTTCTCTGGCAAAGGACAAATGATCACATGCAAACTGAAATTATATAGCAACAGTTGTGTACAGGCCACAAACAACTTGTGGCGGGACATTCCCCTACCACAGAAGGCCTTATCTGTTCTGCCTATCAGCTGGTGCAGTAGCTCAGGGCATCTTCCCCCTCACGTGAATTTGCTAATTGGTGAAATATCTCAAGCCGGACATCTGTCTGGTAGTGAGATATTTCTGGCACCATGGAGGTGGCATTCCCAGCTGACAAACATCTTGCCTTGGGAGCGAGATTGAAGGAAGATAAGCTTGAATTTCTGACTGACAGACACTTAACTTTTCAAACTATAAAAGCTACACCAAACTTTCACAAAGCCTTCTGCACATTCCCTGCAAATGTGTGGGGGGGCTCTTCCCCAAGGATGGGATGCCACTTTGTGGTTACTCTCTCGGGGGCTGAGTGAAAGGAACCTGTGTACCCCATCACCAGTTTGGTGGTAAGTTAATTAACTCCTAATCTATCCTATTTCTTTGCTAGCTATAATATAGGAACCTTTATGTCATGCACTGTTTTATGTAATCTAGTAGTAGTTCTTTGTTTTAAGCTGTGCAGTAAGTAACTCTGTTTAGGGCCATTTGTCTGTTAATCTTCTGCCTATTCAGTAAATAACCCATTTTATAATAGACCTGATCTGCCATTCTTAAGAACTTGCGAGCCAGAGCGGTTTAGGTGCGCATCACCTGAATTTAAGCTGCTGCCAAAAATCCAAACCTAAGGCAGGGCTTGTCTAATGCTTTCACTCAATCCGTAACATCACTAACAATTGTGTAAAATTCCCTAACAAGAGCTTAAGTGATGAACAAAGAAGTGCAATGACCTCCCAAAACATTATGCAAGCAAGTGGAAAATATGAGGATATTTCCAGGACTTTTCCGTAGCAACCAGGAAAAAAACCCCTGCCTCGCCCTGAAATCATTTTCACTGCTGTGCTACAAACTGAACTATGAAGAGCTACATCATCAGCTCAATGTTTTTACATTCATAGTCTAAAGTTGTTCTTGTGGTCTCTGTAAGGACATGCAAATTGGAGGAGAGGCACACCTGATGTAACTGGGACTGTAAATCATGGATCTGACCAGCCACCCGTGAGGCCTCTTCCTGTAGCTCATCCCGGTCTTTCTTGGCCTGTTGAAGGCAGGTTGTTAACTTCCTGATGATTTCATTCTGCTCTTGAACCGTAGTTTCCTACAGGGATCACAAGAAGTGCACTTCTAACATGAAAATATTCTTAAAATATTTGGAACCAAGTAGGTTTTCTTGAAGCAAAGTTGTTACAGAGTCTGCAGAGTTGTTACAGAGTCTGCAGTTACATTTCAGTTTTAACCAACTTGCATCAAAGAAATCTTTGTGTCCAAAGACAACGGCAGGCATGATGGAAGAGGAGTCTTAAACTGATCTCAGAGATGACAAACCTAATCAAGTGATTTTAAAAACAAATTATGGGGTACCAGCAATGAAATTGGTACTTTTACTTCCAAATTTGTAGCTCTTATTGATGTAAAAAGCAATCAAGTTTTCAAAAAGGATATAATGAATATTTAGTACCCCCTAAATTGTTTCCTATCTGCCAGCAATTCCCTTCACTCATGTGAGAGGAAGCTAATGAGACGGGATACATGAATCCTATATTATGTTAATCACATTTATCTTTTCAATTTATTTCTCACCAACAGGAAATGTCTTTGTTTCCCCAATCCTAGAACAATAAAAAGAACATATGAAGGGGAAACTAGTCTTAGGAAGCACCTGGTAATAATTTACCTTTACATAGAACTGCTAGAGAAAGGGAATTCAAAATACTGTTTTTGAATATTCTGGAAGAGGATGCTGCTTTTCGCAGTACACGTTAGCAAGGTGAAGTACTTCTCATTAAAAAGCAATAAGGTTTTTTCAGTCGTGCGGCCTAAATATTTTTAGGATTAAAATAAGTTAGCATTATCCCATTATCCAATTCTATGAAACATACCTGAAGCTGCATAGAATCGTTGTACTGGGTGAGCTGGTCCTGCAGCTCATCCATCTGCACAGTGAGTCTTTCCACTGCTTCCTGTTTCTCCAGCAGTCTGCTCTCCAGCTCAGCTATCCTCACCTGACACATCTGAGCATCAGCCTCGCTGTATTCTGCAGCAGAATTTATCTTATCTTTCTTCATAAAAGAAAGAAAAATGCATTTATTCACTAAAAATACCATTTCTGGTTTGTGATTAGTCTGAAAACAAATTCAGCTTCAAGGCTAAGTCCCGAGCAAATTCTACTTTAAAAGTAATTCAATACTAGGACTTTGTATCTAATAGAAACATTATAGACATAAAGTCCTTAATGCTAATTCATTTCAAATTAAAAATGATCATAGATAATACATTTTCATGGTACTTTAAGGCACAGAAGTAAAGTAAGAGTGTTGTGATTCTATAGCACCAAATGGTGGCAGCATGCTATTTTGGCATGTATCGGGATTTAAATACCTCCAGTATTTAAAGGAAGGAGGCAGAATACTACTGATTTAAACAAAGCTTTTACATCCATCTGTGCTGACTGGAGAACAGTCCACAGAAACAACAATGTAAAGCTCTTGAATTAAAATTAAATTCCTGTGAACTTCTTAGGAGCAACAGTGTTACAATCATCACAGAAGATACAGTATATTGTATTTTATTTTACATACTTTTTGGTTGTGTTGTATGAAACAATTAAGAATGAACCTATGTATCAATTGGAAACATTAAAAAACATTGAAATTTCTCTGGGCAAAGTGTATGATTTTACAAAATCCAATTTTCTTAGCAACCAATTTTCATAGCCAGTAAATGGTAATGTACGCGCATTTCTCGTGTACGTACAGAGAATGCCTGTTTTATACCATAAAATAGTGAAATCGTATCAGTTTTATCATATTTGATAACAATGTCCAATTAATAATTTTAGCAACCAATTACCACAGTCTTCTTTCAGCTCTATCCAGCATCTTTTACTAAAGATACATCCTTTCACACTTACTTCAGTTGCAAGATCATCCAGTGGCTCCCAGCTAGACAAATCAGTGCTGCCCTGGTAAATAAACAAATAAAATAAACACTAAATCATAGCTATTTTAAATAAAAATAAGGAAAAACAGAATTATTTTGGAAACACCCTAAGCATGAGCCAGAAACATCTGTGTCGTGAGAGACTGACTTTATGCTAAACCCAGCTGGTCTTTCATGGTGAAATGAATTAAACTGCAAAAAACAAACAAACAAAATTATTATAATATCTACTTAAATTTGGGGCTAAGCCTCGACACTGATTCAATGTTTGATCTTCTGCTGTCGTAGCTGGCAAATATCTGAGCAATCTTTAATCTACTACTAAAAATTAGTAAACTGACAGGAGATTATTTGACAAACATGCTTAAACCACTCAGGTAATCACAAAAGCAACACCTTTTTCTGCCACACAGATTTAACATAGCTTGATACCTTGAAAGATGTTTCTTTCCCTCTCACTAAATTCACAACAAGACCAAGATGATGATAGCATTATTTGGAAAAGGCAGCCCACAGCCCTCCCTGTATTTTGAATCTGCTTGAAGTAGTTCCCAATGATTACTGTCTCCCTGGAGGTACTCTCTCCAGATAACCTAGAATTCCAGTTGCTTTACAAACCAGCTATTTTGACAAAAGCTGCTTAGCAGCAGTAAGTGATTTTTGTTTGTTTTTTTTTAATTTAAGTCCACATGAATGTAGCAAGGACACTGCTATGGCTGAGTGACAAAACACTATGTTTTTCCTCACTGCAGACACTCATAAAGCTACACTCACGTGTAGCTTCATAAAAGCCTCTTCAATGCTAACATTATGTTGAAGACACCCTGAAAGCATCAGGGATACCCTCACAACAGAAAGCAGGATAACACACGCATATTTTATCCCCCATCATTGCAGGTTTGCAAACACACTAGTTTGATGCTGTTGTGGTATGTTGTGAAGACACACCAACATCTGGAGAGATGTTTTTGGTGCAGAAGGCACCAGCTCTCCAAAATTCTTTCCACAGAGAACATAACTACCTTCAGAGAGTCATCTGTACAAAGATACCGAAATACATCAGACACAAGCAGAGTCTGTGGAAATAACATCTGTGGAAATAACATCGATGGTGGCTACTAAGAGCTTGCTGGAATAAACTATCAGTTTTCAGAAAACATTAAGCATATTTGAGCCAGCCAAGTGATACAAAAACAAATTAATGCTGTGCATTATAAGGTCCTGGCAGTTTTTCATCTGTTGATCTCCCAATCCAGATCTGCCATCTCATAAAGTCACAGCCACACAACCGTAAATCTGCCCGAAGAGAAGTCCATGGCACTGAAAGGTTAAAGACTTGAATTTAGCAGGCTAACAGCTCCCTGGCAATAACAGCTGCCTAGGCCATCCTATGGAGACGTCTTACTCAGTAAGTGAGATCACTCTCCAAGAAAGTGAACTATTACAAGCGAAAATACACCAGTCCACTTACCACCCAAGGGCAGCCAGTGGCCAGTGCCAGCGAGCTAACACTCAACTGAGTAAAACTACCACCTGGAACACTTGCTACCTGCAGACAGAGTGGAGCGAAGGCAAGAAATACTAAGATTTACCTCTGTCTCTGTTGCTGCCTCTGGCAGGTTGGTGTCTTCAGCCTGACCCTCTACACCCTTCCCAGCATCTCTGGCTGCTACTGGGTGCTCTTCCTTCGGAAGGTCATGCGCGTGGACAGCCGAGCCCTTCCTCTTCGCCGCCTTTTTCTGCGACTGCGTGACGTCGCCCTTTGCTTTTCGCTGTCTGAAGTAAGCAAACTGTGCAGGAAAGATTGCAAGAGGTACAGGGAGAGGTAAGCAAGGAAAAGGTAGCAGGACCACAAGATTAACACAGTCATGGGTGACAGAGTTCCTGCCTTGATAAAATATATACATCTGCAGAAAAACTGCCTACTTTGCACACATTCACAACATACTGGATAACTGTGCTATTAAGCAACAAATCTCACACCGGCACTAAAGACTCATTTCCAAACAAGAATCAAGGTTTTACTCAGTGAAACTTTGTGTGTCAATGATAATCCAGAACTACAGCAAGACAAATTAGTAAAGGAACGAGTTGTCAATATACTAGAAGCATTAGGAAAAAATAATAATTGAGCAGTCTTTCTGCAAGACCAGCAAAAACAAGAACCCCCTTGTCATGGTGCCAAAACCAGCACACCCCTACAAATACATCTAAACAGGTCTTAGCCAGCGTAAGCTTTGAGATGAGGATTCACTTCCGTTAATTTTAATGCTTCTTCCCTGCCACCCCCCTAAGAGAACACAGCAAAACTTCCTCGCCAGAAAGCAGCCTCCAGTACATAAATAGAAAATCAATTAAGCCAGGTCATTTTAATTTCTTCTGTTGAAGAATCAGATGCTCTACTTTATCAGGCTATCACAGCCCTACAAAGCCCCAGGGACTTGTAAAGAATGTCACTGACAATTTATTACCCAACTCTCCCTAGCACCTTAAACAGCTTAAAAAGGATTATTGTTATTTTCAACTCTAGTATTGTGTTTCGGCAGCATTTCCAAGTAACATCTCTCCCACAGCATAAATCCAGACACCCTTCTCATAAGGAAAAAGCCTTCTTCAAGGTTAAGGCCACAGATTATCGAATGCAGTGTTATATCCTTCGGATGAGATAAAACAGATAATTAACTGATGACTGGAAGTAAACATCACTGCCAAGTTCTACCTGCAATATATATATAAAAATCCACTGCTTGACAGCTTGGTTTTCCTGTCAAACAGCCACCTTGCAGAAAAATCTTATCCCATTCTTCTCATTCAGTTTGTGAAAAGGATCTAGTTCAGTCCCCTCTCCTCATAGGAACTTCTACCTGACATCTTAGCTACTTAACAGGTGCACAGTTACACATCTGCAACATCCAGCCCGTTTAAAAGGTATGTTTGCAGAAAGATGTCCATTCCTTACCAGCTGATAAAATTCTTATGTACAAGTAATTTATTTTTAGGATTACCTTATGTAATTTCTACAGTAAGTAATACTGAAATGCAGATTAAGATTGTCAGACTTGTGCCTCTCATAATAAGCAAAATGAACAGACCATAAAGCTGCAGTGAGACACAAATACTATCCTCGGAAATCAGGTGTCAACTCCAGCACTTACTGATGGCACTGTATGTCAAAAATAGCTATGGCACTAATTAACCTGATAACATGGGGAAACCTGGCAGGAGGAAACCTGCAGAAAAATGGAGAGTAGAGGAAACTGCTGAAGCACAGAAAAGGGAAAACAGGAGTAAAACAAGCAGAAAAGATGAAAGGCAGAGAGAGTGGGCACTACAGAGAGCAGTTACTGATTCATGAAGGGAGACCAAGTATCTCCCATTAAAATACCAAGACTCGGCATGACTGAACACCTAAACAGTATGAATTTTTAAATGCACAGGTCAAAGAAAAACTTACTTTGTTCCATTCACATGCACTAAACATATAAAATCATAATACGTACCATGCAAAAATATCTAACGACACCAAAATTTTATGGAACTACTGGACTTGGTGGAGTGGCTGGATTCAAACATGCTCCAGATTTATGGGAAAAGTTTTATTTAGAGCAATATCTGGTTTCCAAAGCCTTTCATCAGCTACATAAATTTAAGTGTCACTGCAAGAGAATCTCAAACTTACAGACAGCCATCCCACACGAAGTAGTGAGTATGAATGTGAAGAAAGTAAGACACAACTGCCTCTGCCCGGTCACAGTGAGATTCCATCGTGCCCCTTTTCTATGACTTAACCTTCCTTTTGCTTTCTAGAAGCACATGCAAAGGCAAAAGCTTTTCTTTTAGCCAAGATGTAGCATTGCCACAGGAACTCTGAGAGCACTGTCCTCCACAGCATCCCAAGCAGCTGTTGTAACACAAGAACAACTTTCTACAGGTACCAATGCACTGCAACTTCACTTCGGCAGGACCAGTTAGTTAAAAGTTGATGTATTACTTTATGTGCATCAGAAATTAGTACCAAAACCAACATCCAGAGAAAATGGAACAGAGCATAAAACCACATCAGTACCAAACAGAAACAGGTTGTTCAAATAAACCTTAGTCCAGCTCTGGGTACAGCAAACATAAGCAACAAGTGCTCTTAGACAAAACCCAGAAATATTTTCTAGACCTTCCTCAAAATGATGAGGTGGGAAAACTTCCTGGAAAACCCGAACTCATTTTTCAGCTCTTAGCTGTAAAATGGAGGTGGAGCAAAACTTCTCACACCTGAGGAATGGCACAGAGAGCTCTGTAACTAGAGGCACGGGTGGCCAACACGCAGACTAATTATTGTGAGGTAGAAACAAAACGAGGACAAAAAAGCAGCACTGAACAGTTAGGCTTGTTCTGTTTCTCAGTTACTACCCTGGCTATCGGTATTGCATTTATTAGAAAAATGAGTCTGAGGTACCTGATATAGTCAGTACTTATCTGCCAATTACAATCTCCAATTAATACAACAGCTGGCATTATCATTATTATTAGGTGATAACTAAAATGCATCTCAATAATAGAATTTTTATTCCTATATGAAAAAGAATAATGCAAGTACTGGTTTGAAAAGGAACACATTTAAATCATATTTCTTTGCCAAGTCATTGCTTAGCAGACTAAAATCTAAGGATGCTAAAGATAAAATAATTCATTTTTTGGAGGGTGGGGGTGAGGCAAAAAGCCACCAAGAGTTCACACCTCCAGACTGAAGCAGTATCAGACTGCAGTTACATCACTGCACCGGTTGCTACAACAGAGGCCGCTCTCATCCAAACCGGCCTCACTCCCATCCCCTGCTGTCAGGAGCACCTGTGCAGTGATGTGTAGAGACGGTTCAGGAAGCTGATCTGATGGACACTGAACACTTCTGTGTCAGACCAGAGATGGGATCACCTTAAGCTGCTCTAGGCTGCACCACGGGAAGGAAAACTTGTACTTGCTCATGGTTCTTCCTCCCTTTCAAAACTGCACTGTATCCATGAGGAGGGGAGCACAAAGAAAACTAGAAAAAAGAAAAGCAAAAGAATAGAAAAGGGGAAATGTCATCTGGGTGGTTTTTGGAACCTGCCTGGTGCCCACAATCTGCCAACCAAGGAATGGATCTCTGTGACATTTTAACCAGCAGAGGAAGCGCTACATCTATCTCTGCCTCTCTAAAACCCTTCCTCTCCTCTCAGCATACCATGATACCATGCAGTAACAACATCGATGGGGCTGCTAATAATTATTATTTTTTTTTAATGGGAAGAGAGAGATTTAGCACACAATATAAAAAATAGTAAATGCAACACTGGCTCTCCAGGTGTAACTTGAAACATAAGGCAAGTCCCTACTTTTTTTTTTAATGACAAACAACAGTTTTCCTATAGGTGGGAACTAATAACTTATTCAAGCTGAGTCTGTCATGTTTTTCTAATCATAAATAGGTCCTGCACCTGGAATTAATTTATGTTAGGAGAAATGTTAGCACAGGTCATGCCACGCTAGGGTAACCTTTCAATCTGAAGAATTGCTGCTCTCAGAGTTCTTGCTCTTGACCTAATGGTGCAATTGTTCTCCAGCAGAGGATTGTGTTCTCACAGCACATAACAAGGCTGGGAAGGCAGGCAGATAAGAAACTGCTGAGCAGGAGCAGGCAGTGTGGAATTCATCAGGGAGGGCCTGGCCAGGGATGGAGGAGCTGTACTGCCCATCACCGGGCTGCTGCTTCAGCACAACTCTAGCTACAACTCTGCTCCCTTCCAGAAAAGCTCTCTTTGATTTTCTTGTGCACAGCACTGGCAGGAAGCAGCTGAAACAGAAACAGCAGACAGACAGGACAGCTCCAAGCCACCTCTGACCCCACTAGCCAGATATCCAGACAAGTACTCTGCAGAAAGGGCAGGATATGGAAAGATCTGATGGGTCCAAACTTCCCAAGACCCTGTGCAGCCTCAGCTATCCCTGTCTAGTTATAGCCTCCATTCCAGTCCTACTGGAATGGTGAGAACAGGGGAATGCTGTAGCCACAGACTGGCAAGCCTTATTTGGCAGGGACAGCCAGAAGGGAAATATGACAAAACCAGCTCAAAACCCAGCAGAAATGCTGAATTAAAAGGAAAGTAACCAGGCATTTCCAACCAGCTCCTTGAACATCATTACCAAAACAAAGCAGAAGTTTTTATCTAACGGGGTTAGCACACAACCAGTGTTAAACACATGGCTGCAGGTAGTAATTACTTGGAGAATGTTATCTTTATATATCAGCCTCATCCTGTGAGCTATACACAAATCCCTAAACTACACGCAAGTGAAGACACTTAAATGCTCCAAGTTTATGAAGTGTTTGGTACCGGCGTGACTGGAAAACAACAAACCGAGCCCAGCTCCCTGCTAGCCCACCTGCGGATACACAGGCGAGCGAATGAGCCAACGGAGTAATAAAACAACACCTGTTCTTTGGGATCCTCAACTGGAAATGCAGTATTCCCACAAATAACTGAATCCTAGGTAAAAATAGGAGAGCTAGGAAGAAAAAAAAAAAACCAAACCAAAACAGAGCCTAAGGGAAGGTATATGCACTGCTGTCAGCTGCTCTGTATGCACCCGAGGTAATGTTTCTATGCCTGTGTAGCGGGATGGGAGCCTCGCAGGCAGCCTGCACTCAGAAGCACCGCGGGGCACGACTTTTCTTGCAGAGCCGTGGTGCCAGAGGAGCCCGACCAGGCTACGGGGACAGCCCCGGGCCGGCAGCGGCCCCTCGGCTCCGCCGCTGCCCGCACCCCGCATCCAACTCCGAGCGCGGCATGGAACCCACCACGGAGGGGAGAGACCCGGGGCGGGCTGAAGCGAAGCCGCCCCCCGGCCTGCCAGCCCTCTCAGCGCACCAAGACCGCGGCGAGCGCAGCCTCCGCCCAGCCGGGACTCCTTCCCCTCACCTTGGCCCTGCCGGCCTCCA
>VZTA01012012.1:82982-115873 GCA_013398855.1 Mohoua ochrocephala
TCTCATTTACTTAAAAATTGCTGGCCTGTCCTCTTCTCACCGTATGCTTACTAATTAAACAAAGCCAGTTCTTTAAAGTCTTCTTTAGAACCTACATTTTGTAAATGCACCTTTTTTCTTTTTTTCCCCTGGACTTTCTTTCCCTCTTAAACCACCATATCTAAAAATAGGCACAGTGTCCAAACTCTGACTTCAGCACTGCTAAATAGAGCGGAATAATTATGTCCTGTGAGGTGCATGTAACACTCCTGTTATTCCTTTGTAGGATTAAATTTGTCTGGTTTTGCTCTTTTGAATCCTCATGCTCAAGTGTGATCCCTTGTTTGGGATTCAGTGTAGCTATAGATCCCTTTCAGCGAGATCTTGTGTGTGGCTGGCACATTCCTGGCACCTCATTATTTAGCAGGTTGTAAGATGTTCCAAGAGTGGGGATCACACTGTGACCAAGGCATCCAGAAGTGTGAGAAAAGAGAGATCCTTTTAGCAGGTTTGCTGGAAAGAATTTTTTTTTGCCTAGTATTGGATTTCCTCTGGGATACCTGTCACATCAAGCAAAAATTTCTCTTCTTTTCCTCTTTAGTAAATTCAGGTGCTTAACACTGCTGCTGTATTTTTAATGGAATACTTATACCTGCTTCTTTTTATCAAACTTTCTTGTAACCCTCTATTCATACTGCAATGAAGGCTCTAGAAATTTAACTTTTAGGGGCACTGTACTAAACCAGTTGATGGTAAAACAATCAGCTCAATATTCACCAGCAATTGAAAAGGGGTGAGCTTTTTTCCCAGCACAGAAGCAAACTATGCTTACACAGTTTACAGGCATAACTAGGCTTATGCTTTAGGTTAAGATAACTAGGAAACTCCTTGTCAAAGGTCATTGCAGCTGCTCAAATGAAGGGGTCAAAGATGTTAGAGAAAAATCTTGTTGGGGTTTTGAAGTACAGAAATGGACTCAGAGTTGTTTCTCAGGAGAACTGCTGGCTCACTGCAGGTGAGAGGGTTTTCTGTGCTGGCTTGTCACTCCTGCCATTCACCACAGAGCCCTGCCAGAAGAAGCTGAACCCCAGTTCTGACACAGCACAGCTGTATTTGGGATCCCTGCACCTCAGTTTCCCTAACTTCTCCAATGCCTTCCAGCCTGTGTATTTTTAGGGATGGGCCGTGTGGGTCACAGCTGGGAGAGGTGATCTGTACTGCTCTCACACAGCTTAGGACCATCTCTGAGCCGCTCCAGCTGCCAGCAGTGGCTCTGCTGCAGTTTTGCTGTGGCCTTCGAGTGAGGAAAGGGCTGTAACTCGTCTCTCCTGGGAGCAGAACTGGGCTTAAAATATGATACTGAGAAGGAGTGTCTGTTACTTGGCTTTTTTCTCTTGCCTTGGTGTTCATTTTATGGATGTCACTGATAAATGTTACCCTGCTTTTATGCTGGTAGGGCTTTGCTGGGAGAGGAAGACATTCTACGGGTTTCTTGGGAGGTGGTAACCAAAAGGATGTTACACCATAGCCTCTTTACTCTTGAACTTACCCAGGGGTGAGTTCCAGCTATGCTCCTTCATTTTTTTAGTTACTGTGAGGTAATGACAACTCATGTAAAGGGCTATGTCAGAATTGTGCAGACCCCTCATAGTGGGATAAACAGGTACCAATCAGCAAGATCATAATCTGACCCCTGGCACTGGGCTTGTGTTTAAGAACCACTGGCTTTTATTTCTTTTTTTCTTGTCCACTAATGTGCCGGGCATTTGCTTTACCGGAGGTACACAAGCTTCTGTGCCTGGAGATTAAATTGTTTGTGTTATGTATTGACGGTACAAACTTAGCAACCAGGTTACAGGCACAAACCTCTGAGCTAATTAGAAGGCTCTAACAACACAGAGGCCAAGTTTAGTGACGCTGCCAGGGGAAGGATAGCAACCATTAGGAACAGACAAATAAATATTCAGTCTCAGTTGCCCTCCTGTGAACATCACAACCTGCTGCACAAAAATGTGTTGAGAGAGATGGCAGGAAAAGCTGTGTCTGTGACGTTGTGAATGCCTGTACTCATTTTTACCTGAGAGTGAAACTGAAGCTTTTATCTTCTTCACTCAATTTCTACTCATCTTGTATTATAGTTTTTTAATAATGGAATCATTCTATGAAGATTGTGGAGGGAAAAGAAATGAGCACTGAAAACCTATCTGCCTCTGTTTAGCTTTTTAACCTGTTTTTGCCTGCCTGCTCTTCCAGGAGACAATGGCAGATCCTTCAGTGGTGGATCACCTGACACGACTGAAACTCAAACTCCTAGAAAAGGTAAGGGAATAATTCTGAAGTGGTCACCTTTGCTCTGCTTTTTGCTTTTGCATGTTTAAGCATTAATAGTTAACTCTACTGAGATACCGCTGAGGAGTGGTACTACTTACTGTCATTCTCTTAAATAACATTGTACAAGTTTACGTGGACCTACAGTAAATTAAATTGACTTTGATTTTATGGGAGGTGTCAGCAGTTAGCTCAAAACCAGTTTGAGCTGTGACAGGCAAAGTTTAGGAATAAATCTCGGGTGAAGAGAATCTCAGATTGTTTTAAGGCAATTTCATCTCTGCTTTCACATAAGATGTGTTGCCTGGTCAGACCTTTGCTGAATCAAGGGTCCAGATCTTGGAATATCAGGCAAGCCCAAACTGAACATTATCGAGGTCTTCATATGATGCAGCTCTCTGCCCTACAAAATAAATTATGTATACGTCTCCTGATTCACCATGCTGTCAATTTTCAGGTCTGGAATAGTCTGGACAGTTGGAAGCATGACTACTCTTTACTGTAACTAGCTTTGTAGTGAGACTTTCATACTTCTTTAAGAACCACCATTTTTCTCCATTTCTGCTCTATTTCCTCCATCCCAAACCTGTGCCATAGGCTGGGAAATCCTTGTGGGCTTTTCTGCCTGACTTATAACCAGTTCTGGTTATGGTTCTGCCAACAGAGACTAGAAAATGAACAGGAGAACCTAGAGAAGATGGAGTTGTCTCTCCCAGCTGCAAGTAAGAGGAGTATTTGTTCTAATTATGGGCATACTTTGGAAAGGGCTTGGTTATGTTCTCAGGCATGAGTTCCTCAGGAGATGATCCCCTCTCCTCCCTAACAGCTGTAAGCTAACTGCTTTTTATCTTTTGAATTTCTTCCTGACCGAGGGAAGTGAACAACTAGCTGAGCACTAACATAAGATGACTTCCTGCCCACGTATCCTCTGCAGCCTCAGCTGCAGCTGCTGGCTCAGCTGGAGCAAGCTGATGGTGATCCCGTTTGTCCTAGCTCTTACACATAGGAGTGAGCCCCTGTTGGAGTCCAGCAGTTTGCTTGGCTTTGGTGATCCTGAAAAGGCAGGAGGAACACTTCATTTCTTTGCATGGCACGTGCACCGTTTATATTATCTATGGATTCAAGGCTACCAGTAGAAGCTCGGTGATATTTCTAGGTTGTACTCTGAGCTCCTATTCATTGATCCGATGCACAAATAGGAAACTTCTAATGCTGTGGCCAAAAATTTANCCCCATAACAACTTACAGTTTCAAAATACGAAATGGTGCTTTCCAGAGCAGATGCCAGGCATGGCTCCAAAGTACCTGAAAACATTCTTGCTTATCTTCATTTCAAGCAAGTTCAAAATCAACCGCGTGTGGGACTAACTGAAAAGGAAGTTGACTCAGAACAAAACAGAAAAGTTGACATTCAAACCTGAGTTTGTTTTGAGCTGTTACAACAGACAGTCATCCTCTGCACGCACAGGCTGATCTAGTGAGATGGATTCCTAAACCAGGAGGTTAAAAGGGTGCTTTAGAGAGCAATATAAAGAGTTTATTTTCAGAGAAGACGTTTTGCCTTTGTAGAGCTGCTGAACAGCTGTGACTGCACATGGGATAAAGTCATTATCCATACATGTATTTGACAAGAAAAGTAGCCCAAGCCTTTTGTGGAAGAACTCAAGCTATCTAATCACACATTTTCCACATTAATATCATAGTACAGGTGCTGTAATAGCTCTGTCTTTGTGATCCTTTGAGAAGATAATGGACTTTTCCTCTTCCAGGGAACAGACCTCAGGACATGCTCCAAAGTGCCCTGAGGCGAAGGAAAGATCTGCTGCAGGAGCTTAGGGTAAGAGCCCTCTCTGGCCAGAAGTAACAGACAGGGCCCAGTTACCCGCACATCCACTACTGATGTGGATTCAGTGTTTTCCTGTACTTTATTTCTGGGGCTGGGCAGGATTTAGTACTCTGCTGCTTTGGAATAAAAAAGCTGGGCCAGCTAATCAGGGAGAGGGCCTGGGCAGCAGCTTGCCTTCCCTCACTACAGCTGTAGAAGCTTGCACCTGCTTCAGGTATTTAGTGGGATGATTCAGTTTGTCCTGAACTGCTGTATCATAAACTTTCTGTGCCAAAATGCAAAGGGACTTTTAGTGCTGCCAAAGTAGGGACAATAGCAACTGCTATTTATTCCTAGTTTGTGGAGGATACCAACTATTAATGAAATGTTTTCCCAGACTTTTGGCAGCTTGTTCTGCACGGGTTTTTTTTTCCAATCCTTTTTGCTTACACTTCAAGATCTGTGGGAAGGAAAACTTTCTTTATACTTATGCAGGCACTGGCAGTGCCCTGCTGCAGGTTCCCAAGGGCATATTCCATTTAGTCCAGAGAGCATAATTATACCGTCTGCCTTGCTGTGACCAGATTTTCTTAAAGAAAATACTTGATTTTGCAGGAGCAGCACCTTCTGGAAGAGCTTTCACAGCCGCCTGCACCAGCTGGGGGACACTGCCATAACCACAGAGCTGCCCTCCCACAAGTCTACCAGATGCCTTTTCCAGCTTCCCAAGTGGAGCCACCAAGGATTATCCAGCAGACGGTAAGGATTGTCTCCTAGAAAACACCACTAGCACTGTGCCAGTCTGAGCTGACAACCATTTGGGAGCTGTATGGAATTGCTCATCCCACAAAAAAGGAAGATATGCCTCTTGCTCTTTTATGGGACCCTTGCTGCCCTCAGCAAAACCTAAGGCCAAAAATTAACAATGGGAATGGTTTACCCTTGGAACAAGATGGCGAAAGGAGTGGCAGGGCTGCCCATGCTCCAGCCTGGCCATTCAGCCACTTTCTAATGCACATCACTGTCTGCTCATGCAGCCCACAGCCTCAAGAGTTTCTCTACGAGGATCCCAGAGTTTTCCTGAAGCCTAGGCAGATGACAGCCATTCCCATAGATGGGGGAACTGGCCAAAACCAACCCTGACTTCTCCATTTTCCTTCCTGCTCCAGATGCCAACTCAGCCTGCCACCATCATCCAGCAGTTACCTCAGCCATCCCCTCTGATCACGCAGATTCCCCCAGCCCAGCCCTTTGCAGCACCCCGCTCTGGAAGCATTAAAGAAGGTAACAAACTCTCCACGTAGCAGCCACTCCTGTCGCCAGGCCTGAAAAGGGCAGTGCAGGTACCATGGCAAGTGGAAGGGGACATGGGATGGTGTCCAAGCTAGTTAGTGACGTGCTGTTTCGTGAGCTGGTGGAGCTTCGGGAGTTGCACTCTGTAAGTGGGATGGGTACCAGTTGTGAGAGTCTTTCAGGCAAACTCTTATCACTAAAACTAAAGAAAAAGGAACTACAAACTCCAAGGAAGACTGGGAAAGCAAAACGGCTCAACTCATGACACTGAGTAATATTAACAAAATCAAACTCATGCACATGGATGATTCCAGAATTAGCAAACAGGCTTCTAAAATTTGGTTTTATTCTTTTATTCGTTCCTAACCTGCTGTTCAGTCTCCTCAGGCTTTTTATTTGTGCCCTGTGTTTGGAAACAAGACAGAACATCTGAAAGTGTTGTTCTAAATATAGTGCAATGCCAATAAAAAGGTTTGTTTCTAAACATAGGTGGGTGCTGCTGTGAAATAATACATGAACTAAAACCTGGGACGACTTCCCTGGCTCGGCCTTCAGCCAAAGGTTGATCCCACACAGGAACCCTCGGTCATGAAACTGCAATATTTCTCAGCTCATACTTCATCTAAGTGTCTGGATTTTTGAATCAGAGTTTATTTCCATAACCAAAATAGTCCCAATCCACTCATGATTTCTCTGAAGCTGCTACATGTAAACTTTTTGTATGATCAGTAGAAAGGAAAATGAGAGTTACCTTCATTGTTTTTTCCCTTCTTTTTTCCTCACCTCTCCCTCTTCGCTTCCCCCCGAGCAAATTAGTTACACTGCACAAGTCCTCTGGATCCCAGAAATCATGCAAGGAGATTTGATGCGCATGAAATGACAGTTTGAAAGTTGGACTCGATGATGTTAAAGGTCTTTTCCAACCTTTACAATTCCATGAGTCAGTGGACTCTCAAGGTGGCACTGCAACATCACATAAATTTGAGGAAACCTCTCACATGGAAAGCAATGATCTGGGGCTGAAGCAATGGAGAGCACAGCCAGGAGCCTGTCCATGCTGGAGTAAGGGAAAGCTGCAGCTCTGCTCTTCTCCATCCTGCCATTCAGCATAGCCAGGGGTGTGAGCTTGCAGGGGAAGCAACAGACAGAAGATACTCAGCAGCAGCTTTCTTGTAGAAGGGAGGAGAAACGGGAAAGCTGGTATGAACAATCCCATTCACAGGCATTAACTTTGCACTGTCTGGGGAAATAATGCCAATCTTCTTCATGTGCTCCTTTCAGCTGCTTTGCCTCAGTTGAAGTGACCAGTCTGTGTGCTCGAGGGCACTCCTTACCATGATGCCTCTGCTGCTTGTCAGTAGTGGCTAAAACTCTTCTCTTCTTTTCTTCTCTTCCCAGATATGGTAGAGATGATGCTGATGCAGAATGCTCAGATGCACCAGATCATGATGCAGAACATGATGCTGAAGGCTCTGCCACCGATGGCGCTTGCACAGCTTGGGGGAGCCAGCTCTGCCCTGCTCCAGCACACTCAACAGGTAACAACACCCTAGCCTGAAGGGCATCCTCGTCCACACCAGGCCATGGCTCATCTCCCTGGGAGGGCACAGGGCCTGGACAAAACACACAAAGAGCTGGGAGAGCCAGAGGACTGTGGAGGACACTGCACCTTAAGAAAGATGACAGAGGAAGAGCATACCCTGATGCCCACCTTCCTCTCCAGGCCATCCTGTCATTCTGCAGTTCCCTGACATTGACTGATGGAATAAATTGGAGGGAGGGGGGTCTGAGTATCAGGTGAAATCTGAAGTCACCGAGTGTTTTTGGACCTTCTGTACTGGAACCTGCAAACTCTTCTCCAGACACATCCCAAGTCTTCCTTTCTCAAGGGGTAGCTGAGAGGAACCCTGGCCCCCTCAGCCAGGGACCCCACCATGGGGGCACGGGTTTCTGCAGCCACCCTTTGTCTCTCTCCCACAAGGACCTGCAGCTTGCTGCTCCCCTGGCTGTGAAAGCAGACAGGCCCAGGCCACCTGTGGTGCACCACCACCACCATTACCCTCCCACGGGGGTGTTCCCAGTGCCCCCCAGGAGCTTCCCATCCACATCCGCAGTGCAACACTGGACCGGCAGCTCTGCCCAGCCTATGTAAGTAAGCAGGCAGCTGTGACGTGCACTCGTAGCCCTTCTCCCTGCCCAGGTGGGGTGGCAAGGCAGATTGGAGAATAAACGTGGGGCTCTGACAAGGATGAGGATCACACAGATCCACCACCCTGCCATGCTGTATTTCTCTGCTCTGCAGGGGCTCTCACCCTGCCTTTTGGGTCTCCCTGGGAACCCAGCAGTCACCTGCTAAATAAGGCGGGGGGAAGTGTTTTACGTTCAGGCTAAGGTTCCCAGCAGGATTTATGTTCTTAAAGCACTGCTGAGACATTTGCTAATCAGAAATTCCTGGGGAAATGAAAACCCAAACCACTAGCTAAGAAAAATGGTACAAAGGGAGGGGAGTATGAGAAATAATGCTGAGCCTTTGCCATAAGCTTGTGCTTGCAGCTGAAGGGGGTGGGTTTCAAGTGCAGAAATGGATGAATGTCTCCCCAGGATGCTCCCGGATCAGTAGAGCCCTTGAGCCCTGTGCAGAGGTCACAGCCAGCTCCTCCAGGGGCTCACTTGCTTTGTGCCTTCCTCTGACCTTGTCCTGCTTGGCTTCCTAGGTGCTAGGAAGTTCTTACATGCCAAGGCTGGTAAAGAAATGCACCTTGCTAGAGCATGGAAGGCGGGGGGGTGACATGGGGACACACTGTGAGAGCTCAACTTTTATTTCTGTGCCATGGCTCTTTCAGAGCCGTAGTGAACAGAAGAATAGCATGGAGGTAGCTGCAGCCTTGGGCATGGGTGACCTGCTGGCAGGGGTATCTGTACAGCCCTCTTTAGCAGAGGATTTGAATTCCTGAACCGATTATTTACCTAATGGGATTATAAGGGATGAACATTTCTACCTATTTCCCTTTGACACGGGTTTGTAATCTGAACCAGTAAAGAACTCCTGGCTCCTGTCAGGATCAGTGCAATTCACTGTTTGCAGAAATCAGTAAAGGTCTTCTTGTGGCCTTTAAACTGTGTTCTTCCTCTTCTTCAGCTGCCTTCCACCACAAGGTATGAGACCAAACACATCTTTTTGCAGCTGCAGCACTGCTGGCTGTTACTAAACACAAAACCCCCATTTTTCTTGTTGCAGGTGGCCCACATACTGACAGTACAGGATCCTCTGCAAGTGGACCATAGCCTTTCTAAAAACAATAAAATCCTGATGTTCTTCCTCAGCCATTGGCGTCTTTTTCTTCAGCAACATAAATCAAGCACTTTTCTCTCCTTTGCTTTTCCCACTAGTTTTCAGAGGGCAGGCTTTAATCCATGCCCATGCTAGCCTGTTCTTTTTAGTTTTACTTACGACTCCTTAAAAGGCTCACTCAGAGTTTTTATCAGGCAACCCATTTTCATGCTCTCAGCAGTCTGGTTTTGCTTAGTATAGAAAAGTGAACAATGATTTTGTAGCCCTTTTTCAGTATCTTCCCACCTTCTGTTTTTACAGTGGAGAACATCTGTACACTGAGTTTGCCTGGTGCAGTTTGTGAGTGAGTCTGATTAAGAAAACCCAGGGACCTAAATTTTGTTTGTAATGAAGAAAAGATAGTAACTGTCACTGCTGGAAGCTAATCGTGTGCTGTCTGTGTTCCAAAAACAATTAATGAATAATTTATTTACTATGTAAAACCTACCTTGCTCTTTGCCCTCTCTGCTCTGTTGTCTTTGAGATTCTTATCGCTCTCTACAACTTGTCACTCTCTGCAACTACATGAAAGAGGAAATGGCCTCAAGTCATGCCATGGGAGTTTAGATTGAATATTAGGAAGAAATTCTTAACTGAAAACATTGTCAGGCATTGGAAGAGGCTGCCCGGGGAAGCATTTGAGTCCTGCCCCATCCCTGTAGGTGTTTAATAGTCATGTAAACTTGGCATTTCGGGTCATGGCTTAGTGGTGTGCTTGGCAGTGTTGGGTTAACAGTTGGACTCGATGTTCTTAGAGGGCTTTTTCTACCTTAACGATTCTATGAGCCAAATCTGCTGGTGCCTGGCAGGTTTAGCAATAAATTGTACTCGGCGATGCAAATGTCTGCACTTTCACTGCCTGCTGTTTAATTATTGTATGTTGGCTCTAATTGGCTCCCCCTTTTTCAATGCTTACTGTGGGCAGCATTGGCTCAGCAGAGCATTTCCTCCCAAGGATGGGCACGTGAAATGGTGCCTGCAGAGATGTCTCCTCACAGCCTCGTCCAAGTCCTGGAAAGCTTCTGCAGAGCAGGCATGGACCCTCTCCTAAGCATCACACCCCAAAACGCCTGAGCCACACACAGCTTCCTTGGGTGAAAGATGTCCTCAAAGATGGAATGAGGCTCCTGGGCAAGGAGTGTGGCTCACATTCCACCCTCAGGAGAGAGTCTGTGAGGCTCCAGAAGTCACTCCACATTGTCCCACCAATGCCTCTGCAGCTGCAGCCCAGTGAAGCACCAAAAAACGCCCGGCAGATGCAAGTTCTCCTCCTGCTCTGTGTGTTTTCCTTGGAGACTGCAGGATTGCTCTACAATTTCCAAAAGAGCCTGACTGAATAACACCACGTTCCCATCTCTGCACCTCAGGCTCAGCCAGGCTGACTCCCTGGCAGTCTCGGGGCTGGGAGTTAAACTTTAATGCGAAGGGGGAGAACTCAGGCATGACTCAGCCACCCATGTTCTTTCCCTTCCCCTCCCCACTGGCAAGGGCAGCGGGACTGGGGAGAAGCAGAGGGATCAGAGACAGAACAGGGATCTGAGACCCAGGGGCTGACCTAGCATGGAGCCCTGTGACCCACGAGGGAAAAGAGTTGCTGTTATTGGTGGTGGTCTGGTAGGAAATGCCATTTAGCTGCTGTATGATTGTGTTTGACGGGGAGCTGGGGCTGTAAAAGCACTGCTTGAATGTGGGGGTGAATGTTTTTCTTAAAATCATTCCTCTGTCAGATGACGGGGTGTTGCGAAGGGGTTGGTTGAGTTCCTACTGTGGGAGGCTCCTGTCCTTTTCTCGGAGGAAGGGGTTTGGGTGGTGGTGGAGCAGTGGTGCCCAAGTAAACTAAAAACCCATCCTTGTTTGGGCTGCCAGGTCCCTCTGTCCCTTGGCTGATTTTGGCTGTAACCAAATCTCTAATGTGAAATGCTTTGCAAGGACTGAGACTGGTAAATGCCAGGCTGAGAGGAAATGCCTTCCTCTGCCCGTTTTTGTTTGGGAATGGTTTTCATCCACTGCTACTTGCAGAGAGGTATGACAGTAAAGGCCAGGCTGGATGGGGCTCTGAGTAACCTGGTCTAGTGGAAGGTGTCCCTGCCCATGGCAGGGGGGTTGTAACAAGATGGTCTTTAGCATCCCTTCCAACCCAAACCATTCTATGAGTCTGTGATTCTATGACAGCTTGGGGCATTGCAGCACCTACATCTCTCTCTTGACTTTTTGGACATTAGCTTCTTGGAAAAGAGTGATGACAGAAGAGGCCATAGTTCTGACAACAATCCATAATGGAAATTAAATTTTTAAAGTTATTTAAATTACAAACAGGACGTATTTGTACTGTTCTCCCTCACTGTGTTCCCAAGGGAATGCTGCAACACCCTGAATTCTATTGAGGAAGGTAAACACAGTCCAGAGAGGAGCTGGGAGCTTGCCCACACCAGCTCCTGCTGTCTCTGCCTGAAGAGGTGAGCCCTGCTGCACTCAACTGCTGTGCGTAAACAAGCCTGAGCTTGGCATGACTTTATAAAAAGAGTTTTGATGGGTGGCTTTTGTCTTGGAGACTCTGCAAACACACAGGGCTGCCGGAGGACCGCTCTTCAGTAAAAAGTCTTCTAAGGTTCTTGGTCAAAGGACCTCCCTGTTTATGCTGAGCTGCATCCCCTGATCACTTCTTTCCTTTGATGCATCTCAGTAGTGACCTCTGAAATACTTCATCCACTATTCCTGATCCTTGTCTTGTAGGTGGGTGCATTAAATGCCTGTTTCTTTGCTAGACGAGGTTTTCATGTTGACGTTTATGAAGCCAGAGAAGGTAAGTTCAGCCTGATCGTTACTATGTGAGCTCACTGAAACTGTAGGAAAATAATGAAATCTGAGAGTGGCAGTTTGGGGATATTCTTTTCTCTCTCCCCTTTAGCTCCTGTGGTGGGGAGGAGCATTTATTTGAAGTTCATCTTGTGTGGAGGGAACCCACCCTTTAACTACTAAAATGATGCCCTTTTTATGCTCTTGGCTTAAACACTGATTCAAATCCTCACCTTTGAAGCCTGGTCTCT
The DNA here is from genome assembly GCA_013398855.1 of Mohoua ochrocephala. Lineage (NCBI taxonomy): Eukaryota > Metazoa > Chordata > Aves > Passeriformes > Acanthizidae > Mohoua > Mohoua ochrocephala. The sequence goes on from VZTA01012012.1 coordinate 94,786, forward strand.
GCAGGAAGCATTATAGTACAGTGCTGGGTCAGAAGGAGAGGTGGAGCCTCCAGGTCCACAGGGCACCACAAAAGAGAAATTAGGATTTAGAGCCAAGATGCTCTAAATTGGAGCTCTATGACCAAACTCTGCGGCTGAAAGGCAGAGAAATTGTTCATCTTCAGTATTTGTCAGCTGTCAGACAAATAAAACCTGGGCAGAGGTGGCAAGCCAAGTGGCAGGGGAGAATAAAACCATGGAAAGTGAAACTCGACGCAAGTGTGCAGTGAAGGGAAGGAGGAGCCATGTCTGACATGTCTCTGTGGTAACTCTTCCTGCCCTGGTAGACATCATAACAGGCAGTTCTGCTGCACGGCTTACAGTTGCTAGAAGTCCCACAGGTTCAAAAAGCCTCTGATTGCTCTTACCTGCCTTCTGAGTTGGATGGATCTTTCTGTGCTACTCCAGTTTTTGGCCCATTGCTTACACTCCTCGTACATGTTGGGACGAGGAGGCTCTGCCCCATGCACTGGCCAGACAGCCCAGGAAGTCTAAGTGAGGCAACTTGGAGGAGGAACAGGCCAATGGCCAGACATTTCCATCTGATCAGCCATGAAGAAGGTGACCCGCCAATGTCCCAAAAAGCATCAGCCTGTGGGCCTCAGCAGAACCGGCCAGGCATTCATTGCTCAGCCTTCTCCACTTAGAAGGGAAATGGCTCTTAATGTTAATGGGCCCTGTGGCACGTGGGGAGCTGTCAGGATCCAGCATTCCCTTTGCAGCACTTGGCTGCAGCTGCTTCTTCCAGGCTAGAGGTGGCACAGAGGACCCAGGCTAGACTCCCCCCTACCCCACCTGCTGTTGCTGCAGGGGCCTGGGAGATGTTCCCCTCACCAGGCTGTGCTATCAGTGCCTCCATAACCAATTGCTCCTCCCATGCAGATATCCGAGTGGCCAGCTTTGCCCGTGGCAGAAGCATTAACTTGGCCCTGTCTCACAGGGGACGCCAAGCCCTCCGAGCCGTGGGGATGGAGGAGCAGGTACCCTGGCACATTCTGTTGGCGGGGGAGTCTCTGTGGTTAAAACACTCTTGCCCTGTCCCAGCCAGACTTCTTCTACTGCATGCCTGCAGCCTGGCTCTCCCCTGCTTCACAGCACATCTGCCAGCAGGATCTCGCCCACCCCAGGCAGCTGGGCTCTGCTCCTGGCAGTGGGTGCTTCCCTGGGCGACCAAACACCTTCCAGTGTTTACCTCCCTGCCATGCTCCCCTCCCTCCTGGAGATGAGGGCAAACAGGGCAGGAGTACATGGACTCCCAAAAGAGCTGATGCAATAAAGCAGGATGCAATAAAGACAGCTGTTTTCCCCACTGACATGTCCAGATTTGTATTTTCCCACAAAACCTTGATCTTTGGGCTGACCCCTGAAATCCATCCACACTGCCTTCTGCCCAGCATGCTTGGCTGGGAGCCCAGCACTCTTCTGCAGGGTGCTGGCTGTGCTGGCTACCCTTTAACATCCAGCTGTTGCCAGTGGTGGGATCTCCCGGTCCCTGTGTCCCTGCAGAGGAGCTCAGGCTTTGACAACACACATCCCAGTCCCAGGATGTAATTTGGCTGTCATCCTCTGCCCTGTCCAGCACTCTGGGATTTTTCATGTCCCTTCTATCCAAAAACAACTTCCCTCTGATTTTTATGAGAATGAACTTGTAAGTGATCTCAGTAAACTGTAGTAAATTGAGGTGACAGCCCTGTTAAAGTTTTCCCCGGTGATTTGGAATTGTGTGAGGAAAGAGCCCCCCATTCTTCCTCGAGTGCAGTGCTTGGGCAAGGGGATGATGCTTGCTAACTTGTACTAAAAACCCGCAGTTTTGGCCAGAAGCCTGGGTTGTATTCCCTTCTGTTTCAGATTGTGGCCAAGGGCATTCCCATGCGAGCAAGGAGGATACACACACCTTCAGGGAAAAAATACTCTATCCCTTATGGGAAGAAGAACCAGGTACTGGAGCTGCTTCTCAGAGCACAAGGCGTCTTTGTTGGCATTTGTATCTCTGTGTCATGGACAGTGTGGGGCTTGTGGATGTGGGAGAGGCTGGAGAGAATGAGGGAAGGAGATTGTGTGGAGGGGGGGGTTTCCTGTCTGGCCATGCAGAGTGTCCTTCAGCAAAGCTTTCTGAACACCCTGTTTGTTTGACTTGCAGTACATTCTCTCTGTGGACAGAGCAAACTTAAACAAAGAGCTGCTGACAGGTAAGTTGTCACTTCTGTTTGCGAATACTTCTAACACACTTTTTGCTGGGGATTTAGGGTTCGCCCCATGACCAGAAGACTTTGGGCCCCAAGCTCCCTTACCCAGCTCTCAAGAAGTGCAAATCTGAACTAGCAGAGGAAAACCTGTGCTGTTTCCCACCTAAAGCAGAGGACACCTCCTCAGCCTTGTCAGAGTTTGTGGCATTTTCCATAACCCCGACTGTACAGAGACAAATAGAATTTGGAGCTCTACGGCCAAGTATGTAATCAGACATGACCAAATTTATGCAAATTCCCCACTGACTGCAGGCACCTCATCCCATCCTGAACTTCAGTGGAGTGATGGTGGGGAGTAGTCAATGAGTCATGTCATCGTGGGGAAGAAAAAAATCCTTGCAGGATTCCTTGCATTTTTCAAATAGTTTACACCATGGTTGACCAGTCCCAGTGTGCCCTGCCTGCTGGCCCTCGTGCAACCCAGCAAATTATTTGCTGTAATGGCAAAAATCCCTATAATTTAAGGATCGCTTGGAAATATTTTTTGCGGTCACAGTAAACCCCTCTACATTTAGTTGTCTGTTCTTTTCGCAGCTGCTGAGAAGTACTCCAACACTAAACTGTTCTTTGGACACAAGCTCCTTGAGTGCAATGCAGAGTTGGGGACATTATCCATAAAAAGGTAATCCCTGGGCAAGCGTGCGATCAAGCACTGTGGTCAGTTAGTTTCTGCTTAACCATTCATAAAACCTCAAACAATTGAGCAATCTCAGTTTTGAAACTACTGTGCAGGCAAAACCTTGTGCCAGCTTTGGAAAGGAGAGACATCAAGGCAGGGTTCATGGGGAGACTGAGAAAGGTTTAAGCAACTCACTAACCCTGCAGCCTGGCAGCAGGCACACACTTCCTGACCTGTGGAGGGGATAAAAGTGCCAGTAGCCATAGCACTGGGTTCAGGGACAGATTGCTCATCAGGGAGGGCAGATCATTGGTGATGCCCCATCCCTGGAAGTGATCCAGGCCAGGCTGGATGAAGCTCTGAACACCCTGGTGTTGTGTCTCTGCCCATGGCAGGGAGTGGAACGGGCTGAGCTTTAAGGTCCCTTCCAACCCAAACCATTCTGTGGTTCCATGACCTTGTTTCACAGTCTTTCACAAAAGTTCTGGTTCTACCCCTCATCCACCTGGCAGGTGCTGCAGGCTCTGCAAAACAGCAGCGTTATCCCAAAGGTGCCTGCTGCATTGCTGAGTAGACCTGTCAGAGTTATGCTTTTGATAACCTACAGGATAATTATTTATCCTAATGCTGAGCTTTCCAGGCAGTGAGAGCTGATCTACCCTCACCCTAGAAGATTAATAACAGATTTTGCAAAAGGCAGATCCTCTGGGCACAGTGGTGCTGAGCTGGCCTAGAGTTACAGGACGATTAACCATAGAGTCATAGAACGCTTAGGGTGGGAAGGGACCTTGAAGATCAGATTGATCCAAGGGACTGTCTTGCTTTCAGATCTGACCAGCAGACCTTGGAGGTGACCTATGATCTCATCGTGGGGTGTGACGGAGCCTTCTCAACAGTCAGAAAACAGTTCATGAGGCAAACGCGCTTTAACTACAGCCACGAGTACATTCCTCATGGCTATATGGAGCTGACCATCCCTCCCAAGGATGGAGATGTGAGTGTGCCTGTCCCGGGGCTGCTACAACCTTCACAGGCTGGACATCCCACTCCCTTCTCACTGTGGCTCTGCTATAACAGCTTTGGAAGAATTAATTTCTCATCTGGGGTTCAGGAAAGGGATTAAACATTTCCTAAGAGAAGGCACGGATCTCTTCCTTTTCCCAAAGTGGGGCCAATGTTGGTACCTGCATGCAAAAATCCTAGAGAGCCTGTCCTGGAGTGGTGGGATTAACCCTGGCTCCGAGAGATCCTGGGGGTATGGGAACATGTCTATGAGGACATCAGCAATTGCAAAGCGTCAGATTTTTGCGCATATTTCTCACCCTTTCCTCTTTCCCCTGCTCTGTGCCTCCCTGAAGCATCAGGGACCAGAAAGGGGCCCCGTAGTCGTTGTGTCTTCCCATGGGAACTGTTGTGCTGGTGTGGAGGGGAGCCAGAGCCTGGGCTGGGGAAGCTGAGCAGGGCAGGGCAAGGATACAAGGCAATTTTCTTTCTCTTTCAGTTTGCCATGGAACCAAACTACCTCCATATCTGGCCGAGAAACACCTTCATGATGATTGCACTGCCCAACATGGTGCTAACCAGGGCCCTGTTCTCTTGGGGCACAGGATGGGGCTGGTGGGGATGAACTGGCTGTGGTGGCAGGGATTGGGAGGGTCAGGAGTCACAGAATAACAGAATCAGAGAATCAATTAGGTTGGAAAAGACCTCTGAGATCATTGAGTCCAACCTATGACCCAACACCACCTTGTCAACCAGACCATGGCACTGAGTGCCACATCCAGTCTTTCCTTGAAAACCTGCTGGGACAGTCACTCCACTATCTCTCTGGGCAGCCCATTCTAATGTCTTATCACCCTTTCTGTGAAGAAATTCTTCCTAATGTCCAGTCTAAACCTCCCCTGGTGCAGCTTAAGACTGTGTCCTCTCCTCCTGTCCCTTGTTACCTGGGAGCAGAGCCCAACCCCCACCTGGCTACACCCCCCTGTCAGGGAGTTGTAGAGAGTGATAAGCTCTCCACTGAGCCTCCTTTTCTCCAGGCTGAGCCCTCCCCAGCTCCTTCAGCTGCTCCTCATAGGACTTGTGGTCCAGATCCTTAACCAGCTCTGTTGCCCTTCTCTGGACATGCTCCAGCACCTCAATGTCCTTCCTAAATTGAGGGGCCCAGAACTGGACACAGCACTCGAGGTGTGGCCTCACCAGTGCCGAGTACAGAGGAAGAATCACTTCCCCAGTCCTGCTGGCCACACTGTTTCTCATACAAGCCAGGTGCCATTGGCCTTCTTGGCCACCAGGACACATACTGGCACATGTCCAGAGAAGGAGCCAGGAGGGACACCCAGCCTGTGCCAGGCTTACCACAGCCTAAGGGGGTGCAGAGCAGGGTGCTCAGAGCCAGTCCTACCTCGCAGCACTGGGTAGGTACCTGTGGCACTTCTCTCTGCCCACACATCTGAGCCCAAACAGACCCTCCCAAAACCAGCACTCTGCAGCTGGATGTTATAAACTACATACCAGGAGCATCAGGACAGTGTGCCAGGCCCATGTTGGCCAGTCACACACTGTTTCTGCCTCCCCTGTGCTTGCCAACCTGAGAAAGGGGGTGGCCAGACCCTCGTCCCTTGCTGTGCCAGTGGATCACTGGGATTGCCAGGTGAAAGGCTGGGCACTGAGCCTGCTGCTTCAGGTGCCACGTGCTCTCTCCGGCCTCTGGGCTTTTTACTGACCTTCCTTCCTGGCTGGCAGGACAAGTCCTTCACCTGCACGCTCTTCATGCCCTTTGAGGAATTTGAGAAGCTCACAACAGGCGAGCAAGTGCTGGGTTTTTTCCAGACCTACTTCCCAGATGCCATCCCCCTCATTGGAGAGTAAGTATTCCTGTCTCCCCTTTTCACTGATCAACACAGTTATCTATTTTGGGATGGGCTTTTTCTTGGATGATATCAACAGTCTCAGCTGTGTTAGGCGGTCGCCTTTCCTCTTAAGATGAATTATCACAGGACTTCATATTAACTGAGAAACTCAGACATTCCCTGGCATGTCCGTCCTACGTTGGCCAACGTCTACCACTGCTCACAGTAAGAGGACCAAGATGTCAATGATCAAGTTGTGTGCAGAACTTAAAACCTGCAGACAAAATATCTGGTCCACAGGGGAGAAGTTGACTTCCACATTTTCCCCAGCACAAATAGCCTCGTGCACAGGCTTAGGGTTTGCATACCAAGGCTGACAGTGTCTGTGGCCTGGCTTCCTGAGCTTGGACATGGCACGGCTTGCTCTTCTCTCTTGTGGTCCCACACAACAAAATCTGTTGTTTTACCTGAAGGCAAGAGCTGAAGCACGATTACTTTTTGCTGCCAGCCCAGGCCATGATCTCTGTGAAGTGCTCTTCCTACAACCTCTCTTCCCGGTGCGTGCTGATGGGAGATGCCGCACATGCTGTTGTGCCCTTCTATGGACAGGGCATGAATGCGGTAAGTTCACAGCTGGCCTGTCCCTATTGGTGGCGTCCCCGCTTGTTTAACCCACAAACACCTGGTTTTAGTGTTTAACTCCATAGAGTTCACGGGCTGGCCTGTCCCGCAGCCTGATGTCCTCTGCGTTGGCAAGGGTTGAGCTCCCGTCAGGATGTCCTCCTGGGGAGGACTGGGGATAGGGTGATGATGCCACCTTCCCATGGAGCAGAGGACTATGTGGGAGGGAGGTCCACGCAGCTGGGAAAGGCAATCCCCTGGATTTCTCTCAAGACCCCTGTCAGAAGGGCCTGGAGTAAGACTCTTGCTCTGAAGCTGTGGTCAATGGGACCAAACAGCTACATTAGCTAAGCATCCATGACAGCGCTTCTCCTGAATGTGTGGCTCCTTTATGCCTATCAACCCCCTAATATTCCTCCCAGGGCTTTGAAGATTGTCTGGTCTTTGATGAATTAATGGACCAGCTCCACAATGACCTTGGTAAGTGAGGTGGCTGGGGAGGCGTGAGAGCAGAGGAACATCCCTCTGTAGCTGAGGGCAGCTGGATACCCTGCAGGGAGCTGCCTGTGAACTGTCGCTTTCTTCTCCCAGGTGCCTGCCTCCCTGAGTTCTCCAGACTGAGGGTGCCAGATGACCATGCGATTTCAGATTTAGCCATGTACAATTATGTAGAGGTAGGTGAGCCTCACAGAAACCTGTGGTTCGATGGGCCATGCACACAGCAGTACTCTCAGGATGCATGCAGCAGGCAGGGCCTCTGGTAATACTCTGGCTGGGCTCTCACCCTGGCAGGCTTTAGCCTCAGAGCTCTTTGGGAATGTCACTGGGGCTGAGGAGGCACTGATCCCTGCACGACCTCCAGGACAGGCAGTTGGAGAGGTAGCAAAGCACAGGGGAGCGCTGCCAAAACTCCTTGCAAAGGGGTGACCGCTGCTCTCTTGCAGATGCGTGAGCACGTGAATTCAACATGGTTCATTTTCCGGAAGCACGTAGACAACTTTCTCCATGCCCTCATGCCTTCCACCATTGTCCCACTGTACACCATGGTAAGCCAGCATGTTAGTCCCCACTGCCACGAGCTCTTCCTGCCTGGCTTTGGGGTGGTGACATCCTCCTGCAACCTTTCCAGGTGACCTTCACCAGAATTCGTTACCATGAGGCCCTTCAACGCTGGAAATGGCAGACAAAGGTTGGTCAAGGGTGGTGCCCATCCTCCCCATGCCATGAGCCATGGGAGCATCCCGCACACCATCACTGCTCAGCTGCGGGGGGCAGCTTTGGTGGTGGGATATTGCCAGGTGCGATGACTTTGCTTGGTGCTGCAGGGTAGGACCCAGCCTCTGATGATGTTGGGGTTTCTCTTTGCGCTTGCAGGTGATTAATCGAGGGCTCTTTGTTGTGGGGGCAGCAGGACTGGGCGGTACCTACCTGCTGATAAAGCGTCTAGCACGGAACTTGAACTTCTGCTTGGAAGACTTGTGGGGCTGGTCCCATTATCTGAAGAATATTGGAAATCTTCCCTTTGGCACACGAGTGTTTTAAATGTAAGGGGAGCTCCATGTAGTAATAAAAGCGAAGGCACAGGCTGTTGGCTCAGCTGGGTGATGTTGTTTCTCCTGGGATGCGGTTTGGCAGCTCCTGCAGCCCCTTGGAAGCAGTTTGGCCTTTCTCTCTCTCCCAGGTGAGAGGAGCCCATCAGGCACAGAGTGCCCAGAAAGCCTCTCCAGGGGCTCGGGTGTGTGACCTTGGCAGCCTGATCTCAAGGGATGCGGTGTGTAGATGTGGCACTTGGAGATTATGGTTTAGTGTTGGACCTGGCAGTGCTGGATTAATGGTTAGATGATCAATGATCTTAGAGTTTTCTTCCAACCTTAATGATCCCGGGATTCTATGACCTGACCAGTGTGTCCCAGCCTGCAGACTGTTGCTCTTACCAAGGACAAGTCAACATTTTGAGGGTCCTGAAGCCAAAAATAGCTCCGCCCTAGGACAGCACTAGGAGGAGTATCAGACACACTTTCCTTCTTCTTACCTTGCCCTAGACCCTCATAGTCACTGCTGAAGAACAATAATATGGCCCAAATTGACCCCTGATCTGATGTGGCACAGCCAATCTCATTCGAAGTGGTCTATGAACAGCTGCCAGCACATGGGCAGGGACAAGAACTGCTCTGCACTATTCAGTGAGTCACTTCTGGCTTGCAAGGGAGCACCATTCGGGGCATAGATGGCAAATTGTGTAGAAAACATTTTGTTTCTCTAGCTGGGATCTTTCCCAGGCACTGTACCTATGGAAGATGATGGCAGCAATGACAAGGTGTGACTGTAGTTTCTCCAATGAATGCTTTAGCTGCTGCCCTCGCACCTAATTCTTAGCAGGACAGATGTATTTACCTTGTATATTAATCTTTATTCACGCTAAACCTCTTCAGAGAGCAAATAAAGATGCGACACAACACAACTCTATGCAAATTAATCCCAAACTTAAAGCAAATAAGGAATTGTACCACTTTTTCATGGGGATGACCCACAATGTAAGAGCAACTGGCTGCTGTGCGCGGTTGGGATAAGCGCTGAGCTGGAGATGCTCTGGGTACTGCCAGGTGTTTTGCACAGCTGACTCCTGCTATGTCTGACATGCTCGCAGAGCAGGGAGAAGATCATGTCCCAGGGGGTGGAAGAAGCTGTGGCTGACCTCCAACCTGCAGGGAATTTTCCAGGTGCTCATAGATCACAGATCGAGTTTCATAGATCAAGCGGTGGCTCCTTGCTGTCCTTCAAGGCATGATGGAGACAAGCCAAGCATGCAGAAGCCCAGGCAGAACCTTGCCTGAGGTAGGTCTGAGCAGGGAGCGATGTCAGGAAGCAGTTGGTGATTTGGGAAAAAGATTCAGTGCATGTTCTCCAGCTGCTCTTCATCACAAGGTACAGGTGCTCACTAGCCCTTAGGGCCCATCACATCACTGCAGCCTCTGGAGCAATTGCTTGGACCTTTTATGTCCAACTCAGCAGTGAGTTCTCTGGAAAACATTGCATAGTGGTGGAGACCAATGCAGCAGGGGAAGGCATGGAGCAGCCTGGGAGCAGATTCTGCTGGAGTAGAAGAGAGACAGCTGGAATCCCAGCTCAAAATCAAAGCTGGAAGCACTCTGTGCCCTCAGCTAGCTTTGGGGCTTGGTGTCCAAGACTCCTGCCAGAAAGCAAAGTTAGCATCAGGAGATGGGAGAGGAGCCACTGCATACTCCTGTGGTGAGGCCTGAAGTTGTGTGTGTTCCCCTCTCCCAGCTCCACCAACCCAACCGTCGAGCAGTGGGCCAGGAGACTGGCATGGTGCAGTCCCTCAGCCAGCACCTGACATGATGGGGGGCCTCTTGGAGGAAGGGAAGAAACCATGAGGATAAAGAAGAGGGGGTGAGAGCCTTAGTTTAAGATTTCCTTAGTTTGAGCTTTCCTTAGCTTGGCATTTCCTTATTTAACAGTGGCTCCCAGCGCTGCCAGGTATTGCCTCATTCATTAAACCTGGGGTTGACGACAGTGGTGGTGGCACTCTTGAAGAGGGGGTTATCAGCCTGGAAGGAGAGAAGTGAGAGGCTTATGTTGGGCTGTGCTGGATTTCCAGCAGAGCATTTCCCACCCCACCCATCCCAGTGCCAACAGCACAGACAGCACTGGAGGAAGAGCCCACAGGATATTTAGCCCCCTAAATGGAAAAATCCAGCTGGGCTGAAAAATGAGCAGTGGGGAGGGCTAGGTTCTACATGGCTGCCTCTGGAAAGGATGTACCCTCCTACTGTCCCCTCCCCAGTGGATCCGAGCCCCCCAGAACACCCTACTGCCGTGGATGGGCTCTCTTACATCATTCCACTTGGCTTTGGTCTTCTCCTTCTCAAACCGGCGGTATTCCCGGCGGTCAAGCAGCTCCATCAATAACCGCCAGATGACCAGGACCAGAACGCCAATGAGGAACACGCCGGCGATGGTGCTGCCCACGATCAGTGGGACGCTGGGGGGCTGTGGGCACTCTATGGGACAGACAGACGGTGTCGGGCTGCAGCCCCTGGCAAAGCAACAAGGTTGCCATGGCAGGGTTGGCAGCCTGCCTGTGGCAGGGCAGGAGGAGCGGGGATGGGATACCTCTGTCAGGATCAACGATGATGGTGTACATCTCCTTGCCATCCTCCTGGACCATACGGAAGGACATCCAGCAGTTCTGGGAATCCTTTTCCCTGCATTTCCTATCATTTATGCTCACCTCTGTTGAGTTTGTGGGCAGCTGGATGTTGGGACAGGCCTGGGAGCAGTTCTTCTCAAAGGGGCCGCTGTTGAAGAACTTGCACTCCACACAGGAGCTGCAAAACAAGCAGCCACAGCTCACATCTGCAGGGGCAGAAACCCTCTCACCTGGCTTTGGCTACAGCTGGGTTCTGCCCAAGCACAGGCAGGGCCTGCCTGCGCCTCCCTGGGATATCGGGGATCCCTGCTGCCCCCGTGCCCTCTCTTTGCGCATCACTCACATGTATTTGCCACAGGGCGAAGGGCAGCCTGGGCATTCCCGGCAGAAGGGGGGCTGGTACCCTCCCCAGCACTGGCAGCGGTTGCAGTGGCAGGTCCCGCGGAGGCTGCACACGTGTCCGTGGATGTTGAGGCAGCCCTCCGTCGATTGCTGGCACTGGCAGGCACTTCCCTCGTATCCATGCAGACACTTGCACACCCCACAGTCGCACTGCCCGCGTGCTGCAGGGGAAGATCTTTCAGATCGTGCAGAAGGCCAGGCGACCCTCCCTCTGCCCGTGCTCGGAGAGCATCACCCACCCTGTGCTCGCCACACCACCCTGCATGGGATGCTCAAGGAGGTCCTACAGGCTGGTACGGTGGGACTCAGCAGCCCCAAACCCTCCCACTGGGGTTATGGCACAAAAAGACCGCATCTCCCTGGGCATTTAATTCATCTAAGCGGTGGCCAGTTGGAAAAGCCGTCCCGGGCGCATCACCTGGGCCGCCGCAGAGGGAGCCGTTGAAGAACTCGCAGTTCATGTTGTCGCACTGGCAGTAGGTGCCGTAGATGTACTTGCCAGGCACGTCGCTGGTGTGGCAGACGCACTGCCCGCACACACAGTCCCCCTGCCCCGAGCAGATCACTGAGCTATTGTCCCTCCGGCAGCTGCGCTCCAGCTCCTTGCTGGTCTTGCCTTTGGTGTCGCACTCACAGTTCTTCCCTGTGTATCTCGAATTGCAGCTGCCGCCAGAGGAGAGAAGCAAGCTTGGGTCAGTGGCCACGGGGCATGCACAGGGCCCGGACCTCCACAAAAGCGGAGCAAATCTGGGACAGCCTCACCAAAAACCAATGACACCATGTTGGTGCTAACTCCGTGGTGGCTGACTGGGAGCAAACCTCAGAAATGCTGCTTTTCCACCGGTCGTATTCACGACACCAAATAAATGCCCAGAAATTATTGCTATATTTATAATTTCCTTTCCTTTCCAAGGAGACGTGAGTATTTCCTGAGGAAACCCAGTCTTTTCCTTTCCTTATCACTGAGAGGCCATGAAGTAATAATTACACTTGAAGACCTGTGTGAGCTGCAGCCAAGAAGTAGAATTTTGAGAGATTTCTACAGAAATCTGTGTCTGCTCAGTGGGTAGACTGGCGGATGATTTGATACTGGGATGGATGGGTGGATAGTTGGATGGATTGAGGCCCTTAGGAAAGCAGCATAACCTCCACCAACAGAAGAGCCAGCTCACTGCAGCCCCTGCCTCCTGAACACGGGGGACAGTTCCATGGGGAATGCGCGAATCTGCCTCTCTGAACAAAAAAATTTGTGCAAAGCTACAGAGCCCAGCCCTGGCTTGGCCCAGCATCCCTCTCCCAGCACTTCCCTAGCTCTGGCAGCATTTGAAATCGTGTTTTGGGTGGACAGCACATACCTGCAGATCCCACATTTGATGATGCCTTGCCCGTTACAAGCGGCTGGGTCAGGCTGGTCATTGCAGTGGCAGTCGCAGTTACTGGCCACACGGACAGTGAGGGTGTCTGTGAAGCCTAGCGGCCGGATGGTGAAGGAATAGTTTGGAATGCATGCCTTGGCTGTGACCTTCACTTTAAAGGTGACCTAGAAAGTGCAGAGTAGGACAGGGAAGGGTCAGACTGTCAGAGTGTGGTATCGGCCCTCGGCTGAGGACATGCACATCCAGAACAACAGAGGATCTCCCCCATCCCATAGCATTTTGGACACTCTTGGCATTAAATTAATATAAACAGAAAGCCTGGAAGAGCAACCAGGGCTCCTGTCATTAAACGGGATGGGCAACAGAAACTGTGCAAGCTGTGGGGTGTTCCTGGTACAGGAGAACATACCTCATCATTGATCTTGACATTGTCGCACTGGCCTCTTGCTTCATCCATGGAGTCCTTGTCATTATTGCACTTGGAGTCATATTTGACATCCAGGGTGTCGAGCAAGGTGGAATGGTCCAAGATGATCCGTGAGGAGAGGTTCTTTGGAAAAATGGTGAAGAAAGTGCCATCAGTCCAAGAGTAGACCAAACCAAGGGGGTATGGGGTTGCAGGTCAGGAAAAAGAGCCAGAGAACACCACAGGTCAGGATCTCAGCTGCCTGGGGTGGTTCTGAAAGTGCAGGTGATGGCATTGGAGAGGTGGGAACTCCATCACTTACATTGTAGGCCACTTGGATGAGTTCAATGATGTTGCTGGAGTCCTCATTCAGCTCTCCCACCGCCGACTTCGGGATCATCTCACTGAGTTTCTGCCAGTGGAGAGCAAAGAAGTGAGCACTTCCTACCACGTGACAGCAGAGCAGGAGACAGCAGCAGGAGACACACGCAGCTGTGTCTGTCCCCCTGGGAAGGGGATGGGAATGGAGGCACCTGGACCATCTGACATATCCTCACCTTGTAAACATCCACCACCTTACTGGTGACAGCAAAAATGGGCTGAATGTTGTTTTCAGCAAGTTTCTGGACCAGCTGGCCAACAGATGGGTAGTCCTGGATGGGGAGAGGGACACCACACTCAGCACAACCTCCCCCACCAGCAGAAGAGTAGACACTTTGGGTGTGGCAGCACAAATTATGGTGATTATGGTGATGTTTTGGTCTCCGCAACAGGCTTTTTTACATGACATTGTCTTTTCTGCCTGGGGGAGTGAGGTGGCGGGTGTTGGAGATGCTGAGCAGCAGCCCCCAGGTACTTACAAACTCATTGCTCTTTTTGTACATGTTGTCCTCCAAGTGGCACTTGCCATCGTTGGGGGTCAGGATGCCCCCAAGTTTGCCATCCCCGGCAAAGTGGAACCCGTCATCAGTGGCAAACACCAGCAAGCGGGTCACGTTGCGCCAGCCAATCAGGTCCTGCAAGTGGCACAGAGAGTGGCCCCAGTCTCTGAGCAGGGCTGGCAGGACAGTGCCAATGGGCGTGGCCCTTTCCAAAGTCTTGTGTCAGCCACAGCATAGGGCAGGGGGCACGGGGAAGGTGGGTTAAGGGAGATCAGGGTTAAGAGGCTCTGGGGTACGATGGTGTCTTGTACTCTCCAGAGTGACCTGCCCTGCTGCCAAATCAAAACTTACACAGGATGGGCTGCCAGAGCCCACCTGGAGAGGGGCAGAGCCACCTGTGTGCGTGGGTTGCAGCCCTCCTGCCCGAGCACAGTTCCTGGCAGCAGGGCAGGCGCAGGACTCACCCCGCACACTGCCGCCTGCATCATGGCATCCAGCCCCCCCTCTGGGGCATCCAGGTTCCCCGAGATGAACTGCTTCCCCACTTCATTCTCAAACTGCTTGGCATTGTCAGTCAGCGACAAGATGTGCTTGAAGGCGAAGGGAGGCTGGCACTTCTTGTCCTTATTGGGGCAGGGGTTCTGTAGCTTCTCGGGATGCGTGTTCACGAATGGCAGCACTGTCTTGTCCACAAAGGAGCCAAACCCTAGGGTAGCCAGACTGCAGTTTCAGGGACAGGGCACAGGGCACAGGGCACAGGGCACAGGGCACGGACAATCTGCTGGCCCCAGTGTACATGCCCGTGTCCCTTGCCCTGCCACACTGTTCAGCCTGGCAGAGGACACCTGCTGCCAACTTCCTGCATCCCCCTCCAGCCCTGCGGCTCTTCCCAGCAGCAAACAGCTGTGCCGGGCCAGAGACAGGCTCACCAATGCGCCGAGAATGGGTGGTGCTCTCCAGCGCCCTGAGCAGCTCCCCTCCCAGCTTCTTCACCTTCTCCAGGTCATCCAGCATGGAGTAGGAGAGGTCCATGAGGTAGTAGAGATCAATGGGATACCCCATGGCACGGCGAAACTTCACCTCAAACACAGCAGGCTGGCCTGAGGGACAGGGACGGCGGGATTAGCTGCCGTGTTGTGCCAGCTTGTGCCATCACCCACCCCTCCTCTCTCTTGGAAGGAAAAGGGGTGGAAATGCAGGCTGCAACGTGTTGCTGTGTCTCAGGTGAGTCTGGGAAGGAGTGGAAGGGCATTGTTAGCAGGCCACAAGAAGAAGGGCGTTGGGAATGCCAGGCATACCTATCCTCAGCTTCAGGTGCACCTCCTGTGGAGTCAGCTGTATCTGGTTGCCTAAGGGATGGTCCTGTGTTCTTTTGATCTCATTGCCTGGAAACTCAATCTCACTGCCTGGGCATCCCCTCTGCTTCAGCTGCTCGATGGTGTCACAGCGGATGGAGTCTGGCTCGCCGGCTTTGGTGAAATTCTGTGTGTGACAACACCGGCGGGGAAAAAATCAGAGGAGCAGGAGATGAACAGGCATCTTACAAGACAAGCTGGCCCCCAAACTAGGTCCCCAGGACATTGATGGAGAAAAGAAAACCTTTGATGGGTATCGATGGAGAAAGGTCATGGCTGTTGGATCCCTCCTGGCCCCATCCTCCACACAGGACATGAAACACTCCCACAATGAAGTCAGGCAGAGCCAGGCAGGAAGGGTGACTGTCCTGATGCCTGTTAGCTGACTGCTGGGGGTGACGACTAGACAGGCTACATGGACCTACCAGCTTCTTGCACCAGGCACAGCCAGGACCAGACTGAATGCAGTCCTTGCACGTCCCCACCTTGATCTTGGGGCACTCCATGGCAAAGGCTGGAAAGGAGAGAAGACAGAGCTGGTGTGAGGGGCAGTTGGGGCTGTTTGGACACCCAACACCAGGCACCCATGCTGGCCTGAGCCTGCCCTGCCTCTCAAACCCATGCTGGCAGCCCTGGCAAGGTGCTCAACTGCCTTGCTGTCCTTCAGCTGGGCTGGCTCGAGTTAACTCCAGATCCCAGGAAGTGTAAGGATATGGCTTTTGCACACCTCTCAATGCTGTGTTCCTACTGCTGTTGGGCAGAATTTGGGATCCCCCCACTATTTCACTGCCCATGAAAGGTGCTGGGAGGAAGGCAGGTCAGGCTCACCTGTTGTCACCAGCAGCAGCACCCAGGTCATTGCTGGCAGCTGGAGGCAGCAGACATGAGACATTTTCTGCAAGACAAAAAGCATTCTTGTGACCACCTGGGATGTGCCCCAGGGATGGGGCAGCAACAGTTTCTCTGGGCAACCTGTGCTGAGATCACATTCATTAACACTGTCATGTGTCATACCTTTCCCCAGCAAAGCCCCGGAGCAAACTCTGACAGTATAATGGCCTTGCAACATGGATGAACATGGGGAAGTCAGAAAAGAGGAATTTGTAAAAAGACGAAAAAGGAATAAGGAAGTACAAAGGAACAACAGACATTGCCCTTTCTAGCAATATTAGATACAGTGTCTGAAAACCAGGTCATCAGTTTCAAAATAGCTCTGATGCTGCCCTGAGTAAGAAAAGAACCACTCCTTGGCTCCTGCCATCACCCCTTCCTGTGAACTTGCCAAATAAACAGCTAAGAGTGACGTGGAAATGAGAAAACAAGGGACACCTTCAAAAGACACCGAGGCAGGTTAGTACGTAGGGCTGCTCAGATCCCCTTCTGAGGCGTCAAGGTGTCCAGTCTTAGCTCATCAGCCTCTGTAAGACACCACACCAGCTGAGGATGACACTGGTCAGCCTTGAAAGGATGTATGGGCTCCTCCCAGGGGCAGAGAGAAGGTCTAGGTAGGTCAGTGGGTAATGTTTGCACAGTGACGTTTGGTGCCCAGCTGTGGTATAGATTTTGAGATGTGGCAGGACTCTAAGGGTAGTGGCTACCACTGATTATGGCAGGGGCCATCTGGAAACCCACCCTGCCCTGGATCCAGGAGGCAGAGCTCCACAGCCAATACCACATGGCTACATAGCCAACAAAAGGCACCTCTGTGGTCACCCAGCCAAACCCTCAGGGTGACATGGCCTGGGAGCTCACTCACGTCTGCGCAGGACCATCCTGTGGCGGGTGGCCAGAGCCATTCTTGATAAAGAGATCCTCTGAAAGTTCCTCTCCACCACTACAGTCCCCCTTGGTAAGATTTTAAGGGCATCATTTATTGTCACAGCTGCAACGCCCCTGTCTGTGTGACATGCACTCCCTGTGCTTAGCTGGCCCAACACATTCCTGTCAGCTCCAGATTCTGCCAGCAGACTTTGAGCTCGCAGGAAAGAAAAGTGGCTCCTGCCCTTGTTTTCTGTAGAACTCAGTGACTGACACCCCAAATGTGCCTAATTAGGCTCCAGTTCTGCTACAAGCCAGAAGTTCCCACCACACATGATGTGAGGATCAAACCCACGGACTCAATGAGCTCCTGCTATTCCACCTGCCCAGTGTTTCCAAGGGTTTAATTCCTGCTGCCATGCCAAAGTGTGCGGTGGTGATGGGATAGAGCTCTGTGAGCTCCTTGTTCTTGCTGGAGGTTGGAACTTCCTGCTTACAGGCTCATCTCGTAAAATAGAGCAACCCTAAAACTGGATTAAAAAAAGCTCCCAAACTCCAGAAATACAGTGGGACTCTCAACACACCCCCAGTGCTAGCTGCTATCAAGTATTGTAAAGTAGGGTTCGTGTTGTGGGCTGGATTTGGACGCCTTTTTCACCCCCGCAGTGGTTTCTTGCCCTTGTCACGAGAGTGTGAAGCACATCCTGATACTTGGAGAGAGCAGCAGCAGGAAGTTCAACACTTCTTCTTTTCTGCCATGGAGAGAAATTACGCCCTGGTGTGTGGGCGGGTGAGCGCATAATGTGATGCAGGGCTTTCAAAGAGAGAACTAATGGGGCTTCTGCCTTTGTCTGCCTCCTTACAGCCTTCAGAGGAAGGCAAAGCAGATTTTCAGCCTGACTCTGCATGAGCAGGGCACCGACACAGGCCTCAGCAGCATTTCCTCCAACCCCCTTCAGCTCATCCCAGGCTCGCAGTCCCCACCAGTCCTGGGTCTCGTCTCCTGCGTGTGCTCTGTCGGTGAAGTTGTTTTTTTCCCCCCTTCTTTCCCATAAATTCAGTCAAGCAGCGGGGTGCACATAGTCCATCCTCCTGCCCTGGTGTGAAGGAGCAGAACTGCAGAGCTTTACAACCACCTTCATCCCGTGGTAGGGAGTGGGGTGCCAAGATGGAGCAACCCAGCTAAGGGCAGGACACATTGCCACCAGGCTCTGCTTCCTGGCCAGGGCTGCATGGTGGCATCAGGGGGAGAAAGCTGCACCTCAGCAGCAGGGTCCTTCTTGGCCCTGTGCTCTGATCTTCTCACCACATGCTTTGGGTGGCTCAGGATCAAGGTGCAGCAGCCACCGGGATATTCCACCAGTGGAGCATCTGCCTTAAGGCAAGATGCCCCCTAAGTGTCTGTGAGCCAGAAGATGTGAAGGTGGCCTCAGGAAAGGTGCATAAGTTAAAAGCTGGGCACTGTCCTCGCTGTCCTGCCTGCAGGCAGGGTGCAGAGCTGGGGCACTCTGGCACTCAGGATGTGCTGGGGGCTGCCGTTGGGATGGAGCCGGCTGCTGTGCTGCATGGAGGAGCAAGCTGGGAGTTATAAATAAGGCTGAAGGGGAAGTGTTGATGCCAGGAGTGATCTTGTTGCTATAAATAAAACAAGTGTTCAACAGCAGAGATGAGTCTTGAAGTCTGTTAGCCACAAGTTCCCATCAGGGCTTTGCTAAACATCTGTTTTTCCACAAAAAGGGAGGACATGCACTCGTGCCTGTTATCCTGTGGTGTTTGCACCATCCACCTGTAACGGTGAGGTGCCACTAGTGCCAGTGCCCATGGGTGCTTCCTCCACACTGCCAAGCATCCCTGGTGCTGGGCCACCATCATGCTGCGATAGAGATGCCAGGTATTGCACTCAGCAGAGCTGCTCCTTCCCACCTCTGCAATCTGGGCAGCTCCAGACCCCAAGTACAAAAAGGAAATGAGCAGAGTAGGGTACGGTGAGGATGGGAGAGTGGATGTCATTTGACTTGGGGCTGATTCTTCCATCACTCATTTGTGTGATGCAGATAGATCCCACCCACGTGGTCATACGCAGGGCTTTCCCAGTCCGTGCAGATATCACACTCTGTGTGTGTGTGTATGTATATGTATTTTATATATATTTTTGTATATATAAATCACAGGAAAAATATAAAAAATAAATATATATAAACATATTTTTAATATATAAAGATAAAAATATAATTAAACAAGAATTATATTTATAGGAAATATGAATATATTTTATATCTGTTTCCATCCAGCAGCCTCCAGTGCCTGCAGAGGACAGATCTGTGGGGTGAGCTCTCTCCCATGTGCACTAAGTCCCTGCCTTGTCTGTGGCATCCCTTGGCTCTGAGCACCAAGGTCCCTCGGTGCCCGTGGGACCCTTGCCCTGCCCTGGGAGGAAGGGAAGGAGAGGATTTGTGCTGCTGGGTCTGCCGGGGTCAGAGTCTTGCTTGGGTGGGAATGGCCTGCCTGCTGGCTGTCCTGCCCTGGGTAGTCTGGGGACACCACCCTCTCCAGCCTGCTGAGATCACTCGGAGCAGCACCAAAAAAGTGCAAAACCGCTGTGTGAAGCAGGATGTGACAGCTGCGACAGCTAGGATAGCAAAATGCACCATTTAGAGACTTCCCACAACTTGCAGCAGCCCCCTTCCAGTGTCCGTGCTGGCCACAGGACATGATGTCACCGCAAGTGCTCACATCTTTGCTTCTCACCTGCCAGGAGGCTGGGAGCCGTAGCTGTGACATTGGAAAAAGCATCAAAACCAGGGACCAGGATGCTTTCCCTGACACCTGGGGCGTGCCCCACATTCCATCTGCATCCAAGAGCCACTGAGGTGTTGGGAAGGACCTGCTCTCGCCGGGGTCACGTGCCTGCAGAGTATTTGATGTGTGCAGCACACAGAGAGATGGAGGAGAAGAGCGAGGGTCTCACTCCCCCTCCCGGCTATCCCCGCAGGCCCACAGGGACACCCGGGAAGGTCTGTGCACTAGCATTCCAGGCGGTGACACTGTGCTGAGCCCTCCAGGCAGCCATCCCTCCCACCCTCATGCCATGCTGCCATGCCACTTCCCTCTTTCCCACCGCAACCTGCAGCTGGCAGTGGGGGAGATCCTCTGAGGAAGAGAGGGTCACAGGAGGGGCAGTGTGGCAGCCTACAGCCCTGGTGCTGCAGGTGAGCACACAGGCCATGCCACCCTGCCCAGCGCCATGCGTGAGGGCATGGGAAGAGCACACTGCACCCTCTCCGCTCTGCCGTCCGAGCCCATTGGGTGGCGAGGAACGGGAGTTTTGGAGGTCTGGGATCCTCCGCACAATAACCACCTGCAGTTTCAAGCTCAATGCTACCTCCAAAAGCAAAACTGTTACAGACCAGGCAAGCTGCCTTTGCAAAGGCTGCACAGACTGACCCGCCTGAGGGAGGGACGCCATGCCAAGCTCCCTGAAGCTCCCTGAACTCAAGTACCCAGAGGTTCGATCAGGAATTATAAAAAATATACCCTTGAAACATCAGAGCTACAAAACCCCTTTGTTGTCTGGCTGCCTACCCCCCAAGAAAGGAGGAACAGAAGCACAAAAATGCTGTACTCGCCTGGCCTCCAGCCCTCGTCTCTGTCCCGTACTTGGGCTGGGGTGAGGATGGTCTCAGCTTCTCAAGTTTGGCTGGGAAAAGCAGCTGGGCATCACAAGTTCTGTGACGTACCTCAATCTTTCCTTCCTATTTCTGTCTTGCAGTTGCAGGGGAAGAGGAAGTCAAGAGTGGTGCCTGTGGGAGGGCGTGTTCCCCCAAAACCCCAGCCAGCCCCACTCAACCCGGCCAAACCCACAGCATCCTGCCTTGTGGGACTGGGGCTGGTCTCCCTGGGATACCCGGGGGCTTGCAGCCCTCCCACTGCACCCAGGAAAGGGACCCACCCAAAACCCCACGCTTTATGAGAACTTCTCAACTTTCACAGCGCTGCTGATGACCAGCCCTGACCTCAGTGGGCAAACAAAGCTGGGAGTGGGGGAAAATAGTTCATTTGGGAGCTACTGGCAGCCCTTGGGTGTGGAGAAGATGGGGAGCTGGCTCCCCTCAGACTGTGGGTTGCGCTCTGAAATGTTTGTGTCAGGGTAGCCAGGCCTCCTCACATGACAGGGGATGCAGGCGCCGTCCTCTGGCAAAGCTCAGGGCTGTGTGGGGAATTTTTTTTAAGCAGCCTTCTAGTGTTTTTGTGTTGGCTTCAATAACTCCTCCCAGCAGCAGCATTTCCTTGAACAGAGAGGAACCAGCTCCTGGCAATTTTCTCTTAACCTCTTCAGGGCACTACAGTAAAAAAAAAAAAAAA
>VZTA01012012.1:119425-158818 GCA_013398855.1 Mohoua ochrocephala
CCTCGCAGTGACTTCTCCGCCTTCCCCCTGCAGAAGGGGATGGTCCCCGCACACCCTCAGCCCCACTCGAGCCCCTGTGGGTCTGTCCTGGCTTCAGGGCCCCGGGGGTGTCCGTGGATACCTCCGGGCCTGGCCGTGGTGATGTGGCGGTGGTGGCTGACAGGATGGCGCAGGCCGCGTCCCTCCTGGCAGGGAAAGCCCTTTTGAACCCCTGGTGCTGCTGGGCAGCTGCTGCTCCCCACGCTCCGATCACCCGTGGGAGCGTGTGGTACGGGCACGGCAGGGACAGGAGGGAGCCCGAAGGTGCTCCGGCACTGTGCACCGTGGCGGTCCCAGCGTGCTGCTCCAGTGCCGGTATCACTGGTCCGGACCAGCAGCTGTGCCATGGCAGCACCGTGGTGCCTCCAACCTACGTAGGGTGGTGACACAGTGACACACGTATCCCAGCGCTGCTGCTGCTGGAGTCAGAGTGCCTGTGCTGCGGTGCTGTGGGGCAACTTGAGTGCAGCAGTGGGGATTGTTACCAACAAGCGTTGGGAGAGGAGGGGGTCTTGCAGTGCCTCTCTTCAATTTTTGGTTTGGGCAGGTGGAGAGGAGCTGTTAGTCGATACAGAATTATTTAGGATATCCTGTTTTCCCCAGCTATGATTTGAATACACGGTTCAGGTGCCTCCCCCAGCCCCCTCACAGCAAGGACACACCACTAGTAAATGTTTTTACGTGCCTAAGCTTTCCCTGTGAGGAGGGAGGAATTGCCTGCGCCAAATAGAGCTGGGTTTATACCACTGTGAAGTTATGTGTTGGTGATGGTAGATACCGTTGACTAGAGTAATAAATTCTGCTAATCCAACCAGAGTAGCTACTGCAGATCTTAGGGAGGCATTGCATGCTTAAAGCATGATGCTGAAGATTTGGTGAGTTGCTAGTAGTTCATGAATCTGCTTAATGTCCATTGATTTAGGCTCTAATCCCCTAATCTGCTCATTTGTTGCTTATCTGTATTGTTCTGTACCTGTAATAAATCTGTCTTTTCCTAAGGATGCTGTTCACAGCTCTCCTGGGAGCGAGTGCACTTGAGTGAGGCGAGGTTGAGTTGAGGCAGGAATCTCTTAGGAACAGAACAGACTTCATGAAACTTCCTTCTGTGTGGAACAGCTCGGGGGGAGGTGGGGGGGAGCAGGACAGTAGAGTGCCTTGCCTACCCTTGCCTGCTCAAGAGAGACACCTGCTCACTACCAGTGTTCCTATCTGGATGGTGCTGGGTTTGATTTTTTAATTTTTTTAAACAAATATTGCCTGGTGGTGTATGTACTGATTCCTGCTTTATGTTTCTTTTGGCTAAGGACTGGGACTTCTCATCTTCTGGTGTATTTTCTGGGCTGAAGATTGACCCTGATACCCTAGTAAAGAAGCTTGACTTGGACTCGAGAAGCATCATTTCCTCCAGAACAGGTTTGTTGTGTTTTGAATGAGTGCTACATTAGGTTGTGAGCAAAGACACTGGGGACTGTATTTGCAGTGGCCTTTAGTGGCTATCCCAGGAAGCTCAGGGAACTACAATGCAAACAATGCTTCCTGTGAAGGCTTTTAGAAGAGGTTTGTTTTTGTTTGGGCTTCTGCATGGATGTGCTTAGTGATCCCTAGGTGGGGAACTAGCTTCAGGTTATCTGTGGGATGTCCTTGTGCAGCCAAAGACTGCCAGGGCTGAGAGCACGGCAGAGTCCAGGCTGTGACCTGATCTCTGGGCTTCCTCTGTGGCTGCTTTCGCCTCACCAGCAGCTGCCGTTGGTAACCCAGTATTTTGTCAGCAGGTTCTCATTGTGTACCAGCAGTGCTTCACTCACAGCAGGCTGACTGCAGCAAGTCTTCTCCTGTCCTTTGCTGTTGTGGGTCCATGGCTCGAGGATTCCCGGGCAGGAGAATCTTAACTCACCGGGAGTATGGAAAGTGAAAGTGGGAAGAGGGAGTACATGATAGAGCCTTTGATTTCTGGTTCACGACAAGAAAATGCTCCCTTTGACTGCTCGCTGTGAGACAGAGCTTTGTATCTGAGAGCAGTTTTCACTTCTAAATGTCTGCAAGGTCTCAAAAGATTTCTCTGAAACTTGAATCCCAACCCCCCACAAACTGTATGTAAATGTTTAAAAAATCCCAGAAGGAACAAACTACCAGACAGAGCCTGGTAGC
The DNA here is from genome assembly GCA_013398855.1 of Mohoua ochrocephala. Taxonomy (NCBI): domain Eukaryota; kingdom Metazoa; phylum Chordata; class Aves; order Passeriformes; family Acanthizidae; genus Mohoua; species Mohoua ochrocephala. Next base: position 121,613 of record VZTA01012012.1, read on the forward strand.
ACAGCAAGCTGTCCTGATGCAGAAGATGCGTGTGACTCCCAAATACCGTCTTTGCAAACTAAATTTCTTCTCTTCATGTAGATAAATACTACAGCGACTTTGTTTTCCTGTTCAGGGCTACAAACAAATCAATCGCACAAGAGCTAGTGGTTGCCTGAGCAGCAGTGGGCTGTCCATCAGCCACATTTGGGCACAGAGTGAGGAAGCGGAGAGGTTGTGTGAGGACACATTTGCCTGCTCGCTGCACAGAAACCTTGGCGAAACATATTGTTTTTGAAACACTGGGCTCATTGTTGGTAACTCTCCTGGGAAAAGGACATGTATGCATCTATGTGTGCATGTGCACATTGCCATCTCTTTAATTAAATCAGACAGCTTGTTGTTGAGGGCTGGCAGCCTGCAGTCCCAGCCTTTCATTGCAGGCTACAGCTGTACATGTCTGGGTTATAAATAGAGCCATGCTGCTGGTCCCCGTGCAGTGCTGATGATGCAGATGTGCAGTGCCTGGCTGCCTCTCTCCGGGCTACGTGCTGGCTTCCTGCAGACAGCCATGCTGACCCCAATGCTTTGTGCTCCCGCGCACTTTCCAGATGATCAGCTAAAAATAACTGTTCATTTTGGGGCTCAAAACTGCAATTCAACGAGGCAAAAAGTGATTTGATTATTTTTTTACATCTTCCCAAGCTGTTGTGCCCTTTCTTGTTGTCGCACTCTGGAGCCACGTAGAGGCTTTTTCGTTATGGAAATCGGTTCATTTTTTTTGTGTTAATTCAGTGAACTGTAACGAGGCTGTGCATACAATGGCAGACACCCTGGAGTTAGAAAAGAGATTCTAGGCAGACATGCTTTGTCTCTTGGCATCTCTGGTCAGCTCAGAGCCTGCTCAGCAGGAAATTCAACTTGACTCTAACCCTCCCTCCACCTCTTCCTCCCTTTCCCTCTCAGCTTAGTGCACAGGGCAGGAGGGTAGGATTCTCCTACACATTGCTATTTTAAGATTTAATAACAAGACAAAAGCGTGCTTCTCTCCCACTTGCTTTTCAAGCTCTGAGAAGGTCAAGTTGGCAGACTGTAGGTGGGCTCACTATCTCCTGTGCTTTTCACAGCTAGAGAAGATTTTTTTTTCTGCCAAGGCTGCTGTGTGGCAGTTGGGAAGACAGGTATTTGTCCTAGGTGTGTGTGAATATCTCACATTATCCAAGATTTAGTCATATTGTCCAAGACTGCTGGTATCTCTGTGTTTTAGGTTTAGATCTGGCCTTATGCTGTGACTCTCTTCCACATAAAACCTAGTCTGAGGAAGATCTTGGAATTGGGCTAGATTTTAGAAGATGTCAGCTTGGAGCTCGACAGTGGTCAAAAAAGCCAATTGGCTGTTGGGAAGTAGGAGGAAAAGAGAACGCGGAGAGCATTGTTGTGCTCTGTAAATAAATCCATGGCGTAGGCAGCTCTATGATGCTATGTGTACCATCGCAGGGGCTAACTAACCAACAGCAGAGCATGGTTACTTCCGTGGGATAAAAGGCTTCACCTGGAACAGCTGTTTGATGTGTCAGAGCCGAAGGGCTGCAGTCCTGCAGGAAACCAATCCGCTGTTGTGCTGGGGCTTGCGAGCTGTTGCCTGTGGTTGCCAACAAGAGAGGACAGCTCTCTCTACAATTTCTTCCTCATAGTTTTCCTCAGTTTGTAAGTGACCAGCTTTTTCTGGTCTTTTGGCTGTGGTGGTTTTGAGGGAACGGGGAGAAACACGATGTGTAGATTGGAAAGTCCAGAGTCTCTAGCAAGTTATCTCAGTTAACACGAGCGCTTGTGTGTGCTGGGGCTGAAAGGAACAAGGCCCCTTGTTCTGGGAGGATAAACTGGTGCTGTTGGTTCTTGTCAGCTGAAGGCCTGGTTTTTCTGGGTATTTCTGAGGCTTGTTGGTGCAGCTGGTGGAGGCAGGGTGCCCTGTGGAAGTATCTGCTACTCATGGTAATGGTCTGTTGCTTCCTTTAGATACAAGGCTGATTCAGTGTGCTTGTGATTAGTGTGAGGTACCAGCACAGGCTGTTCTGGCATCAGTAATCCTTGTGGCATGAGAAGGAGAGGGTGGAACTGTAATGAAAAATGTCACCAAAATGGAATTCATTGTAGGTGAGTCTTGCATTGTGTGATATAAAAAGCCAGTGGTCTAAAAAGGAAAGTATTTTAATATGGTAGCTCTAAGCTGTGTCGTGCTGTGAAGCAGACCTGCTGCAACTGCTTTCCCCTGCTCTGCTTTTTGTCTTTAATCATTAGCTCAGCTTAACGCCAGATTCCAGATGATTTCCACATGCGTGTAGGTAACAAAAGCCAGTGCCATCCCTGTGCATGCTGGAGTTCAGTCCACGAGTTACTTTCTTGCTTAGTGATTGCTTCCTGTCAGTATAGTTTACTTAGCCACTGACGTAATGTAAACCAAAGGCTTTGCCATAATCTAATCCACGCAGGGACCTCTGTGACTCATGTGAGTGGATAAATCTCATTTGGGTGAGCCTCTGTAGCGTGGGAATTAAATGTTTCCTACCAAGTCAGAAATAATGGCCTGTCATATCGGAGTTGCTGCTGCTCATTTTTTGTTGTTTTCTTTAGCTTTCCTTCGTCAGTGTTTGCTCCTTGAAGCAAGGGCCTATTCAAGCTTGGCTCTAGCCAAGCAGTTGCCTGTGAATGTCTCTTTCTTTGAAGTGGATGATGAACCAAGTTGTGGAATGATATGAACAACTGGCTAGGTAGCTTCCTGCTTTATTTTCAGCTGCTCCAGAAGGGAACAGTGACAGGCTGTGTTGTTGAGAAAACAAAAGTGCAACAACAGCAAGTTCATAATTGTTTGAAAAACCTGATGCAAAATCATTCTGATTTCTGAGGTTGGATTGGACATAAAGAAAGACTTTTCATTTTGCAATGAGGGTGGTGAGGCCCTGGCACAGGTTGCCCAGAGAAGCTGTGGCTGCCCCATCCCTGGAAGTGTTCAAGGCCAGGTTGGATGGGGCTTGGAGCAACCTGGGATAGTGACAGATGGAAGGGGGGGTTGAAGTAGATGCTCTCTGCAGGTTTCTTCCAACCCAGGCCACTCTGTGGGTCTGTGATTCTATACCAGGGTGTGAAGCATAGAGTGAGGTAGGTCATGAGCCTGAGCAGAGGTTGTGCTCTGAAGACCAGGGCTGTCTTGCAGCACGGGAGCCACTGTCAGTGGCACAGAGGGGCGTAGAGGAGGGAAATGACTGAGCATCTGACAAAGAAGGAATTCCCTTCTCCTCCTGAAGAAATGCGGAGATAGGAGACAATAAAATCAGACTAAGCAGGAATTTACTGACAGCAGTGAGTTTCTGGGGTCTGCAGGCTGTGTACAGCCTTGCTTTCCTCCTTTCTGAGGTTCTCTGTGAGTTTCTTTTGTTACCAAGCCTCCCTTTGCAGAGTCACTGACAGATCCCTTCTGGTTTGCACCTCAGCTTCTGCTCTGGAGTTCCAGATCTGCTGGGTCTGTCACCTTATCTGCTTCCTTCTGCTTGGGCTCTGCACCCACTTGTCCAATTCTGTTCTCCTTTTGTGGCCTCCAAGAGAAGCGGAAGAGCTGTGGTTGGCTGGCATTGTGGTCCTGTATTAGCTTCATGCAATAGGATTTGCTGTCCAGTTTGGGGTTTTTTTTTAATGCATGTTGTGCCAGAATGTTACAGAGCCACTGTAAGACCTCTCCTCTGACACCGTTGCTGTTTCTGCAGTGTCTAGACTCGTGGTTGCCCCTGCCAGTGGATCCATTCCACTGTGGGAGAATTGCAGCCAGGCCCCAATTACTCTTCAGGAGCTCTTGACAGGATGCCAATCTTTGTGTCCCATAGTTTATTCCTGTCTGTTGATTGGATTTCTGCATGTTTATTGCAGAAATAAACTGCAGTGAACTCTTTTGTCCTCATCCCTGATCATCTTTCCTCTGTTTTGATTTTGTGTTTTGGTTTTTTCCCACTCTTCTGGCATACTGTGGTGTTTAACAATTGAAGGATTCAAAAATAAAAATTAATCCTGTTTGTTTTAATGAATGCATCTGTTCTGAATATTGGTTCTAAACTTCTGCTCTTTTTCTTAATGCGTGCTTGGGGAATTTTGAAATCTGCTTGTGTTGGTCACTCACATTGCTGGTGTGGAAAGGTGCTGGATCCTCACAATTCCGCTGCTGTTGCTTTTCTTCAGCCTTTCATTCTGTGCTGGCAGTTGTCAGGCCTGTCTTGTGTTTGTTTTGTGCAGAACGCCTTCCTCAAGCTGTTCCCCACCGTAACACTGCTCAGATGGGAAGGGGTGTAAACGGGCTGCTCCACACACTGAGGATGGCAGGGAGTGGCTGCAGCACCTCCAACATGCGCGTGAAATTTCCCTGGGAAATGCCTGTGTGCGGTGCTAGACCCAAGTGATGAGGTGTTCCCCCTCCATCTGTCTTTGTTATTAGCTGCCCAGGCTTTGGGCTGTGTGAATTTGGGGAGTGGCGAAATGCTCTCCCTGATGCTGTCGGTGATGCCCTTGGTGGTGTAGCACTCAAACCATTTTAATGTCTTTGAAAATATCTGATGGGTGTGTGGGTGCTGCCCTGGGAGGAGCAGCTGTTTGAGTGGTGTTTGAGCTGGGAATTCTTGCTTTAGCTCCCCCCTCTCTCCACCTTGTGCCTTCTGCAGTGTGTCTGTGTCCTTTGTGTCACCCGCACAGGTCAAGGATGTGTCCCAGGACTGAATGTGCTGGTCTCAGCTCAAAGGGGAAGCTTACCTCCATAAGCTGGTGTTGCTTCTGACGTTGTGTGTGAAAGTGTTTGAAACCCCCAATAACAAAATTTGCAAGAAAGGAAAAGTTCCCAGGGAAGGGAAATGCTGTCTAGAGATGAAACTCTTTACCTCTCCCCCAGGCCCAAGGCTGGCCACCGTGGTAGCTTGATGAAGTGACAGATGGCAGTTTACCTTATCTGGGTAAATTGCTTTAGGTAGCAAATAACTGTACTTTCCTTCTTCCTTGCTGTTCGGCTGAAATTTATTTGGTTTTTTTGACTGCATCATTAGGACCTGCTTTTCTCTTGACAATGCCAGATCACCTTTTAAGGGCAGATTTGGTGTCTGAGAGTTTTGTAACAGTGTGTGGGGATTGGTTAAAACGGAGAACAGAGACCTGCTGTGGTCTCTGGGAGGCCGTGGAGTGGGGATCCTACTGAAAGCTAAAGACATTGCTGCCTTAAATAATAATTTTAAAAAAAGGTTAAAAATCTACGTTGCTTAATGTTGCTTTAACAGTTTGTCTGTGCAGTGTGGTGCTGGCTGTGAGAATAACTGTGGGAAGCTCCACTTTAATTAAAGTAAATGCAATTAATTGAGAAGCGGTAAATGAGCGTCTGAAACTTGCACTGTTTTCAGTGCTTTTATTTCCCTTCTGCAAATAGAGCATTTCCATGTTGTGAGTGCCTTCTGCCAGATCACAGGAATCAGTTGTGTTAATATTTATGGAACTAATTAACTTTTTTGTTTTCTTTCCCTCCCTCTAGCTGTGGCTAAGTCTCTGTTCTTAAAATTCACATTAAAAAACCAAAAGACTCCAATTAGCTTGTGGTCATGGATACTGAGCACTACACAAACACAAACATTTTCCAGAGAGCCCAAACCTTCCAAAATGTTTTGCAGCCTGCTCCAGGGGAGGAGGCTGTCAGTGGGAAGAGCTTGAAATGAGTCCTAGGAGTTTGAAGGACGTGTCAGATCGCTCTAGTTTCTTATTATGGTTGGTTCCTTGGCTGTGCCTGCTGTGTAATGCTCACCAGTAGCACTAGTTGTATCCGTGCTGCTGGGTGGATGGAGAGGAAGATATGGCTCAGTGAGGGACTGGAAACTTCTTTGGAGAAGCTCCTGCGGTGCTGCTCTGTGCTTTTGCGAAGCCTTCTTCCAGCCTTTGTAAAAGTTGAGTGCTCAAGCATGAGCTTTTTAGGCCAAACATATCACTGCCTTGTGCCACTGAAGGGCTTGCTGAATTTGAGGCCAGGTGACCCCTTGCCTTCCTGGTCAGGTGTGGTGGGGCATGGCAGTTGCCATGTCTTGCCATGTCTTGCTCTGTGTGATCACGATTCCTGGAGCTTTAAAAAGATACTAATCTAGCCTGGTATTCTCCTGTGAAATGAATTTAAAATGGTTGGACATCCTTACACGAAAATAGATCAGCGCTGCTTAGGAGAGTACTGAAACTGCAGCGTTACAAAAGAGGGTTATGAACTGAAATCCTTGTCTTTGCTGTACTAATTTTAAAGCTTTAACATAATTGAGTTATAAAATTATAAATTCTACAAAGAGAGAGGTGGAATGGCTCTGCACTGGTGTCAAAGGGGCCTCCCAGTACAAGTTCCAGTAATGCAAACATCTCATGGGTGTGAGAGGGATGGCTCAATGCTGCAGGAATTGAGAAACCAAATCCGAAGAGGGGTGAGGAAGCATTTGTGGAAAGGGCAGATTGATAGCTCTGGAAGTCAGAGCCGTTTCCTTGTCACCAGCAGTGGTACGGTGTTGTGTCAAGCTGTCAAATGTCTCTCTGAAATACGTGTCCTAGGAGTTTAATAGACACTGTTTAGAAAATCGGTAGAGGCTGGTGGAGGGTGGATGGCATGGGAGGTTTGCCTCTTCTGGGTTGCCCCTTCTGACTTGTCTTGATATGTTTCTGAGGTGCAGGAATAAGGGAGCCGCCTCCTCCTGCTAACACCTCTGGGAAATGCCTACGTGAAAAACATTATTTTGCTTGGAGTTTTTTTTCACAGACTTCCATGCTACATAAATCACATTTCTGATTTACCGAGAGATAAATCTCTGCCCTGCTAATGTGGGTCTTACTGGGTTACAGGCTGCGTTACAGGGAGATCTCAAAAGTTCAAGTCTGTCATTCAGACCTAGTGGGATCTATAGTATTATTCTATTCTATGCAAATTATCCTTTATTCTGGTCTTTGTGAGCAATTTATGGACCAAAGTTTTCTTTATGCTTGGGTGGAAATGCATGTGTCAGCTGAAGATCTGTTTATCCCCTTCAGCATTTCAGAGTGGCACTACTGATGCTCATATGTGGCATAACTGGTCATAACATCTAATTTGGACCTAGGTTTTTAGTCAAGTGGCTTGTAGAAAGGGGTTGTTATTGTTTTTTGGGGGTTTTTTTATGCAGCTTTTAACACAGTAAATCTCAATGTAGATTGTCTGAGCTAAATGTGGGAAACACAGCTATGCAAGGATTAAATGCAGTGGGTACTGGAATATTCTGGGCTGTTTGCAGTGATAATTTGGACAGATTTAGATTGAACTAGCAGTGTGTTGCAAATGTTCCATAAGGCAAACCACAGAAAATTCTGGAGAAAATCCTGCTGCAGAAGAATAAGCTATCCAAGCAGTTCTTCAAACAAGAAGGGACTGTGAGCTGGAAGGTACGTAGTGATAGTGATAATCGACTCCAATGAAATGTGGTGTTTTAGAGAGTCCCAGGCAGGAAATTTGAGGGCAAATGGGGCACACAAACTTGTTTCCCGGCCCGCTTGTTCTGTGTTCTTGATTGCTTGGAGAACACACGGCAAATCAATAGATCTGCTTCAAGAATTTTGGCTTCTATGAATGTTGCAGATATTCGTGCCTGGTGTGGCTGTGCAAGTATATGCTCTGGACTGATTTCCCTCTGCTGCATTTCCTAGCTCCATGGCTTTTTAACTTTGTTTTTCCTTATGTCTATTTTCCTCTCCAAGGTTATTTGTAAATTCAGGTCACTGAGTGTTCTTATGTAACGGGAATGGGCTTCTTTAGCATGGAGAGGACATTTCCAGCTGCCACGGGTACAGGCTGTGTCTATACACGCAGCAGTTATTTTGCAATGTGGTTTGAGTTGAAATAATGTGGTGTGCCTGTGGACAGGGAGGCATGGGAAGGCTTTTCCAGACTGCAGGAATTGTGTTGCCAGAAATCACGATTTTAAATTGTTTTGTTCAGTGACACTTCTGTATTTTGCTCAGCAAAGCCTCTGGCTGTTGCTTTTGATTCATGCCAGTAATTTGTGACTGCAGGGCTGGGCTTAGATAGGGCTGGGCTTAGGTGTGCTCCTCTGCAGCTGCAGGTGTGCTTGTTGTTTTAGTGCCTGTACCCGAGTGGGTTTTTATTTAAGGAAATAGCATACAGATATCTAGATACTGTTTATATGGGGTTATTATAACTTCTTCATGTATTTTCTTCCTCCAAAATAGAGGGCATTGGCCTGTTTGCCTGTCTTGGGTGTAAGTGGCAAGGTTTTGGTAGCAAGACAGAAGCCAGAGCTGTCACATTCTGGGCACAGCCAGGTCCAAAGAGCCTAAGTGCATCCAGTGCGGCCACAGCTGAGCCTGTCAGGCACAATGGTGATGGCTCTGGGAAAACATATACTTAAGAAGGAGTAGAAAAGAAGTGAGAGAGCCCTATGAAGGCCAGAAAAGGGGCAGAAAAGGAGGAGAGGAGGTGCTCCAGTCACCAGGACCCCAGTGGGTATGTGTGGGGAGGAAGGAGCAGCGGAAGAGTGACTGTAATGCCATTCCCAGGCCCCGTGCACTGCTCAAGGGAGCCAGGAATGAAGAAGTCAGAATGAAGGAGTGGAGCTGAGAAGGGGGTGGGTGGGGGGAAGGTGTTTTAGTGTTTGCTTTTCACCATCTGATTCTATTTTAATTGGCAATACATAACATTAATTTTCCCTGAGTCAAGTCTATTTTGCCTGTGATGGTAATTGGTGAGTGATCTCCCTGTTGTTTGCCTCAGCCCACAAACTTTTCATCCTATTTTTCTCCCCCGTTCTTTTGAGGAGAGAGGGAGCAGCTGGGTGGGCATCTGGGAGCTGGCCAAGGTCAACCCACAGCATCACAGTAGCTCAGTAAAAACTGAGATGAAACTCAGTACCAGGTTGCTCCGTGGCTGTTCCTCTGCCTTCCTTACTGCATTTTTCATCTGAATGTCTTCTGAGCATTGTGCAGATGCAGAGACACCCTTGCATGAGAACGGAATTCCTTTGGTTTTAATTGATGCTCGCAGGTGTTGAAGCAAGTCATTCTTCCACGTGTCAGTGGTACCTGTATACCTGTAACAACATTGTGGCCCTTGTGTCCTGAAGGTCAGAATTAGGAACCTCTCCCCTCCCTCTATTCAGGCAAGGAAAGGGAACAGAACAGGACACAGCTTTATGTTGTGTTGTTCAGGGAAGTACAGAACAAATCTTGGGCCCATCCGGTTGTTTCTTCTGCCTGTCTTTTCTGTGTGGGAGGTGCTGCTCCAGCTGTGTCTGTGTTGCTGATGGCTTTGTAGCACGAGAGGACATACCTGTGGCAGAGCAGAACAGATCTCTTTTAAGAGTGTTCTTTTTCAGTGTTAGATGTGCTCATTAGAGGGCAGCAGAATAACTCTTCCTTTTTCTAGGTCAGATCTATATTTTTGAATGATATTTTTCATCTCTGCAGGGCACAGAACAAAATTTTCCAGTTCCTCCTTCGGTTTTTCCTGGTGCATTAAGTGTACAAAACCAACAATGCTCATATGAAAACCTTAACCCCTATAGAGAAATATGGAGTATTTATAGTAAAACTTGCTTCTTTGAAGCTTGGGGAGGTTGCAGGCTCATATGAGAGAGAGCTTCTCTAAGATTAAATCACAAATGGTCAGCACAGTATGTGGAAAAACAGCCAAAAGAATGTTTCGCAGCTAACTTGTTTTTTGCTCAGCCTAATTCTTATTTGACCTATATGTCCGTATGCATCTATGGATTTGTTTGCTTCACTCCAGCTGCTGCTGCCACCTTTTTCTGCTTGAAGAAAATGTTAAAGAACCAGTCTTGCTTCATCCAAAAGTAATCTTTAAATGAGATCTGATAGTATGCCCCCCACCATCCTCTGGAATGTAAATACTATAAATAATTATGGCACTGTCTTTAAAGGCTAAGTGAGGCTAGGATTTGGAGTCCAGCATCACAATACTTAAAATGCATTATTTATTATGTAACATTCATAGAAGGCGGCTGTAGCACCGACTTTGTAGCCAGTGTGTTTCAGGCTTCTGAAAGAGCTGTGTACAAATGCTGGCTAGGAGTGAACATCTCCTATGCACATCTTACTGGTGACACTTTGCATGCTGTTGACTTTTGGAGGAGGTAAGCTGGTTCATGACAGCTGGAATAGCAGGAATTTTTTTTTGTTTTTTTAGCTTTAGCAGCGTCAGCCATTGGTTTCCAATAGCTGTCTGATTTTGGAAGGTCCTCAGTGGAACAAAAGCTTCATTAACTAATCTTTGCTCCTTGGCCTAACATGGTGGAGCAGGTGGGAGGATTGGCAGGGGGAGACATGACACCTTTTTCTCTTACCCACAATGTGTTGTGTGTTTTGACATCCTCCAGGCTTCTTTATCTCCCCTTCCTCTGCCCAAAGGTGCATGTGTCCACCCGAAGGGGCAGGTCCCTCAGGATTTAGTGGGTGCCTTGTGTTCCTCACATGCATGGGGGCTCTACCAAAGCAACGTGTACTTGGCTGCTGCTTTCTGCCCTGAATTATTTTTAGGGTGGCAGTATCCAAACCTGCAAACTGCTGAAATGGAACAGCCTTCTTGATGCTGTCAAATGTTGTTCCTGGCACAGTGGCTTGGATCAGTCCTGCCTCCTGGAGAAGTCCAGATTGTGCTTTGCACTCCTGGTTTGGGATCCACCGTGTAGCTGGCATTTCTTCACGTCATGCTGCGACACCTCAGCAAAGTCAGGGCTAGCGGGGAGCTCCTCATCAGGGAAGGAAAGCTGAACAAAGCCAGAAAAATGTGAACAATGGCTCATAGCTCTTGGCAGCTCTTGGGCCATTAGGTAAAATTAATATCCTGTCAGCAGGGTAAAAATATTAAACTCAGTCTTACACCAAGTGAGAAACATGATGAGTCTGTAGGCGTGTGGATTTAAATCCATTGGACTGTGATCCATATTAGGAAATTAGCAGGCACAGTGCTCATGCCACAGCCTTCTTCATGCAGAGAAACACTCTTCTGCCAGTATCTTCAGTGCAGTGTGGAAAGATCTGCTGGCTTTCCTTATACAAGGAAAGTCTCTCTCTTCTGGGAACTAACATGGTGTTTTGTTGGGGATGCAGGTATTCTCAGTAGGTGGTTTTTTTTGGGTGTGGTGAGCCTAAGTATTGCAGATCTACTTGGGAAGGGGTGTGTAGCTTTTTTGTTCAGGGAGCACTTTCTTCACAGGAAGGATGCCAGTCCTTGTTGCCCTGTAAGCGTGGGGATACTGAATGAGAGAGGTGAGGGGATGCATGGGCAGTCTCAAGGTTTGCCGTTGCAGTCCCAGACCTGAGAAGATCAAGGCAATGCCAAATGTCCTGCAGCTCTGAAAGCTGACAAGGAGTGTCAGAGAAGCACCTACTCATGGTAGTTTGTTCCTTTGCCATCCCCTGTTATTTCTTTTAACATCATGGGTGTTCTCACCACAGCTCTGTGCCGGCAGCTGCTGATCTCATCTCTGCGTGGGGTAGATGGGGCTGGACCCGTTTGTGCTAGTGCAGCCAGTGTAAATGAGACTTTATTGTCTGCCTGTGCTGCTGGCAGGGGAGAGCATCAAGTACAATGTGGCAGAGCCATGTCATTTTTTAAAAATTTGTCTTGCTTTGAAATAGATTCTACCAGGAAAATGTCATTCCGAGATGGGTGACCGATGCTGACCTGCAGGGTTCAAATTAAGAAAAGGGGAAGAGGTGATGGGCTGGAGAGAAAAAAAAACAACAACAAAATAGCTTCTACCTCTTCTGGAGGGGCCCAGACCTTGATTTTCCTTTTTTAAGAGATTTCTTCTGCACTTAAATGAGCCAAATAGGTATATTGGAGTAGAGAGGCTTCCTCTAAGACCTTTTCTGAAAAACAAGTCTTGTGTGACCCAAGACACAAGTCTTGTGTGAGAATCGTGGGCCAGACAAAGAGCTCCCTGACAGGGGGCAAGCCTGGCTTTGTCAGGAGGTGAAGAATGCTGTGGGAGGTCTGCAGTGAGGTGATGGTCACAGGGGTCTGTTGAGGGGCTTGGTAGTGGGATGGTGCCCTGTGTCCCTGGAGCCAGAGGAGGAGCGGGAGCGGGGTGTGGATGCAGGTCTGGCCAGGGGGAAGGTGCTGCGTGAGTGTCTGTGTTGTGTAAGATGACAGAGCTGCTGATGCTGTTGGTGCTTCGGGGCTTTTGGGAGCTCTGAATTGTCAGCTGAAGCAGAAGAGCGGTTGAGACAGCGCAAAAGCAGCAGCCACCAGAAGTGGCAGTGGCAGCTGGAAGAGATGGTGAAGCAGTGTTTGGACCAGTTCCACTTACAGGGCAGTCTCTGCTCCCAGGAGGAGGGAGGGAAGGAGACTTGTCGTGCTTGGGCACCACCTGGAATGAGCGTTTTCATGGGCTAGGCTTGTTGGACTGTGTAATCAACATCACCACCATGAAAAAAAACCCCATCAAAACCAGTAGTTGACTGTGTCGTGTTTAAATGCTAGAACTAGTAAGAACCTTTCAAGGTTAAAGGGCCATTATGATCACACAGACACAGGATCATGCAGACACAAGATCACCTTGATCTGTCCTTTAGGGGCTTCTGCTTGGCAGCTCCAGTCTTGACCTTGTGGTGAAACAGTTACTTATCGATGGTACACAGTTGTACAGTGCTGTGGTAAAAAAGTCATCTTGTTTCGGGTCTAGACATAAGCCCTTTGAGCTGGGAGGGCTGTGTGCTCATGTGGGGCAGGAGGGGGTGCCTGGGTTCAGCAGATGCTAAGCTGCAATAGATGCTGAGAGTGGGTTCGAGTTCCATCTCCACCCCAATCACAGACCAGAGCAGCAAGGATTTTATGTCTTGTACTTCTCCAGGTGATTATTTTTCCCGCTCCGTTCTTCAAATACTTCCCAATTTTGAAATTTACTGTGTGCGCTCCTCAAGAGGGGAAGAATGGGAAGTGTTCTGCATTGCTGATCCTGCGTGTCAGTTGTTGCCCGACTGAGCTGGGGGCTGGAGATCAAACATATGCCTGTCACAAGCTATTGGGGAAGCTTTCCTGGGTATTCTCACCCTCCTTACTTTATGTTAGTGTTTTAGTCTTCTGTGTGTGCAGCAGTTTATAGAGCCACTTATGATGCAAGTGGTGTTTGAACAGACTGATCAGAATGTGACCGGATCGAGCTAATAATTCTTAAATTATGTAAATAATGAAAGTCTGCTGGTGTTATACAGGCTGACTTATGGTGCTCTTTTCTATGACTAAATCTAAAATTACTTTGTATATATTGCCTAAACAGACTATCGGGTAAAAGAAATGAATATGATTACATTTAATATATGGCTGTTCAGTGGTAGAAGATGTGGCTGGACTTAGTGTTTCCTCAGTGCTCTCAAACTGCAGGTGTGTGGGTTTCCTGGAGTGTAGGAGCTCTGACAGCTGCAGATGGTGGGATTAACTCCTTGACGTATGGTTGTTCAATAGATAGGGCAGCATGGGGAGGGGGAGCACTACGCTAATCTGCCACACAGACTTAACAATCAAGGGCAAGCTCTGACATCTGATTACTTTTTTCATTTCACTGTCAGTGCGTGGAGTGTTGCGAGTGGGGAAACTAACTCACGCCACGGGGAGCCTGAGACCAGATATGTTAAAGAGTCCAAGGAGGAGTGCCAGGAGAGGAGAATTAATCAACTGTTAAAATAACACGGTGGAAATTTTGCCATGGTCCTAAAGCTCTGAGTAAGGTTCAGAGTAATTACTTCATAAAAAGAATTGATTGGAGTAGTCAGGAAGTATCTCTAGAAACTCTCCTTCTGCGTTTCTTTCTGCTGGTGTGTAGGCATTCTGCTGGTGTGCGGCTGTGAACGCGATGCCGGGTTTACTGAGCTTCCTTAGCACAGAGGCAGGAAAAGCACATGTGACTCACCTCAAAGGAGGTATAGGAGCTCACAGCACTGTCTGCAGTCAGTGCTGTCCTTCCTGAGCTTTCACATTTATCTGCAGATCAGGTTTTCAGCATTGATGCCAGAGGTGTGGAATATGAGCGATGACTCAGTTGATCAGAGCTCTTTTGCTTGAAAAAGATGACTGCGAGAAAAAAGGAGTTGATGAAGTTTAATCAAATAGGATTGCCTCAGAGACTAAACTTGTTCCCAGTGTCTTCCAGTAAGATAAGTGGGGAAAAAACAAACTAGAAGATGCTGGGTTCAAGGTGGGCAAAGATCCTTCAGGAAAATGGCAGTTAAGTTGCAGAACTCCTTGCACATAGTTGTTCTGAAGTTCCGGTACCCACATGGATTCAAAGCAGATCCTCCAAAATAAAAATACACTGGAGGTACTACCTGCAGGCAGTCTCTTCTTGGGCATTACACAAAGCTGTAGTCAGGCCTGGTGTGTTCTTAGCCCTAGTGGTAAAGCTGGACACCAGGGCTCCAGTTCAAGTCCTCCAAGTGCCTTCTGTTAATGCTCTTTGAGATGTTGGCATGTAGCCTCTGCCTGTGGCTGGCCAGACAAGGTGAAAGGCCCATGGATGCTCCAGTGGATGTTCCCTCCAGCCCAGTTTCAGTGGCCTTTTTTTTGTCTCCTGAAGCTACAACTGGAGATGGGGCAGAGGGGCTGCCAACGGTACAGCTAAGCAATGCCAAAGTGGAATTTTTTTGTTCCTGCCCTGATCCCAGTCCCAAATACATTCATGCAGTCACTCTACCCCTTGGCTATTTTAGCATAAAGTTGTCGCTACAGTATTTCTATTGCAATTTAAAAACTGGAATGAAAGTGTTAAGAATCTGACCTTGTACGTGCTTTTAATGCAATTCTGTGGCAGACCTGCTGGAACTGAGAACAGCTGATTAAAATACTTAGGGGGTACAAGTTAAGCTTTGGGCTTTTTTGTCCATTCTGCTTGTAGTGTTTTTGTAACTGCCTGAAAATTGGTATATCTTCCCAGTCTGTTTTGCAGTCATTAGTCTGTACTTACTCTTCTTTCCTGTGCTTCCTGCTGTCCTTCAGATCCATCATGGAATTAATTGGTGGGGAAAAAAGAGCAGGGAAAGAAATTTGTCCACTGTGCATGGCAGAAATTTACTGGCAATGCTATCTCAGGTCAAGTACAGAATTGTAACACGCCTTTCTGTAAGATACCAGGCGTCTGCTCTCTGTTTCCTGCTTCAAAATAGGATATGCAGGTTTTGTCTGGAGAAGAAGGCCCATGGCCAAGACTGGAAATGCTGGCTATTTAGCACTAGGGAGGAGAGGAGAGATTACAGTTCAACAAGCAAACAGGGCAAGAATATGGTAAGCAATAGAAATGCTGACTCTGCTGCCCTCAAAAAAGGGTAACTTGAGCCCAAGTGGTTGGGAAGCCACTGTTTGGAGGCCAGGAAAGAGCTACTGTTTGGAAAGCAGAGGCAGGGATCTGTTGGAAAGGTCAGGGGCTGATTGGATTAACTAGGGCAGCACTGAAAGCTCATCAAAAAGAAAATAAGGTGGAGCAAGGCTTTTTTTAACTTCTCATTGGTGGTTAGTCTTGCCCAGGATCAGGCACTGGGAACTCCTTAGAAGAGGCTGGAACTTTCTCCCTGCCCCTTTGTCCCAGCAAAGGACGTGTCCGTGCTCCTAGCATGGGCCTTTCTGGAGCCTGGTGTCTGCACACTGCACAGTCTTGGATCGTGTGGCCTTCTGCCCAAGCCTTCCTTCTCGCCTCATGCCCATTCATAAAGCATACCAGAGCATTGAGTCCTCTCCTGGGTTTCTCTTCTAATTCTGTTTTCTTCTGTTTGTTTGCTCATGCTACGATTCAAGCTGTGTCTGTTTATTCCTTGTAAAATTCCCACGTGTGCATCTGAAGAGAAGTTTCTGTCATGTTTGCATCTTTAATTTAGAGGCACATACTCCTCTCTGGGTATGTGCTCTGGGCCACACGGGGCAAAGGAGTGGCTGAGGGAGTAGCGCTGGTTTTATGTGTATCCTATGCTCTGTTAGGTGCCTGGGACCAGTTAGGAATCTGCTGTTTGCAAACACAAAACATGTAACTTGTAGGACCGTGGCAGTCAGGACACAGAGATGTGTATCTCCAAATGTTATGCATATCTGCTGTAATTTTTATCTTTCCTGAGGTCCCTGTGGAAGTTTAGTGTCCAAACATCTCTGCCTGATTTTTTCATGTCAGCAGCTCTCCAGGAGCCAGTTCGGGCACTTTCTTAAATTGTTATGTGTGTCTGAAAGCTGCTGCAATCTTGGTGGGCTTGCACAGCATCTTACCACCAGCTTCCTGATAGTCTTGAGCTGATAGTTTTTTGTTGTGTAGTCTTGGCGGCCTAATCTTTTACAAAGATCTCCCTTCTGGGTTTTGAGGCAGAGGCGTTGACATCCCAGTACCCCTAAAGAGTGAGTAGGTAAGTCAGAGAGGACTGTAGACAGTGTGGAAAGCTCATTCCTGGGACAGTTATGGGACCTTAGGAAGAGAGGGGAGGCACTTGTACCCCAACAGGCTAGACGATACAGCTCTAACTCAGTCTGTGGCGAAGAAGAGAAGGAAGAGCTCCTGTAGCAGTGTTCATCATAACTGACAGATGTGGGAGACACAGAATTCACTCCAAAAGCTTTTCAGTCAGAGTGTGCATCCAGGTTTCTCTGTAGGAGTCCTCTGCCAGCTGCTCCCCTCCTCTACCTTCCGTCTAACAACAGGGGCTCTTCTGGAGTCCTTTGTCCCGAGTGTGGCCGGGAAATCAAAAAAATCAAAGCTGTGGTGTTGTGCCAAGTCCTGCCTCTGGTCATCTCCCTTCTCCCATGCCACATATTGCCTTTTTTCCCAGTGGAGCTGTGGCCTCTGCATTCTGGATGGCCGTTCTTTTAATTAGGTCCTTGGGAAGAGGCAGAACCCAGCTAAGAAATCTGTAGCTAGAAATACTAAAGGAGAAGGTGAAATAGGGGAGGAAGGAAGATTTTTCAGGCTGTTGATGAGCTGGTGTTAGAGCAGGTCAAAACCTGCTGTTTGATGTTGACCCCTGAGCTGTTTCTGAAGCTGCTTCTGTTTTTTGCTTGCTAGTTGCAATCAGAGTGGGAATTGGTGCTGGAATGTTTGATGAGGGAATTTGTTTCTTCCTTCTGATGGTCAGACACGTGTTTCTCTATGGTTCCTGTGTGTGGGAGAACTATGTTTGCAAGGTGAGAGTTGAGGTGGGTCAACCAATGATTTTCATGTTTCTCTTGTTTCTCATGGCTTGGTTGGTGCTGTCACTGCTGAATCTCTTACTGTGACAAGATCATCCCCCCCTTCCCATGAGGCTTGGCATAGGAGCTGTCGTGCTGTGTCAGAACGAAAGAGAATCCAAACTGGGCACTCCCATCTTTTGACAGCAGCCAGCAGGGAAAGCCTTGGGAATATAGTAGCACTTTCCTCAAAATGCTTAGCTGGATACTTAAAACATCCAGTGCCTAATAACTGTTATGAAAAACAAACTAGTGAACTGCACAAGTAGAAAGCTGTAGGTATCACCAGTGCCAAATCCATTGAGTGCCCCTGTTCCTCCGGCTGTGAGAGGTGCTACAGACATTCCCTCTGTCCTTGCTTGTGAACCTGTCCCAAGGACTGGGGAGTGCTCGTGTGGTCATTCATGTCAGGCTGGAATAGGGGCAACAGTTGGCCTAGAGATATGTCGCTACTGATGAATTTTAACTTCTGTCTAAAATAGATTATGGGTACTTCAGACCTTGGGGCTGAAGTCTGAAAGAGCAGTCCAGCTGTCTCACGGAGGTCCCTGTGCTCCTGACCACGCGTCTCCCTTGGTTTGGCTCAGCTCGTTAAAGAAGCAGGAAGCTGACCTGGGTGCAGGGGAGTTGGGTTTATGTGTGGGACCTGGGGGAGGCAGGGTGGAAGAACCAACAGCAAATGCTTGGGTAAGCTAAGCCATTTACCAGCACCCTGAGCTGCTCTGGAGTCTGCCTGCTGTTGTCTCTGTGCCAAGTTTCCAAATGTCATGTGTTGATACTGCCCCTGGTATTGATGGTGCTTCACATTCCATGTCGATCTTTCCAGAGGACACAGCCCTGGCTCTGTGTCATTAACATAGAAGTCGATTACAGTTGATTTTTTTTTTCTTTAGTTCCATTAGAGCCAAGCAACCCAATATTGCTTTCGGTATTCCCTGGAGCAGGTCAGCACTTTGCAGACCTCTTCCCTGCTCCCCAAAGCACCCCCAAGCATCCTGCCAGCATGACTGCAGCATGCGAGAGTGTGTCTGCAATCCCTTTAGCAGTAGGTGGGGCGTTGGCACACAGAGACCTTGGAGTGGTGTTCTGGAGATGTTTCCTGTACAGGCATGTGGTGGAAGAGGCTGCCAGTTTG
This sequence comes from Mohoua ochrocephala, assembly GCA_013398855.1. Taxonomy (NCBI): domain Eukaryota; kingdom Metazoa; phylum Chordata; class Aves; order Passeriformes; family Acanthizidae; genus Mohoua; species Mohoua ochrocephala. Next base: position 139,972 of record VZTA01012012.1, read on the forward strand.
CCAGGAAAGCAGATTTACTGAACAGAGAATTTATTAAATGAAATCAGGACTCCTTCCCTGATGCGTGGCCCAGCCAGGGCTGAGGGCTGCCTACCTTAGGTATGGCTGAATACACTCGAGTTTTTTGACTGTTGCCTGACGTGTTTTTTTGGAATATGTGTTTTGGTGAAATCCCAGCTTGATTATATATGCTAAAGCACTATTTCTGCTTAATGGAAGTTTTTTTGAGGAGGTGGAAGGGGAGCAGAGGTGTGACATTTCAGCTTCCTTGTCCTTGAGCTATGCAGCTCTCTAACAATGGTGGCAGGGTGGTCCTTCCTACTGATGGAGTATCCTCTCTGCTGAAAAGGCAGCCTGAGATAGCTACTTGCCAGTGTTAGAAGGGTGCATTCAGTCAGGGCCATCCAGCAAATCCCTTTCCTCAGGTCTGCATTGCAACAGATGCTAATTTAGATGCTTTAGATGCTAATTTAGCAAATCTCCCAAGAAAAAACAGGGAAACTGTTAGCTGGGAAGAACACTTTTGTGGATCATCAAAGGTTCCGCTAGGATTTCTCACGGTTTTGCACATGTGCTTTCATTGTATCCTTGTATTCCTGGGCGCTTGTGAAGAAGGAAGGGCTTCAGGAATAAATTTTAGGCAGTCTTTTTGTACCCTGGGCAAGTACAAGTCCATGTTGCTGTTGGAATAGTTGTTGCCACGGGAGGGATGGAGAGATGCAGAGATCAGGCTTGGATGTTACTTTTGAGTCAGCTGTCATGTTTCAAAAGTCATAGGTTTGGATTTTTCTGCAAAGCACTGATTGGCATAAGCATAATTGCTTCTCAAATGGAAGTTGCTGGAGTGAAGCACTTGATGCCCTTCTAGCGAACTAGACACTGAGGAAGTAATGGTAGAGGGGAATTCTTTCCTCTCCCAGCTCTTCTCTGCCTTCTGCTGTGCCCCTGAATGCTTATTCCTTCTCATCTGATGGAAGGAGAGGATCGGTCCAATCTGTGCTTTATGTGCTCTGTGGACAAGACGGGGCTTAGTGAGTAGATGCTTCAAGTCACCAGGCTAGGAACAGAAATGATCCTCCTGCCTTCTCTTCTCCCCATCTGCCTGAAACTGGGCTTTCTGTGGGCTTTGGTTTTGCTGTGGCAGCCCCGCACCTTTCTATTGGAAGACAAACCTCACTGAGCGTTTAATGGTGTCCTGTGGGTGTCCAGCTTCCTTTAATGTCCTTGTTTCTGCCCCTTCCCTTGCTGCTCCTGCTTCTCTCCTTTTTGTCTCTGCAAGAGCTTCATCCTTATGCTCCTGTCATTTGAAGCTATCATTTCAGCCAGTTTTGACAGTCTTCTCTTGACCTTCACGGCTCAGTTCTTCCTCCTTCACTGTGGAGACATTTGTGATGTGATCTTTCCTCTCTGTCCTCTGAAGCTCCTGTATGTAAATCCCGCTTATTGCTGATCTTGTGATGGTTTTGTTTTTACCCTGAAGTTACGTATCTGCAGAGTCTACTCAATGCAGTTTCTGGCTGACGTTGTTGCCTGGAAATATAATTAAGTATTGATCACTGGGCATTCAGCAGTCAAATGAGTTAACATATTAATTATGTGTAAGAGTATGTCATTCCAGTAATGTTTGTTACCTACTGGCTGACATAGTGTGTGTATGTATTGAGAGGAAGGGTGTAGATGGACCTTGGAGTGGTGTTTGCGTTCTCTTTTGCCTTTTAATAGTTATGAGTCTCTTGACCAGTGGTGATCTGGGCATTGCTGTTTTGCTGGTGCTGTTGTTTCTTGCTTGTTCCTGCTCATTATTCTCCGCTGATCGTAAATTTTCAGAAGCCTTACACTACCTCAGTGGTTACTGCAAAATCCGTTGGAAGCCAGGCTGGAGTAATCCCAGTTAACATCTTGCTTCTGGGGGCTTCCTGGGAAATGGCAGCACCTCCCTTACTCAGACTATCTGTCAGTGGTGGACCTGATTCAGGAGCTGAGTAGCTACTGGCTGGAAGATGTGTCTCTCTGCCAAGCCTCCACATCACAGAGAGTGCAAAAAAATCCACCTTGTCCTCCTTGCTCCCTGGTGGTCATCACTGCTCTGGCTCCCACCCCTCCCTTAGACCTGCAGAGGGGATCCATTGTGGATACGTGGCTTAATATGGAAAAAAATGTTTCTCTGCTGTGAAGTCTTGCTGCCAGTTCATATGGGATTCTGTCCATCAAAAGTCTTTGAAAACCTCTGGGCAGAGGCAGCTTTTAATAGGAGCTGTGTGATTAACCTGAAACACTCCCTGCCAACTTCCCCTGTGCCACAACTGGTGTAAAACATCACATAGCCTGGCCTCAGTGTGTGTGGTGGGAGATTCTTCACATGTCCAGAGAAGGGCAGTGGAGCTGGTGAAGAGTCTGGAGCAAAAGCCTGATGAGGAGCAGCTGAGGGAGCTGGGGGGGGGGGCTCACCCTGGAGAAAAGGAGACTCAGGGAGGACCTTCTCACTCTCTACAACTCCCTGACAGGAGAATGCAGCCGGGTGGGGCTCGGCCTCTGCTCCCAGGGAACAAGGGACCAGAGGAAATGGCCTCATGTTGCACCAGGGGAGGTTTAGATTGGATATTGGAGAGAAAGGGTGTTCAGGCATTGGAAGGTGCTGTCCAGGGCAGGGGTAGAGTCACATCCCAGGAAGCGTTCAGAAGGCATATGTGGTGCTTAGGGACATGGCTTAGTGGTGGAACCTGCACTGGTAGGTTAGTGGTTGGACTTGATGATCTTAGAGGTCTTTTCCTGATATCCAACCTAAACTTTGCCTGATTCAGCTCCCTGCCCTTTCCTCGAGTCCTGTCACTGGTCATGAAAATGAAGAGATCAGTGTCTGCCCCTCTGCTTGCCCTCGGGAGCATGTTGAAGACCACAGGTCCCCTCTCAGTCTTCCCAGGCTGAACAAAGTAACCCGAGCCACTCCTCATAAGGCTTCCCCTCCGGACCCTTTTCCATTCTTGTGGCCCTTCTTTGGATGCTCTCTATCAGCTTGATGTTTTTTTTTGTGTTGTGGTGCCCAAAACTGCACACAGGACTCAAGGCGAGGCTGCAGCAGTGCAAAGCAGAGTGGGACAATCCCTTCCTTTGACCAGCTGGCAATGCTGTTTTGCTTTATTTGTTTTATTAGTGTCTCTTCTTTCCCTAACACTTGCCATCAGGTAAAGTGTGCACTGTCTTTGCTCAGCAGGATGGAAGGGCTGAGCCCTGGGATTCCTCCTGCCTCTCTTTTTCCATCTCCATCTGAGGAAAGGTCCAGCTTGTAGCTCTTGCTACTGGCTGCATCCCTGCCTTGTCAGATGATTAAGGGAGTGGTTCCTGCAGGCACTTGTTTCACCAAGCTGCACAGTGAACACAGTCCGGTTGGCTGTCCTTCCTCATTTCAGTTAAAGAGACGATTCCACATGATATGATCTGTCTGAATCCCTCCATGTCCTGTTTTTCCCAGGAAGATGGCTTTGAATGCTAAACCTGACTCAAAGAAATGAGGAAGACTTGGTACTTCTACCAAACCAATGAATCCATGTAGGAGTGGGGGGGAAGAGGGAGCTCTGCACACAACTGATTCTAGTGTTTGCCGTAATCCCTGAGAAACGGCAAACAACTCCACAACTCGTTCTAGGTGCTGTCTCACACCTCCTCCTGTGTGCAGCTGGTCTGCTGCCAGTGCTGCAGTGGCACCTGACAGTGACATATTTGTCTGTCTGCCTTGGAAGTCTGTCCCTCTGTGCTTTTGTCCCTCTGTCCTCTGAGCATCGTTAAATCCTTATTTTGTTTCCCTCTCTTCCCTGTTTTTGTCTGCTCTCTCACCTTTCCCCAGAACCCCATCAGGCCACTGCTTTGGCTTTGAGGGAAAATGCAGCATAAAATGCTACCTGAGGCAGTCATGGTTGGAGCGAGATGGTCTTTAAGGGCCCTTCCAACCCAAACCATTCTGTGATTCTGTGATAAAATGCAGTGTCTCCACTGAATCCATCCATTGGGAATGTAATAACAAGTACAGCTGAGCAGTAGGTGCCTCCCCTAAGGTGCTGAAAGAGCATATATGAAGGCAGAGGTAAAAGAAATGCCAGGTGCCAAAAACAGTACAAGAGGGGTTATAGGAACCAGTGGCTGGACATGGAAAACTTCCCTAGGGAATGCCAATTTAATTGTCTACTAGCTAATATGCAGTTAAAAGGCAAGGAAATTAAGGTAGACTAATGTATTCTTGCTTTTTGCATAAATTAGAAGCATCAGATAAAATCCAGTAGTGTAACTATTTCAGATCTCGATCTTTCACTGGGTAATGCTGTAGATACTGAACTACTGATTTTTAAAACTTCTCAAAGGACAGTGTAGTCAAAGGTAATCTTATTAGCAGGAAAGGAAAGGATATTTTGGGGAAAATCTCTTTCAAATGCAGGCCTGCAAGGCATTGTCAAAAAGCATAGCAATGTTTCAGTATTCTGCCTCCCTTAGTAAGCCCTGAGGAGAGAATTTACCCATTGGTAAACATGAATTACTCCTGGTCTCAGAATAAATCTCATTCCAGAGATTTGTTGCTGTTCAAGCTTTTGTAGAAATGGTGTTCTGTTCTTCTCGCTGCCCTTTATTGAAACTGCAACATCTGCACGAATAACTCTGGTGCATGTATCTCTGTTGCTAAAATATAAATTTTTATCCTTTGTGAAAGGACTCCTGTCAGCTGTCCAACTTGTGCTGCAGACTCACTGGAGTCTACTTTGGTGGTCCACTTTGGTCAGATAAAGCAGCTTGTTTAGGACTGTGTCTAGTCAGGTTTTGAATATCTCCATGGATGGAGACCTGGAGGCTCCATAACCTTCTGACAGTTTAAAAAATCATAAGAATTGTCCCAAAACCAAGTGGTTCAGTGTGTGCTCCTTGTCTCTTGTCACTGGGCACCATTGGGAATAGTCTGTCTCCCTCTTCTTGTTCATTTCCATCAGTTATTATGCACATTGATAGGATTTCCTTTGAGACCTCTTTTCCAGCTGTCTCAGCCTCTCCTCAAATAAAAAGATACTCCAGTTTCTTAATCATCTTAGTGGCTCTTACCTGGATTAACTCCCCTGTGTATCTTCCTTGTCCTGGGGAGCCCAGGAGTGGCCGCTTCACTCCAGATGTGGCCTCACCAGTGCTGAACACTGAGGAAGGATCACCTTCCTTGACCTGCTGGCAGCACTCCTAAAGCATCCCAGGGCACCACTGGCTGCTGTTGATGCAAGGGCACATGGCTGGCTCATGTTCAACTTGGTTGTCCCCAGGGCCTTTTCTGGAACGATGCTCTCCAGCTGGTGGAGGAGTGCTTCATACCCCAAGTTTATATCCTGCTTCCCAGAAATAGTGTGAGTGCTGGTTGGAAGGAGGAGGACAAGTGACTTGCTAGGTCTCCTCAGACAAAGAAAAGGATCAGCAGTGGGACAGAGGCACTACAGATCCTGTCAGACCAGCAGGAGCAGGGAAGCAGGTATAGTGGGTGTAATCCCAAGGAGGGTCACATGTTGTTTATCTGCAAAACTTCTGCTAGGGCTGAGTTAAGCCTTTGGGAAGGCTGGTCTTTTGGGAAGTGAGGATTGCCCATGCTCCTAGGAGAGCTTTCCCCTGAGTCTGATCTCGAGGTCTTTGCATAGCCCTATATTTCAATATATATCCTTATATATATATGTATGTATTCCTGTATCTTCCCCTATGTCTGAATTGCAGCAGAGGAAGCTGCTTTAACTGGATGGCAATGCTTAATGCCACTGTACAAGCTCACCAACTTTTTTTCTTCAGGAATATCTTGAGCCACTCAGTGTTGTTTCCTCTGGGTGAGGGAGGGTCCAGGCTTCCCTGGCGCTGCCTCAGCTCCACTGTCTGCACTTCTTGGACATGTGACTCTTGGGCTTATACATGGGTGGTAGAAGCAAAGAAAGCATGGTTGACTCTCTGAGGGGCCTGGGGCCATGAAGTTGCCCTCGGAAGCCTCTGGTGGGGTTTCTCTGCTCAACGTGTTGGAAGGCTGGAAGGATGTTGGAATGGTCGGGTTTCTTGGCTAAGAAGTGAGGAAAATCTGTGGCTGCTGCAGACCTACAGCTCCTTGGACCGGCTTGATTGCAAGAAGGCTTTGCTATTCATCCAATCATGGAATCGTTAAGGTTAGAAAAGCTCTGAGTCCCACCATTCCCCCTGCAGTGCCAGGTATGCCCCTAAGCCACGTCCCCAAGTGCCGCATCCACACACCTTTTGAATGCTTCCAGGGATGGTGCACTGATGCTGTAGCCTTTGCTGCTCTTGTGGCTGGGTGACCTTTTGTAAGGCTGGAAGCTGCAGCAGAACTTGCTGAGAGCTGCTGGGCATAAAACTAAATTCACTGTGATCACAGGTATTTAAATTGTTTATGGGGCTGCACAGAGAGGAAATACGTGCCAGAGAAAGCAAAGAAAACGTCACCTTTTTTGCCATGCCATTCCTTGACAAATAAGAGTATTTGCACTATGTAATTTATGATACTTTTGGAGAACTCTTTCATTGGAAGAAATGTACACACTTGTTGCATGTACGTGGAAGGGGGAGGGGGTGTCAAAATGTCTTTTCTTGTAAGCAGACTCATTCTCCTAAAACTGGAAAACCCTGTTTCTTGAAGGAGGTCACACCTGGTCTCGAAAAGTCCGTGACATGGCATGTGTTTCCCAGGGCATCTGTCTGTGGCTGAGCCTTTCTGCATTTGTTTTGTGGGCTTTGAAGTTTTCCATGTCAGGGAGTACTGAGACCTGCCCTTTTTTTTTCCTTTCTTTTTTCTTTTTTCTTTTTTTTTCTTTTCCCCACGGCAGGGGTTTGGAATGAGTTAAGTCTTTAAGGTCCCTTCTAGCCCAAACCATTCTATGATTTCTTTGATTCTCTGTACCCGAAATAGCAATACCAAGCTCCTGGCTTAGACAAGGTATTCTGCAGTCCTTGTGGCACGCTTGGCTCAGAAATCCGGGTTCCCTGCGGCATTTCAGCCTTGGTTATAAAAATAACTTTCAGCTGCACAAGTGGCTTTAGGAACAGTGACACACTGGGCCACCTTGAGCATCGTCTGTGTGCCTGTCTGTGACTGAGCCTTCGAAGGGCAGCCTCTGTGCTGGGGAGGGCTGCTGAGAGCATGCAGGTGGGAAGGATGAGGACCTAAAGTGGAAAAGGCCTTGGGCAGAGGAGGAGGAGGAGGTACTTTTACCTTGTGGCAGGGGCCGAGTGTGCCAGCAGTGCTTAAGAGACAGTATGGAAGGACAGACTTTGTCTCTGAAGTTGCCTTTCACAGCCTGCTGTGCGTATTGTGACTTCCCAGTCACCTCCTGAGGGGATGTGCTCTCTCGCCTCAGATGGAACATCACCTGTGCGCTTCTGTGAGCTGAGTCTGAGGTCTGCTGCACTGCGAGGCCTTGTGCCCTTGCTGGGGCTGCTTGGAGCCTGGGGATGTTTATCAGGCCTGATGGAGCCGTGACCTTGGTGTGAGGACACGAGCTGCACTGCTGCTCTGGGTTTACAATGGGAAGCCAGGCTTGGAAGCAGGCTTTGCTTTAAATAACCAGGGGATCTGAAGGGGCTGAGAATGCAGATCCCACTTTTTGTAGGGGATCCACATTGGGGCAGGAGGAGTGCTTCCATGCTGGTGTAATTATTAAGTGTGAACAAAAATCATGTAGCTTGTTTTAGATCATGAAAAGCAAATGCCGTATCCATGGAGAAACCTGCCCTGGCCCAGCAGGAGCTGGCACCTTTTCCTCCAGCACTGATTCCCAAGCCTGCTCAGGGTGTGGCAGGGCTTGGGCTGGGCAAAACCCAAATATGTGTTTTGTGTGCCCACATACAGGTACCAAGCTGTCCCTGGGGGCTCCTCTAATAGCAAGAGGACAAAGAGCTTGGTTACAACCCCCTGCCTCTGTCCTTGCCACCTCCAAGCCTTGGTCACACTAGTGACCCTTCTGCATCAGTGCTTTTGGGAGCAGTGGAGCTGGACACTGATTGGGAGCTGTGGGTGGGATGAGGGCAGGGAGCTGCTGGGTTGGCTGCTGTGGAGCATCCTCTCTGCCAGAGGACATCTTGGCTGGCTTTTTGCCTGGCCCATGTTGTCCCTCAGTTCTGTTCCTAGAGGAATAAGAACACCTTCAGGGGTTGTGCGCTGACAGCTGCCAGGTCACAGCACTGTTGCGTGTGCCCCAGGAGACTGTCCTTACCGTTTCCCAGGCTCTTTCATTGGACAAGAGTAGTGCACAATTTACAAGTGACACTATGTAATTTTGAAAAACAACCCCAAACCACACCCAGTATTCTGCGTTTGGATGTAGTCTGACTTCCTTCATGAACTCATCCCACAGCTGTAGGCATATGCTCATTCTTGCTGTTACACAACTGAGGCTAAAATTAACACATCTGTTGTTATTTAAGTTCAGTTTGCCAAAATACTGTGTTTCGAGCAGCAACAGCTTTACTGTTATGTATCATCATCGGGGTTCTGGGAATAATAATTAATGTTACATGTTATTTCTTAATGTCTCATAGTCAAAGTGGAGCTTTGCAGGGGGGAGCAAATGCCTGGTGCTGAAGGACCCGCCTCTGTCCATGTGGCATTGCACAGGTTTATTGAATATTTCTGCTCATGGCCAAATGCTCCAAGTAACGTAGTTTCCTGGAACTGTCAAACCCTCTTGGTTGCGGAGCCAAACTTAAATAGTGGGATCTTGGGGCAGGGAAGCCTGTAGTGTTACAGCTTTAACTCAGTCCAGCTCTTTCTGAATGCCTAGAAAGGATAAAATGGGGATTTCTAAGGTAGGATTTATAAATATATTTAGTCTAAGGAGTTCTTTATGAAAAGTAGTCATATATATACATGTATCTGTTCAATTTTTATTTTTAGCCTGAATCCTTTACTGAAAAAACCCTCAAAATTTCTGAAATTAAGGAAGCCATCCTCAAAAATCTGCTTCTCTGCCATGAAAGCAGAATCCTGAGGATTGCCAGGAGTAGTACCAAACGCTTGACGTAGGTGGCAAAAAGCTATTGTGTTTTTTTTTTTAAATCTGTTTATATCTGAGACGTCTTGTACTGCACAGATCAGAGGGAAGAAAGAAAAAACACGTTCTCGCTAAAACGAATAATTGTCAAGTTTACGGTATGGAAATTACCCTCAGCTAATGTAATGGGGCTTGCTCACGTTTCCTCCACGCATGGGGTTTCAAAGGCAAGTGTTGAATTACGTGTGGAATGGACTGGAGAGGGGGATTCAAACCCTTCTGATTTCACAGGAAAATAATTAAAATGGAGCTGCAGTTTGGCTTGATCTCAGAGGTGCATGCAAGCTAAATAAAAAGATTACCTTGGGGACAGTCTGTGCCATTAATTAACCAGCTAAATTCTGCCTTCACTGTTCTTCAGTGGGCTTCCAGCGGTTTTGGCACTTGGCATCGCAACTGGAAGCTGCCAAACACAACTTTGCACCTTCCAGCAGCTGAACAGCTTTCTGAGGGGCAGGCTAGGATATGGAAATTGGAGTGTCTAGGGAGCCAGGTGATGGAAAAAGGCAGGAACTGGCTGCTGGCGGAGGGATGCAGCTCCTTTCCCCCAGGCACCCTCTGGTGATCTGTGGCCACCTTCCTCTGACCAGCAGCAAGGTTGGGTTCCTGCCAAGAAAAGAAGCTTTTGTGTTTCCTTAAATATTCCACTACCATTTGGGGGAGAAAAACACCAACCCAAACCTGAGTTGCTGTTATTACTAGAATTGGCCAGCTGGCTGAATTGGGCCTTTTTTTTCATTAACAAATGCTGCCAGGTGCTGTTTTTCCAGTGAAGTCATGAGTGTGTTTCCAGATGAGGGGCAGATCTTCCCAGCCATTGCCATGGCTGAGATCTGGGCAGGCTGGAGCAGCCATGGTGTCCTGTGCAGGCAGCCTTCTGGAGATCATTGAGGTGTGATAATAATTCCATAATAACAATACTTACGTGATAATTGACTGTAATTCATCCTTTTTCTCCCTGAAACCACAGAAATGTGGGGTGATCGGGGGTGGGCATAACTCAGAGTTGGTTATTGGACCATGCAATTTGTTGTTTCAGCATCTCCTTTGATACCACAATAAATATGGTTTTAGTAAGTGCTTTTTGGGAATTTATTTTTCTGGGAAATGAGGCTGTGGAAGCTCCAGCTTCATTTTCCCTGTCTTAGAAACTCAAAACATGGTGGTGATTGTTGGTTTTATGGAAAAGTCCCCTTAGCCCCAGCAGGTTTGTTCTGTTCTGAAGAAATTACTAAAGGATGCTTTTGTTTAAATCATCCTAAAAGATCTGTAACTTCAGAGAAGTTATCCTTAGTGAGTTGTTTTCATAATTGTATTGAATTCCTTTCTTCGCTTTCTTTTGGTGGGGGGAGAAAAGGAGTACTTCTTCTTCCCCAGACTTAAGAATAAGCTAAAGTGAAAGGCCTGGTCTTAGGGGAGCTTGTTATTCTGTCAGAATTCTAGTATTTCCAGCACATTTCAGGAGAAAAGTTGACTAAAGTCAATTTTGTTTTAAACACGTGAGATAAGATATAATTTATAGCACTCGCAACAGATCTCCAGTAAAAATATTTGTGATGGTATTTTACTTTATATTGGATATCAGTGCTCAACAGCTGTTTTCCAAATACTGAATTTGGTAAATAGTAGGTACTAGTCTTTTTTACAAGCTGCTAGTGATCAGCTGCTCCTTAGGGCTGCCCTGGATATATTTCAGAAATTCTTCCTTGTAAGGATGGTGAGGCCCTGGCACAGGTTGCCCAGAGAAGCTGTGGCTGCCCCATCCCTGGAAGTCCATCTCTTCAAGGCCAGGTTGGACGGGGCTTGGAACAAGCTGGTCTAGTGGAAGGTGTCCCTGCCCACAGCAGGGGGGTTGAAATGGGATGAGCTTTGAGGTCCTTTCCAATCTAAACCATTCTGTCATCCTATGCTAATGATGTGATCTACTTACTCGTTTTTTGCTTTTTAACTCACAGCAAGGCAGGTTTGATTTGTTTAGCTAAAAGTTGGGGTGCAGAGTAGCCTCTGGATCTGCCTGCAGCCTGCCTGCCATGCCAGCAAGTTCAAAAGCATCAAGGGTTGAACAGAATCTGTTGTGCAGGAGCCAGGCTCCATCTCATGTCTCTTCTCTTCTAGGTTTGGAAGAAAAAACAGTTCTTTCCAAAAAAGAGAAGATGAAGCTGAGGAAGGAGAGATGGCTGCAGAGTGAGTATTCCTGTGACACGGCATCACAGACCGTAGTTACACTGGGTTTGGGTGACAGTGCTGGGAGAGGCTGAATGCTTTTCAGAAACCTTCATCCCTCCCCAGCACTGGGGTAAAAGTTCCAGGCATCGCCAGTGTTCAGCACTGAGACTCAGTCATTGCCCCAGTTCTACTTTTGATTTTTTACCATGTGTAATATATATGACTACATAAACCCTTTTTTTATCCAGAAGGGCACTGTGCCCATGTGAGTTTAGCATATTTTTCTGTTTTTTAAAGCTCTGGTACAGATGTGAGTAGCTGTCTAGTGGAGCTCCTCTTCACCCAGGATCTGTGGGGATGGCGGGACAGGCTGGAGCTGAGCTCCATGCTGCCACCAGCTAATCCCAAACCTTTGTGGTGAGAGCCTGCAGTGGGCTCTCCTGCCCCTCAGTAAGGGAGAACTCTGGACGCTGCTGATTGTGTTACTGCTCTTTCCCACATGCTGCAGGTCAGTGAACTCACTTACCAGACAGTCTGGCCTTTCTCGAGGCAGTGAAATATGAGCTAAACAAATCCAGCCTGTGGCAGAAATGCTTCTCTTTCCTGTGGGAAGTGTCTGTATTTTTGCTTTGAGTGTCTTAGCACAGTAGGGGACTATGCTGTCCTACCCAGTGTAGCAGAGGGATTCCTTGTGTCACCTGAAGCTGTTCTTGGGACAGGCTTTTCTCTTAACGCCTTCTTGCCCAACGGAGTTGGACGCAGACTGTGTTTGGGGCAGAGGGATGCGGCCTTCTGCTACACCAAATGCTTTCTGTGCCTGAGCTCTGAGCACGAGTTCATTAACCTGTGATTTCACCAGTTGCACTGAAGGTGTGTCTGACTCTTCTTAGATAAAAAGCTAAGAATTTAACAGCCATGAGTTAAACAACCAGCCAACAGCTTCCAAGTGCCTTGACCTCTTGCTTGGACGCAAAGCACAGATGGCTGTGCTAGTCAAGGTCAGCCGCTTTGGAAAAGCCCAGGAGCAGGATCCCTACACTGTCTCAATCCAGCCCTCCCGATGCCTTTGTAGCATCAGTCTTTCCCAGGATCATGTGTGCTATTTTGGCCCTGCTGTGGCCTCTTTCCCTTTCTCTTGGCTCTGAAATTACTAGGATGAGAGAATATGAGTGAAATGCAGAGGCTTTGTTTTGAGGAGAACACCAAGATAGTAAACTCCAGGCCAAATTATCTGTCTTAGGAGATACTAGGTATTAGAAGTGCTTTACAGGCACAGAAGTACCTAAAAACTCTGCCAGTTCTTTGTGGAGAAAGAATTCTTTGTCCCCCAAAAGAGAACCCAACTTGGACTGCTGAAGTTATCACTGCATCTCCGTTTTCCTAAATCTGGATTTGTTGTTTCTTCTTGTCCCAGGGCTGCTTTTGTGACACTAGATGCCAAGACCCTGGGAACCAAAGTTCAGCCCAGTAGTGCAAATGCAAAACTTGGAGCTTTCTTCCATTCCAATAAGTAATCTTAGGAGAGATGAGAGAGGGGAAAAAACTTATGTAATGCTTCAGACATTGGAAATATGCACATTTAAAAATACATATATTGCATGGCTCCTCAGACGAACAAGACTTCATAGGAAAAGAATTTGGGATGTTTGCGCAGAATCAGGTGTCTGAAAATTTTGAGCACATACTGTTTATGAAAGCACTGAAGTAGTCAGCTTCATAAAGCCAGACCAAAAAAAGAAGTAATGCAGAACAGAGAGCTGTGTTCTTGGCAGGGATTGCTGTGAGGAGAAGTGTTTCCAATCCTGATTTGTCACAAACATCCATGTACAGCAGAACTGTAGTTCCTGAAAAACTGTTGCTCTTTGACTCAGCTGAGTTGGAGAACAAGCAAAGCAAAGGTATTAAAGGAGCCAGCCACTGAATTTGAGTTCTGCTTCCTTGACTGTGGGAGCAGGATTAGACCCAGGATTGTGATCTGTAAGTGGGACTGGCTGCTTTTGTGCTCCCACCAAAAATACTTGGGCTTCTGTGGCCATGCTGCCTTGGGAGCTGTTGGCCTCCCTGTGTCACTAGCTCAGCCCCATGGCTTCTGGCACACTGTCATGTCCACACAAGGAGTTTGTAGCTCAGCACTGAGGCGCGTCCTTGCAGTTGTCCAAGGGACTTTTGGGTCAGGTTAGGGCATCTTGGGAGTTCATCTGGAGGCTTGTAGCAGTGCTGGGCTTTTGTGGGCTGTCCTAAAGGACGTGTTCTGCTGATGCTCACCCTGGAAGCTGCTGACTTTGAGAAGCGTGAGCAGCTGTGGGACTTATTGCTACACCAGGGAGCCTCAAGGACTGAGGCAGAAGCCCGTGGCTTTCAGTACCAACCTCTTAAGAAAAAGGAGGAGAGAGATGTAACATTTGTGGAGCTTTCTGTGCCCACACCCTTGTCGGAGCTGCTGCTGGGAGACTGGGAAACCTGGTCCTGAGAAAAGCCATCTGTATCTGCCACTGGGTGCAGTGCTTTTCCAAGGGTCCAGTTTATCCAGCATCTGACTGCTTGCACTCCACAATGAGTCATGAAGGTGGAACCTCGACTCTCTCCAAGCTAAGTAAACAACTGAAATTAAGTCCCATCTTTTCTGCCTGTGCTAGGAGACCGTTGTTTGGTCCCAACAGCAATGCAGAGAGGGGGCTGTGCCTGTTTAAGGCCAGATGCAGAGTTGACTGTATTTGGTTTGTCCCTTCCCCTCTTGCTTCCCAATTCCATGCAAGGTCAGTGTGGTTTTTGCCGCGCCAGGACTCCTGTGCTGTTTTGCTGTGAGCAATGAACAGTGTAAGGGATGGAAACAGACAAAATCAGTGTGGGAATTTCATTTCCCATTGCAATGTCAGAAGGGATGTATATAGTTACAAGCAAACACATCAGTGGAGGGAATGGCCCAGCTGCATTTTGTTCATTTTTTTTTCCCTGGTTTAAATCACTTCTGGCCTGTTGTAAACGGTAAGGCAACCTATGAATTTCTTAGCTCAAGGGTTTTCCCCTGCAGGTGTTTTCCCCTTCTTCCAGTAATGCCTTGTTTCTGACTCAGAAATAGAAAGCGTGAAGATGGCCAAGCAAAAGCAAAAAGCTGAAGTGAAGCGGAAAGCAACACCTGTGGTGGGAGACATGCAGCCCTTGATGGAAGCCCTGCCTGAGCTCTCTGACCTGACCACAGGTGGCAGAGGCAGGAAGCCTCTCAAAAGGTACGTGCTGTTTAGGGATGGGCTATGTATTTCCCTTCTTCCTGCGGGATGAGCTGCAGGCAGCCGTCAGGAGAACAGGGTCTCATTCTCAACTCTATTTTAACCCTTTCCATGCTTCACTTGACATAAGAAAAAAGGATGAAATGTGTCTCCTGAACCCACAGCTAAGAGGGGAACCAAATTGCTCAGATGAGGTTTGGCATGAGACAGGCTGGGAGCGTCCAGATGTCCTGGGAGTTGCAGGAGTGGCACGTAGGTGTCCACGTTGTAATGCTGCTGACCTCACCTGATAACCTGGGCGTGTGGTGCTGCAGCCTGACATTCCATCCTTCCAGACCTTCATCCAGGCTTTCTCCTGAGGCAGTTCAAGCCCTTTGAGCAGCCCTTTGCGCTCTGGCCAGAATCTTTGTTGTCTTGGAGTGTGACTTCAGCCAAGAGCATGGCTGAGTTGGCTGTTCCCTGTGTGCTGTCAGCTCCCTCTCTCCCTATCCCTGACCTTCGCTAAAAGTCTCTCCTTTTAGAAGCCCGAGTTGGTACAGTGGAGGTGGGAGTTTGACACGGGCTGATGCAATCTACGTTGCCTGTGACCTGCTAACCCAAAACCAGCCCCCCTTGGTACTGGCATGGAGGAGCTACAGGCTTTTCTTCCCTTTGCTGGCTTCTGGCTTCCTGGATGCCTGTGTAGAAGTGTTTGAAATAATCAGAGGAGGCTTTTATAGGATTTGAATCATTACAGAAAGGAAGGGTAATACTCTGGTGATTTGTCAGCAGTATTAATAAAAGATTAGATTCACCAGGAATTTGATCTCCTGCAGGGTAAAAGCGCATTACAGGGAGGTTTTTATTCTGTTTTATAATGAATGAAGGCAATGAAGTGTAATGAAGCTGGGCTGCTAACAGGGTCCAAGTGAACAGGCAGCATGCTGGTGGTTTTGGGGGGAAATCCAGCCAGGAATGTACTCTAGAATAACTTTCCTTTAGGCTTTGTCACCCTCTGCAGAGCTGCTCACCTCTGAAGGGACTGCCATGACGACTTGGTGGCCCACACAGGTTTGGCAAGCCCTGCTGCGGTGACCAAGGGTTTCCATCCAGCTTGAGAAAGGATTTTCCTGAGCGTCTGTAAGCATTCCAGGCAAACTAGGACCAGAAGTTGTTCCTGTGCTGAGCTGTTCAAAATGAGAAGAGGGAGAGGAGAGGAAAATGAGCAGGAGCTGATTGAATAGAGAGGGGTGATGGAGATATGAGTGATGTGTAGGAATGTGAGGCAAGGGGAGTAAGAAGAAAGGAAGAATGGGGGGAAAAAAAGACAAAATAAGAGGATGGAGGGTAGCATGCTAGAGAGGGAAATAGGAAGAGGAGGTCACTGTAATCAGAGACCAGATCCTGCTGTCTTGAAGAGAAGGTGAGAAACTGTTGTGTTTCCCGACCTTTGGGGCAGACCAGGTGGGGTGGCCATAGCCTCCAGCACCCACCAGTATGGGAATATTCGTCCTTGATCCCTGCTCCAACAGAGAGGTGGGATGCAGGCCCTCTTTCTCCTCCTTGGCCTGTGTGCTGGGGCTCTGCTTCAGGGCAAATTGGGGAGGTGCTATCCCACAGAGGCAGACCCTTTTCCCAACCTGTTTCTTCTGTTAACTTTTGTAACTGTGTAATCCTGAAGAATGGAAATTTCTTCTCCTTTCCTTAATGTCCAGTTCTACCAGCAACTCCCCTTGTGCACCACAAGTCCCAAAAGCAATCTCTGCCCTTCCTGCATGTCCCTTGCTGGGGCTCAGCGCTGACTTTGTGGTAAATCTCTGCTGCTGCTTGGCATCGGGCACCACGTGGGATGGGGTTACGCCTCTGGCCTCCTCGGACTTTGCCCAGGAATAAGGAATGTGTAGAGAGATGGCAGATCTATATCTGCTGTTGCGTCTCTTCTGCACAGAGTGCACCATCCTGCATTACAGCGCGTTATATCCCAGTGATCCCCCTGCAGGAACCAAAGCAGGGCTGGCAGCTCCCTCCTCTTGCTGAGTATCTGTGGCGCGCTCTGTAACGGATGGCTGCGGAGGCTGGAGCTCCGCGGCGTCAGCAGCGAACATGAGCTGTGCAGAGGTGACATGTGTGGTGAGGAGGGGAGGTTTGATGGAATCTTTTCTCTAAGCAACAGGATCAGTTTGACCTGGAGGTCACTGATAAGCGGAAAGTGATCTGGGCATGGACAGCTAATGACCAGGTCTGGCACTGAGCGATCTGGTTTTCCTGTAATGCCTCCTGCTCTGTCAGCCTCGGGTGGAAGAAGTTTGCACTTCCGTGCAATGCCTGGCTATGGAAATAATTGCCTTTCAGGACAATTTCCATGCAGGACAATTAATTACCTGTCCTTTCTGGGAAGGCAGATGCAGAATCCCTGGACTCTTTCCATCTACACGGCTATTGCTAAATTAATGCTCTAACACTCACTTGTTTTGTTTCTTCTCTCCACAGCCACATAAAAGCAAAGGCAGAACCAGCAGACTTCTGTCTGATGAAACAAGCTCAGAAGCATCAGCTCCTGTAAGTACCCAGTTGTCAGTGTCCAGTCCCTGCAGAGCCTCGCAGAATGGTTGAGACTGGAAGGGACCCCTTGGGGTCACCTGGTCCAACCCTTGTGCTCAAGCCAGGTCGCCTACAACTGGTTGCTCAAGATCTATGTCCACGTGGCTTTTGAATATGAACAAGGATGCAGAACTTAAATGTTTCCAAGTAACTCCTGGACTTAGTCTGGCAACTCCTTATTCCTCTATATAATCTGTTCGATAGTTTATACTGCCATCAAGAACTTCATTTTCCCTCAGCACAGCTCTCCTGGGGCTAGACTCTGTGATCTGGCAGTGTTTGCTTTCTTGTTTCCAAGATTTCTGTCAGTTTTGAGCCATTCAGCTTCAAACTGAGGCTGAACAGTCAGGCTACAGATCCAGCACTGCTCTCCATGAATACCCTTCTCTGTCAGAAACAGGCCATTGCTGGTGCTGGGATGCCTTTCTTGCTCAATTCTGCCTTTCTTTACTTTTTGGTGGTCTGGGAAGTCTGTGCTTCTTGGGAGGGAAAAAGTTTGGAGGAAGGTCTTGAGGTTTCTCTCCCAAGGTATTAGTTCGGATGAGAGGTTCCCTAAGCCTCACCTTATTGCCCCAACCCAAGCTTCAGGTTTGGCTCCTCTGTCTGTTCCTCTGGCAGGAGCATTGAAGGGAAGGGCCATGCTTGGGAGGAAATTACCCGAGTGCTACCAAGTGTGTGTCTGGCGAGGCTGTGGAGAGCCTGGCAGTCTGAGGGAGATGGGGATGCTGCAGTGGATGTGGCTATGTGAAAACTCACAGGTTTTCTTTTATTCTCCTGCTCTGTTCTTGTCCCTCCCTGCTTGCTTTTTAAGACAAGGCCATTTCCCCTGGAAGCAGCTGTGACCAGGCATGCAGAGGTAATTCTGTCATGCTCTTCCCATGGTGTCCAGCTAGCGTTGCATGTAGGATTACTGAGGCTCAATGTTCAGCAATAAAGAGAGTCAGTAGATGAGCTCTCTAAAGAGAATTCGATTTTGTGCTGGTGCAATCTGAAGTCATTTTCATTCCTGGTGATTCACCAGATCCACGGTCTCTTGTTTTTGGTTTACTAGGGAAAAGCTCTAAAAAAAACCATTCCCAAGTGATGCTGGACACTAATGTGATTGTTTGTGTCTCTGTGGCATGAGATCAAAGTCTCTGGCTTCCATGAAGCTGGCAGCAATTTGAGCCTTGCCCTTGGCTAAATTAGGTTTATTCTTGCACTGTCTTTCTCTGAGATTTACACCCAGGATCATTCTGTCTCAACAGAAATCTGCTACTTTGTGAGGTGGTCCTTATCTGCTCAGTTTCTCTCACATGAGGCACTTAGAGAACTGGTGTGTTCTTTTTCTTTCCTCAGAGAGGAGGAAGTGGCTCGGTTTCATGAGGCTATCACCGATCCCCAGTACAGAGCCAACCCCCTCCTGGCCATCAGCAAGCACCTCTCCAAGAGGCTGAGGCAGGGGGAAAAAGGGGAACCCCTTTAGAGCTTCAGCTGGATCCAGACATGCGCAGGCTGCGGAGCACATCCCTGGCACGACCTCCCAGCCACTTCGGTCCTTGGAAGCGGTTCAGCAGATGATTAAATCCAACAGCCCTGGTTTCTGTCGGCAGGAATAACGCAACTCTCTCCTGACAGGGGCAGCTGCTCCTTTACAGGCAGTCTGCACAGAGCAGGGTGTTCTGTGAGATTCTTGTGCAGGCATTAATCTCCCTGCAAAGTGTCTTGATACATTTGCTCTTCTTGTGAGCAGGCATGATTTCTGAGGTTGTGCCAACAGCCATGTATCTGTTTTCTGTTGTTCCCCCCCCACCCCCCCGCCCCTTCCTGACAACT
>VZTA01012012.1:158831-169057 GCA_013398855.1 Mohoua ochrocephala
CCCGCCCCTTCCTGACAACTCTGAGAAGAGATTCTTGCTTGCTCTGTTGGGATGGTTCAGGACCCCAAGCCCGGGAGCCCAGGAGGCTTTTGGAGTTCGTCGTGACCAATGCTGCTGTTCACAGACAATTGTTCTCTGTGAGAAATTTAGCTTTGGAATAAACATACTTTCATACAGCACTGAGTTTGTCTGGCTTTTGTTTTGATAAATAGGAATTGAAATATGAGTTTATTTCCTTCTCTGGAAAAATGACTTAAAATAATTGTTCTTTCCATGTGTACAGTGAATCGGGAGACTGCTACAAGTAATGAGAAATGACTGCAGATCGTGTCTAACTCGTGGACTTGCCTTCCTCCTGCCCTGGAAGCACGTGCTTCCTGTGGGTGATGCTCATCCCTTTTGGCCTTTGTTCCCTGTTTGGCCTGCCCTGTAGGAAGCATCCCAAAACATGTCCAGCCTGCAGGCTGTGAACTTTAGCCAGTCATTTCTGGGCTTGGGAACCTCTGGAGCAGGCCTTTTTTTTACCGAACACCAATGTTCACAAAACCCCAGTGAATTTTCATGGGGGACAACTGAAGGCAGGGCCATTCCCTATTGGAGATGATCCTGATTTGATACTCAAAAATACCAGTGCTGTCTTTTGAACCATAAAAAAAGTTTACTGATGCTTCTTAACCTTGGGAAAGCAGCCTGCTGCAGTTGACTCTGACCCAAGTTAGTGCCTGAAACCAGCTGCAATGGGTGTGGCTGGCACCTTGATCATACCTGTCTTGCCTCAATAGTAATGCTGCTGCTCTTCTCTCTCTAGGCTGGCACTGTTGAATAAAAGCTTTGTCTGGTGCCTCTTGGCTCTGGCAGTGCAGACACTGTTGCTGACTCTGCCTGTTAGAGAAATGCCGCCCCTCTTCCCACAGGGCTTGGCAGGAGCTTCCTGCTGGCAGAGGCCATGGAGAGATGCTGACTGTGTCCCGTCTTCCATCCTGTTGCTCTCAGTCTGGCCAGCCCCAGGTGCAGCCATCCTTGTGCTGAAAGGGAGAGAGGGTGGGTGATGAAGGTGGTGAAGACATCCAAGAATTGAGATTGTTCAGCCTGGACAAGAGAAAGCTCTGGGGAGACCTTCGAGCCCCCCCACTTCCAGTGCCTATAGGGGCTTCAAGGGAGCTGGAGAGGGGCTGTGGACAAGGGCCCGGAGGACCAGGACAAGGGGGAGTGGCTTCACGCTGCCAGAGGGCTGGTTAGATGATGGGATATTGGGAAGAAATTCTTCCCTGTGAGGGTGGTGAGACCCTGGCACAGGGTGCCCAGAGAAGCTGTGGCTGCCCCATCCCTGGAAGTGTTTAAGGCCAGTTTGGATGGGGCTTGGAGCAGCCTGGGATAGTGGAAGGTGTTCTTGCCCACGGCAGGGGGGTGGAACTGGATGAGCTTTAAGGTTCTTTCCAACTTAAACCATTGTATAATTCTCTCTATGATTCTAAGTACAAAGGAGGATGGAAAACTGGAAACAGCAATGAGATAAGAAAAGGAACAGTAACGGCAACAATATTAATAACAAAAGAGTACAAAAGAGGGGGTGATTCACACACAGAAATGCTCACCCAGACCCTGAGATAATGAACGATGGCAGACAATGGTGCTATGTTTTTCTTTGACTGCAAGACAGAGAGTCCCTACCCCCCGACCCTGGTAATGACATGAGGTGGTATGGAATAATCCCTGGGTCTTAGCCAAAACTTGGGCCTACCTCTGCAAAACCAGCTCCAAGCATGTTGGAGCCCCCCAAAGCATCACTGTCGTGAAGGGTTCTGTGTGTGTAGCTCTTTACAGGGTGGCACCAAGGTAGGGTCCCTACCCCTCTGGCTGCATGTGGATTTCCCAGCACCTTTAGGTGGCTACAGCCAGAGCTGGTCACTGGAAACTTGGACACCAACAGTGCAGTTGTCCAGCACTTTTTCCTTGCTCAGCCTGCTTGCTGGGTCCCATTCTTTCCCTTCAAACCTCTGGGAGCCAACAGAGCTGAAGACTCATTATCTGAGAAGCGAAGGGGTGACTGGCCCGGTGGAGGTGTTGAGCAGGGTGACCCCCCCTTTTTACTCCCTGGTAGCTGTCCCCAGGTGGAGGTGTTGGGCCAGTGACCCCCCTCAGTACCTCCTGTACCCAGGCCAGTGGCCCTTGATCTGCATGCACAGCATCACTGTGCAACACATTCATGCCTTTCCTTCACCTTGGATGGGCCGGCGCCATCACTCGGCTGTGTGTGTAGCTCCGAGCCCGCTGTTTGGAATTGTTGGTCCCCCAGGAATTTAGCAGCAGTTAAACATGTGAGTGTTTAGAGCTCCAGTTCACAGCCTGCTGCTGCAGGCATCTCCTGCCCCCGCCATCCGAGCAGTTGAGCAAAGGACTTAAAATCTGCCAGGAAACAGGCGTCTGAGACACAGAGTCGCCTTCGCAGTTGGCATGTTTTCAGGATGATAAAACCTTTCACGCCTTTTTTTTTCTTTTTTAGATAGCGGGGTGGGAAAAAAATAGCTTCCAAGCTGTAAGGAGTAGTTGTGCCAGAGGGGTGGGTGGGGGCCCAACCCGGCAGCTCCAGACTTGGCAAGAAGTGAGTAAGCAGTGAATGCACCACAACTCGGGACTGGAGAAATTTGGGGCTACTTTTTTGAGCTGTTCTCTTTCTCGTTGGGGATTTCGCCTTTGAAGGCTGTTCATAGAGCTGTGTCTGAAAGTGGGAGCTAGGGTATCCTGTCCATCTGGTGGTACCAGTGGATATTTTCAGCTACACACAGAGCAGTGGGTGGAAGGGGATTCTCCCTTCCCAGCAGCTCATGGGTAGTGTTGTTGGTGTGCAGGGATATTTTTTAATATCCCTGCTCTTACTACTCCCACGTTTCTCCGTGGTACCTGTGATGGCCCAGTGGTTGGTTCCTGCCTGGAGCAGGGCACCAGGGCAGCAGCACAGCTCGGAAAGGTGCAGTGAGTCACACAGACCCGGGTCCCAGCCTTTCGTCTAACCCAAGGAAATCCCTTGGGTTGTGAGCACGTAGCCTACCTCCTTCTTCCTTCCGCTTGCTGGCTTGTCTGCCCTGGAAAGTTTTCCTTACAGACCTCATACAAGTCCCCTTCGCCTGTGGAAAATATGACTTTTGCCGAGCAGAGAGCACATTTGCTTACATTCTGTTTGAAGCTATGAGCTGCCTTATCTGCCCATGGCTTTCTTTGTTCCCCTGGAGCTAAGCATGTGAGATGGCTTTTGCCAGCCCTGTCAGCCCCAGCACTGAGGCACATGCTGGTGCTGTGGGTATTGGGGTGGAGCTGGCTGCCTCCCAGGCTACTAGGGAAACCTTGTGGCTGCTGGGGTCCAGATGGCTTGTCCCAAGAGCTGTCTGGGAGCAGTGCCGCTGAGGGGCTGCCATGGGCTCCTTGAGATGGCTCCCAGGTTCTCCCCTCCACTGGCTGAGACCAGGCCCTGGGTCATGCCCATGGTCTGGTGCAACTCCAGCTACACTTCTTACGCTGTCCTTAGGGTGCCAGTGGCAGCTGGTGAGGAGCAGTGGGAATATTGGGGGCATTGGGTCTCTGCTGCAGTATGGTTGCTCTCCTCTGCTCTCTGGCTAGGGCACAGCGGGACTGACTCCCTTCCCTGCTAGTCTTCACCACAGCCACTGGTCAGTCTGAGCTTTGAGCCTCTGTGGGTCATTTGAGGGTGAGGAGCTGTCTCCCAGCTCACAAAAAAGACCTGCACTCCTCACCCTTCCGTAACCTCGCACGTCACCAGTCACACCCCAGCCCACAGGAGAGTCTGCTTGGGGCACCTTGCCAGGGACATGACTGCAAGTCCCAACAGACCCCTCCAGCCGTGGTGACGGTCCTCAACAGTCCCACTGTGGGCAGTGTGGCTGACTCAGAACTCGGGGAGCTCCAGATAGTTGAAACTCCAGTGTCTCCTGCTCCTTCTGGCCCAGAATGTGGCTGGCAGAGCAGAGACTTGGCACTTCTGACCTTCTGTCACTCTTGCATGCTCCAGCATGTGCAGTGAGCTCTTTCCCTGTGTGGGGTTATTTCCCTCCCCAGATGCCCTCTTCCCTGGCTGGTCCTTACATTTCCCACACTTGTATCTGTTTCTTTTGCCCTTTTTTTACCTCTGAAACCAACCCAAGGTGGGTTCCTGCAGGAGCAGCTTCAGGAAACCCAAGGAAATACAACTGCATGCAAATTCGAGCTACATGATGGTTTTGGAAGCAGATGAGGTTGGCACCAGCAACTCCTTTCATCGAGGTGTTGCACAAGAGAGGGGCAGAGGTGAATCACCTGATCCAGCCTTTGCCTCAGAGCACAGCCCCACTTGTCCCTGCTCAGAAGCACAGGTTTCACCATGGCCTTTTTGCCTGTGTCTGTTGGCATCGCTGCCCTTGGTGGCCATCCTGCATGGATGTGCTGTCACAGTGCTGTGTCCTGGCCTTTTCAGAGCACTCAGGTAGGATACATTGGAGCTTCCCTTGAGAGATGCAGTCCTGTTCCTGCTCTTCACATCGTGACCTTTCACCAGTTACTAATCCCAGGAGGGCTCTACCTCTTATCCCATGGCAGCTCAGTTTCTTTAAGAGCTTTTGGGTATTCTTTAAGTGCTTAAGAGCATTGCCACATACCATTTTGAAATCCCCATAAAGTCTGGTTAATTGGATCACCTTTATCTCCATACTCACCATTTCCTTGCAAGGGAAAGTCATGCCCTGCATGCTGACTCTTCCCAATGAGATAATTATCTGGGATCTGCTCATTGTGCTCTGAACCATGGTTGCTTCAGTGTGAGGCCTTAAACCTGGCTTTGTGTTTTTAGTTTGATGAGCAATTTAATCCTGTTCAGACGTTTTTTCTGGGAGAGGCAACTGGTGTGTGGCTCTGTGGTTTCTCTCCATCCGGTCCGGATGCCTCCCTAGGTGCTCTGGCAACCCAAACTGGGATTGGCATCAGGAGTGGCGTTGCTGACAGGGGCACAAGGATTTTTGTGGTGGCTTTTTTTTCCTTAGCCGATTCAATTTTCCTTACGAGGAAGCTGTTAAATAGTGCAAACAAAGCACAGTGCCTTGCCAGCAGCGTTTTTAAGATTTAGACCTTTGCATCTGGATGCTCTGAGATTTTTCAGACTGCTTGATTCCAAGTAGGATGCATAAAGTATTATCTAAGGGTTTCTCTCTGCTTTAATGATTTGTGTTTTGTGCCAGATGGGGTGTGTTGGTGACCCCGTTGGAACTCAGTGTGGTTTGTACATGAACCATACAGGTGTGCCTGTATCTGCTCCTTGTGACTCGTCATCCCCAAACGTCTGGGGAGCTGCAGTTGTGCCTGATATGCTACCCCAGGGCAGTGAGGAGTGGGGTCTGGATCCATGCTCAGTGTTCCTAAACTGAGGATTTCTGTGGTTTAATGCAGTGCAGGTTCTCTTTGAGACTGAGTAAGCCATGACCAGAGGGTTTGCTGCTGGTCTGTCTGCTCATGGAGTGTGTGGGATGCCGTTTGCTGTGGAGGATGTTGACAGTGGCGTGTGACACGTTGTTTGCCTGATGCTCCCTGGACTTGGTTTCAGCAACACAAGTCAGAGAGGAAGCTTAGACAAAGAAATGTCCCAAACAGGAAGGTGCTAGAAAGGGAACAAATGTCAGGCCCCCGAGCAGGTAGAAGCAGATGATGCCAGGATATCCTCCCAAGTGAAGGAGATGAAGGAAGAGATAATCACCCCGTCGAAGGCACCCCTTTGTTCCAGCTCAGCCAGCCCGGGGGGATGTTCTCAGCTGAACACTTGATCTGTATTTAATGTGTGGTTTGTCCGGCTTTAGCAGGCACTGTTTGAGGGATTGATGGACAGAAGCCAACCCATGAAAGGGGAGAGGCAAGAAGAGTGGCTTCCCTGGGGGATGTTGCTGCTCCTGGCCCCCTGCTTTCTGCAGGCTCAGCAGAGAGGAAGGGGGCTGCTGAGAGCCCCGCTGTGGGACAGGGCCATGGGGGCATCAGTGCCCCCTGCAGCTGCGAGGGCTGCAAGCCCAGACAGCCTGATGGGTTTGTGAGCACACCCACATCCCTGTTGCCACGGCCTGGAGCTGTGCCGGCAGCTCCAGGCTGGAAGCGGTGTTGGTGCTCTGGGCAGCGGGGACGCGGCTGTGTTTACGGCTGTTTTGGATATGCTTCATCTGAACGTGTTTACAGCTGTCCTGGGTACATGTAATCACTGCTCACCGATGTGATGGTTCATCTAAACACCTTCCACTTCACTGGTAAAACAACCCCTGCCTGCCTCATGAACCCCTTTGCTTTGGGAGCAGGAGGTGTTACTGTGGGAAGACACTTAACTGTTACAACTCTGTTGATGTTCCTCCCTCCTCCGCCTTTTGGCCCTCTGTGTAGAGCTTGTGCTGCTTTCGAGGGTGCTGTGCCCACAATGCCTGATGGTGGTGGTGGGCTCCAAGTGAACACTGGGATGCTCATCATTGCTCAGTGTGCAACACAGGTGCATCATGCAAGCAGAGGGTGCTGCAGGCACCTGGGGTGGGCTCTGGATGCTGCTGCTGCTGATGACCAGCGTAAATAGAAGTGATGAACCAGTTCAAGCAATCCTTTTCCATGCATTTTTCCAACTTCTCACAGTCCACGTCTTGGGATTTTTGAGCCAGAGATGTTCTTGTACTTGAATAGCACTTGCTGGATCTTGCTTCCGGGTTTTCCTCCTCCTAATTCCCCATGTCAGCTTTCCTTTTTTTTATTTTTTTTGACCACTCCTTGTCACAATTCCACAAAAGGTCAGCTCAGTCTGTCTTGGTGCCAGGGCCTGGCAGCTGAGCAGTAACAGCCAGCCTACACTGCACTTCATCTGCCACGACCAGAACCTCCCTAGATGCTCATGGTTTAAAAATTGGCCTTGTGTTGGTCACTGAGCAGGTTGGTTCATGACCTGTTGCTGAGCAGTGCTCAGACTGTCCCCAGGGCAGTTCTGCATTTTGGCTTCTGGTCCTGCCTGCCCACTGTGACCCTGAGGGACATTTGGCATGGTTGGCACCACACAGCCCTATGCCCGTGGCTGCCCAGCCTGGGAGTGTGAGAGGGTGAGGGGGAGCCAGAGTCCTTCGTCTGCCCTGTACCACAGTGGCGTCCCTGCAGGTGGGGTGAAAAGACAGGACCCTTGGTGCTCCTGTGAAATGGCATTGGATGTCACTCTTCCTCCAACCCCAAGGATGGAGATCCCTGTGGATGGAGATCCCTGTCTCTAGGACGTGTCTCCAGCCCAGTGTGGGAGCCTCTGTGTCTTGGGGCTGCCCTGATCCAGCTCTTCCCTTGGATGACATCAGGCAGGGCACTCTGCTTGGTCTGTCACCTGATCTGTGTGCTCACAGGTGGTCTGGAATCACCATCCTGCCTGTAGACCCAGCCCAGGACACCGTGTAGGCACGAGGACACACCTCGGCGTTGTTCAGGGGTCTACACAAGCAGGTTACTGCAGGAGGAGCTGCCAAACTGCCTTCAAGCATGTGCTGGCCTTAGAAATTCACGTTACGGGCCATCTATGATGCAGCTGAATCTTTGATTAGGCAGCTATGCTCCCCAGTTGTCCTACAGCAGCAGCCACCACGCCAGTGAGGAAGCCATTGCCCCTCTACAGGACTGCCAGCTTGCCGCTCCGCAAAGAATGGGTTAAACATCCTCCCTCCTTCTTTTTGCAGCATGGATTTGGAAACAGGTTTCCCAGGCTTGGCAGCTGCTCCGCTGAGGATCATATGGCGACAGCAGGGAGAAACTACCAAGCTTGGATCTGCTGCCAGGGCTTTTCAGGGATGCAGCTTCTGTTGGGTTGGTGGCACAGAATGGTGGAGGAGGTGCTGGGTCTGGCAGTGCATCCACCACATCCTCAGGTGAGGTTAAGGACTCTCAAAGTAGACCTGGATGAACTGGCATGCAGGATGCAAGGTGTGTCTCCAGTATGGTGGATGTGGGATGGAGAATCCATATTGCAGAACTGTGCACCAGGACTAGCACACGGGGATATATGTTCAGCACATGTGGGGACCCCAAGGAGCAAGACCAATTTGCAAATCATGTTTTCCTGAGGTAGAAAATCAGTGTCAGAGTGTGGAAAGCGTGAAGCTGCTTTTGGCTTGTGGTGTTTGAAATGTGCCATGCTCACTTCTATGAGTGACTGTCTAAGATTTCCGATTTCCCAGGACTTTGATGAAAAAAACATTGTTAAAGAGCCATTCATTTATTAAAGTGGGTTTACAGAAAACAAACCAAGCCAAAAAACCCCAACCAATCAAAAAAACCCAAAACCCTACACACCAAGGTTTGAAGTTTGAATGATTTGTAAAAACATGATGTTTTGTGAGCACCAGTAACTGAGTCATAGTGGCTCAGCTCAGCAAGGCCAGTGCTGTTTGGGGAGTGAGCCCCTTTCGTCCCACAGTGGCAGGGAGCCAGCTGATCCCTGGTGGAGTAGGGTCTGCCATTGAGTGGGATGAGGAGCCTGGGAACACACTGTGCCTCCCACCCCACCCTCGTCCCTGCCACATTTCAAGGTCAGGTTGGAAGGGACCACAATGGGTCACCTCGTCCAACCTCCCAGCTCAGGCAGGGTCATCCCAGAGCACATGGCACAGGATTGTGTCCAGCAGTGATTTTCCCAACATCCTGGTGGGACACAACCACTTTGGCCGGTGACACAGAGGTGGAACTGAGGAAAGTGGTTTCGTTTCGTGGCTTCACTGCTGATCCTAAGGTGGGGGAAAAATGCAGTAGTTAGTGTTAAATTCCCTGAGCTTAAAATAGGATAAGAAAACACAGACAGGCATTCCCGGAGGTGAAGGCAGCAGCAGCCAAAAGCAGCCTGCCCGTTGGTGCTGCTGCTCCCGAGCAGGGCAGAGGCGAAGGGTTGTGCCTGCGAGAAGGAAGTATAAAAATAGGTTGTTGTTTCCAGCACTGGCTTTTGTGCTGGTCCTCTTTGCCCTCCCTGTGAATGTCTGCATGAATCCTTACCCCACCAGGAACAGGGAGAGAAGGAAGAAGCCACGACCTACTCAGTGCTGCACCTAGAGCCTGTGCTGGGCACTGAAGGGACATGGCAATGTGGGTGTCACCACCCAAACACTCTGGAGAAACAGGTGAGAAAGCACACAGAGTTCTCAGCATGAAGTTTTAGTAATGCCAAGGTAGTTGATGCAGCAAGCTGTGTCAACACATATCCAGGACCCTAGGAAACGGCCTCAGGCTGTACCAGGGGAGGTTTAGATTGGATATTAGGAAAAATTCCTTCACTGAAAGGGTGGTCAGGTAACCTCAAAGGGACAGAAAGCTGGGAAAGTTAAGATTTCTCTTTGACCAGTTGATGTCTGTGGTTAACTGTGGCCAGGAATGAGATTTTGGGACATGATGAAAGTGCTCTGAAGGGCAGAGACGAGGAATGATATCAGGCTGCAAGCCTGAAAACCCACAAAAACTGGGAAGAGCAAGGCCAGTGTTGCATTCCTCTGTGTCCTGCAGCATCCCCACGGGCTGGGCTTGGTTCAGGACCTGCAGATGTCTTTAAACTGCAATGACCTGCAGTTTTAAACTGACGGTGAGTAGCTTTAGATTGGATATTGGGATGAAATTCGTGGCTGTGAGGGTGGTGAGGCCCTGGCACAGGTTGCCCAAAGAAGCTGCGGTTGCCCCGTCCCTGAAGCGTTCCAGACCAGGTTGGAATGGAAGCTTGGAGCAAATAGTGGAAGGTGCCCCTGCCCATGGCAGGGGGTGGAACTGGATGAGCTTTAAGGTTCCTTCCAACCTAATCCATTCTGGGATTCTATGTCAAGAGCAAAATGCAAGTCAGAAACCTGCTCCCCAGGTGACCACATGCCTTCGTTCTAAGCCTGCTGTCACAAACAGCCAAGCTTTAAAGCAGTTATTTAATCCTTTTAGGATCCCCTGTTCCGCAGGAGGCTGAACCCTAACACACGTAAAGGGCCATACACGTGGTGGAAGCACCGATGAACTTCACTGATGCTGTTTGGGTGGAGGTCTCCCACTGCTTTCTGGAAAACACTGTTTGGCTTTCTTATCTTGGCGTGGTGGGATGCACTCGGACACGGAGACCACATTCAGGATGACGTTGGAATGGCAGAGGCTCAGTCCTCGGGCCCCGTGGGGGGTGCTGGATGCCCCGGCAGCTGCGGCGGCTGGGGCCGGCACCCGTTCGCGGGGTGCGGACG
>VZTA01012012.1:172967-210174 GCA_013398855.1 Mohoua ochrocephala
AAGCTTGGTGAAATGATTATGTAAGCAAGTGAAATGACATTTTAAAGCAAGTTTCTTTCCTGTTTGGAGACAGTGTGGCTGGGTTTTTTCCATCTTTCCTGCTGTTTAACATTTTTTAAATCCTTTTAGTGAATGTTTTTTGTATGGTAGGTATGAGAAATAGTTGGTTTTGCAATTTAAGTCCTTGAAGAGGTCATTAGCAGGCTCTGGGAGCTAGCAAGAGCCAGCTGTGAGTATTTGGGGCTGTAGCTGACCAAAGCAGCAGCACATGTGTGCATTTAAGTAATAATTAAGGTAAAAAAACCCCCAAAGAAACCCATGTAACTGCTACTACTGTGGGAACTGAGCTCAGAGGATGCTCAGGACAGTCATCCTCTTAAGAATGCCTGGTTGTAAAGGGATTCGGGATCTTTTTCTGTTCTCTGCCTCCGGGTCAGCTGCGGTGTGTGTCTGTCCCCAAGCCAAGGGAATCCATCACCTCCACAAAAGCTGCCGGGGTTACCTTGAGCCTCTGTTCCCGGCGGGAGCGCAGGGCTGAGTCAGTGCTGGCTGCCCAGGGCTGTGACTCAGTGCCGTCCCCTCGAATGCACGGCCAGCCCGCTGCCAGCACAGCCAGGGAATAACCTCATTCCACAGCTGTCCTCTGTGAGTATCACCTGGTTAGAGGGGTTTGGGAATGTCGGGCTGCTTTCCTTAATTGTGTGTGTGTGTTGGTGGAAGTTGGTTGTTACTGAGCTTTTTTTTTTTCTGTGTGATACTGAGCATCTGTGGAAGTGCCAGGGAGCTCCGAGGCAAGAAGCTTCTTCTCCCGTGTACAGTATTATGGTTTTGTCTTTGTGGGTTGTGTTCTTTCTTTACATTTTATTTTAACTTACTTATTTTTAAATTTTTTTTTTTTTTAGATTTATGTGCCTGAAGAGGAAGGGTGCTTTGTTTTTCTTGTGGAGAAATGTCTTCCCTGATGCTCCAGGGTTAGGTCTCTTTGTGGTTCTGTCTCCTGAAGCGAGGAGAACTGTCTATGCTTTTAACTCAGGATTGCTTCATAAAAGATGTCTTTATTGGAAACTCTGGCCATCTTCCTGTGCTTCTAAGCTCGATTTCCCATTGCATGGCATCACACAGTCAGTGCCCTTGAATGAAATTGGTCAACACCTTGAAAAGTCCATCAGATTTGACAGAGAGTGGAAATGTCACAGTTAAGTACTGAGAAGTTGTGTGAGCACAGGAATCTGTGAGGAAGGAAATCTCGGATGAGTGCTCTGCTGAAAGAAAAGCTGTTGCTGGAGTGCAAATATTATTGGACATCAGAAGATCTCTGTGGTAGTGAGACAAACAGGAAATCAAGTTTCATAAGTGGTTCCAGTAGAAGGTAGGTCCTTATTTCCCTGAGTATCCTTTGTTTTCCTTTGTGAAAGTGGAGAGGAGTGATCTAATGAGTACTCTTGCATCATCATAGGTGATGGAAGAAAACAAAAGGTTTAGGTACAGTCCCTCACCCTGCCCCTGGGGGCCTGAAGCACGAGGGAGATGAGTGAAGGTTTTAAATTTCCCTGTAAAGGCTCTTGGGATAGGCAGTTGTTTGGGATAATATCCTTTTATAGGTTTAGGAAAGCACCGCGGTCAGGAT
Source organism: Mohoua ochrocephala (assembly GCA_013398855.1). Taxonomy (NCBI): domain Eukaryota; kingdom Metazoa; phylum Chordata; class Aves; order Passeriformes; family Acanthizidae; genus Mohoua; species Mohoua ochrocephala. Next base: position 174,595 of record VZTA01012012.1, read on the forward strand.
TTTTCATGCAGAGTGCTTTTGGCAGAGATGCAAAAGGAAGGGCTGCTCAGCAGATCGCAGAAGAATTTTTGGTTTAGTTTATTTTAAAGAGATTTTAACAGAATGGAATTCTTGGACCTAGGTAAGCTGAAGAGTATCCTGACTATCCTCATTTGGAGAAAACATGTGAGGAATATACCATATTTTGAATTTAAATTAGAAATCTTCCTCAGTTGGGGGCGAGTTTGGTGCTGCACGGCAGAAGGTACTTTCTGATTACTTTGCTGCCTGGTGCTTTTGTTATTATGATACTTTTAAGCTGCATAAACAATTTTGTGATGGATCTTGGGTAAAATTACATGTGACTACTATACCAATGTCAATTTATCTTTGTTCCAAACTCAATTTAACAATGGCTCCTCCTTTCTGCTATTAATTTTGTCATATCAACTCTGGTAAGATATGAACTGTTTAAAATCTGATCAAAAAGAGAACAAGCAAGTATGCAAAACTCTAGTTTCTTTGTTGTATGTAATGTGAAAATGAAGGTTTTGCATAGGAATTGTGAGGCAGCCTCAACTAGGAGTATTTTTTTCCCATTTATTCTGTGTAGGTTTTGAGATTGCAGAGATAGTTAATACCTGCCTCTGCCATTCTGAAGGACTTTTGCTGAAAGTGTTCTGTGTGTCTGAAATGAGGTTGATTTTGATTTAGGTTGATTTACTCAGCTCTTCAACTTTATTAGCAAATGAGCCTTTAAGTTTAAGCTTTCACTGCCTTTTTCCTTGCTTAGTTATGCTCTAATATTTGTGCACGGTCTGCTGGAAAACTATTAGAGGGGAAAAATACCTTTGACTTCTTTCTTTAGATGCAGGTTTTATGAAACCTTGTCTACAGAGGCCATTCTGTATCAAAATGCACTTTGATTTTTCACCTCAAATACTGAGCAACAGATACTGAGTACTTAAGAAAACAACTCTAAAACTCTAGATGGCTCCCAGTAAGAACCCAGTAGGATCTTTAATTAGAAAGCATGATTAGCTCTATGTTTTCATTAATAAAATTTGAGGATTAGGTGGAAAATAAGTGTGGCCAACTCTAGCAGAAGACTCCAGTTAGGGATAATATAAACACCAAGGTCCGTACCATAGATCATGAAATTTATGTAGCAGAAATTACCAAGGACTTGAGAGAATACTGAAGGAAAATACCCTCTGTAGGCTTGGTCTGAGGGAAGAGTACAGCTCTCTGGATGATGGAGCCTTAGTGTGGTCCACAGGATAGGAAGAAAAAAATGCATTCTGATCAAAACCAGACTAAGAGAACACATTTTAATGCTGCTTTTGGCCTTAGAGTTGCCATGTTTTTCACAGCTAAAGATAAAGGATCAGTGCGGGTATATTTAAATCTCTGAAAAATGAGAAGAATTAATATAAGCTGATGGCTGAACTGTGCTTTGTTTGGGAGAAACTTGTAATAAAGCTGGCTCTGTGTGGGAACCAGGGTTATATCCCTTGTCCACTGCCCAGGTTTTAAAGCTTGCTCTTGACATGCGCGAGTAGCTCACACTGGGAGATCAAAGGAGGAGGAGATAACTTCTCTTTTGTTGAGTGCTTACTCACTTTTATAACTCTGATAGCTTTCGGTCAAGTTTACACCTGGAAAGCACTTTGTAGTGTGTGTGCTTTCCACAGTATGGAAATTACCGAGGGGTATTAAGTAGGGAGAGATTTCCTTCAGGATACCTTCTGAATCTGGAAGCCAAATAGCGTTTTTGTCCCTTAAATTTTGGTAGTTTTGGTAGATAAAACTTGTCAGCTGGTTGAACAGCCCCTTTTGGATGCTGTCTCTGTGCAGGTTTGCAGCTCCTTGGACCTGTTGCCTGTGGAGTCTGCTCAAAGTCTGGGTGTTGTTCACCGATGTGGAGCCACAGGCAACTGCACAGTCATATTCTCTGTTAAACCAGAGTAATCTTTTCCAGCTAGACTGAGAGTAAAGCTTTTCCAGCATATTCCTGTTTTTTACCTGTAAGCTTTTCAGAGCAGCTGTGTGGCACGATGCTTGTATTTTCTCAGCTGTGGTGACTTTGATGTCTTCTCTGGGGCTGCAGCCCCTCTCTTGGTTAGAAGCACTCTTAGAGCGGGCAAAGCCACCCTTCCAGTGCTGAGAGCAGATAGGCTTTCCTGGGATTTAATGTGTATTATACAGACCTTCTTGTAGTGATATTTTTACAGATGCTTTTTATCTCCCACCGCTCACCAGTGCCAAGTGGTGTTCTGTAGTTTGATGTCATGTGATACCATGTTTTGATAACAAAGAGGAGCTGGAAATTAATGCTTAACTCAAACCAGTGATCCTGGCAGTTGTGGGTTGGGTGTGTATGCCAGCACTTTAACTGGAGTTGGGAACATGCTTCTGAGTCTACAAAAACATGTAGACACGGCCCATAGGGGCATGGTTTAGTGGTGGACCTGGTTACACTCAATGGTCTGAGAGGTCTTTTCCAGACTTAATGATTCCATGGTTCTATGACAGTCTTGCATGTCTCCACCTCTGTGCTTGAGCTGGGATGGAGGTGGGAGAGCGTGCACAGGCTGCCTTTGGAGGAGGGTGAGTGCAGAGATGAGCTCTAGGGACATGTCCACTGCCTCTAAATTTGTGATTAAACTGTGCTTCTGTCGCTAATGAGTGTTCAGAGTTTGATTAATCAGAAGCTAAATCAGGACCCTTCGCTGAGTTGGCAGCTCTCAAGAACGTGAGACAGAAAAGCACAGCTGATGCAAGCGAAAGCAGGAAGGTCTGGTTGGGAACGTGTGCCTGTGCTTTTGGCAAAGTACAGGCAAAGGGGTGAAGTCTCCCAGAAGAAGCTTTTGTGAAAGTAGAGAAAATCCTGTCTTCACTCCATAATCTACCATACATGCTCAAACTGGTGGGAGCTCAAGCCCAGTAGCCCCCCCTCTATTTCATAAGGACTGTCAGGTCCTTTCATCAAATCTGCAAAATCTGTTTTTTCTCATGTTTTTGAAACTCTTGCAAAAATCTGTTATGTTAAATAGAACTCTGCTGTTTTCCATGAGGATGATAATGAGTTGGGAAAGCTTCCCACCTAGTGGAAAGGGTGCATTAGTCTGAAAGCCTTTGGGTAGTTTGTCCCTGTTTGATGCTTTTTATATCAAAGTTGATTTCCCCACATCTCAGTGATGACAAATATGGATAACGAGGGATGACGAGTACTACTGTAGCTCTGTTGGTTTTTTTTCCCTGGTGCAGCCTAGTTTATCTTCTCTTATCCCCTGAAAGCTATTCTTAGTAAGTGGTTGTTTTTCTTGAATTAAATGAGTGAATAATCACTATTTCGTTCACTGTCCTTACATATGCTTAAATATAGTATTAACCTAATCTTCTTATATGCTTTTCCTTCTGCTGCTCCTGAGTTCCTAAAGGAATCAGGTTCACTATTAATAAGATCTATGAATGAACTTGCCTGGAAACGAAATACTTCTTTTGGGCTTTGGCTTGTGTTTATTGCCAAGATGGTAATTTATTCATATTTTTGGACAGCAGCATCGTTCTTTGTCCACATAACTTCTGTGCTGTCAAGAGAACTTTTTCTGTGTACAAATTCCTCAGATACAGTCTGTGAGATGGTTTTGGTTTTTTTTTTTTTTCCCTACTTGGAAGGAAAAACGACTGTTTGGTGTCAAACTTTTGGTTTTCCATTTTAGGAGAAAGGGAGGAAGAGAGGGAGGGAGCTCTCCGTGGTACCGAGCGGGGCTGGGGCCGCTGGGCTGCGGGTGCTCGCTGCCAGCAGGAGGGAGGCTCGTCCTGCCCTCCTGGTCCTGGCACATCCCAGTTATATAAGATATTATATAAATTATATTTTATGGATGTTTTTAATATTAGTATATATAATAGATATATTATATATAAACAACTTCAATAAATACAGCTTAAATACATAGAGCTAGTGTTCCTATAACTCCATTGTTTTTTTTTCACCTTGTCCTTCTCTCATCGCTGCATTTCAGATTATGATGGCTAGCTGGCTTTTTTTTTTGCAGCCCGGATAATACCCAGCACTACTGGACAGTATTCCTAACGCCACTGCTTATTTTCCATCTCCTTTGGCCTCCTCGTGTGCTTTTTCTCAGACCGAAGCTCTTCATGCAGGCTTCAGTCAGGTTTCAGTCAGCAGCTCGGCTGAAGGTGAGCCACGACCCTTTTGAGGCCAGTTTGCCCAGCTCGGGTATGAAGACCCACAGCTTCTCTCAGCATCTGTGATGCCCTTGCTGACTTTCAGCAGAAGCCTTTTTCAAGTTCAGAGTTCATAGAATATCCAGCATTGGAAGGGACTCAGAAGGATTATTGAGTCCAGCTCCTGGCCCTGCACGGGACAACGCTGCCAACAGTTGTGGCTTGTTCTCCTTTCAGTATGTCTATCCTCAGTCTTTTGTTCAATAGATTTGCTTTCTTTTAAAGTTTGCTTTCCAGACTTAAGCGAGGTTCCCCGATAGCTGCGAGAACATTTTCTAAGTAGCTGCTCTTGATGGCTTTCAGTGAATATGGAAGGGACTAGAAGTACAACATTCGATTGTTGTAATAAAAGCTCTGTGGAGGAATATGGCTATTGATTGTTACTCTCATGCCGGAGTATCACCTGAGCTGTAGGACAGCTTAGCTGAAGCAGGCTGGTTTTACTGCTAAAGAAAAAAAACCCAATATTTTTGAAGGTCATAGCTTTTAGAGTGCACTGGTAGAAAGTAGGGAAAGGAATTTTTTTCCTGGTAGCTTTCAGTGTAGCAAAGCTCCTCAGCATTACTTATGGCTTTGGCTTGGGTATTTGTGCATCTCCCTGGGTCACAGACCTTGCTTGCTGTCTTCTAGTGTTTCCTTGCCTAGGTTTGGTATGTTGTTGTAGTCCAAACTGGACATAAATTGTAAAAATACAAAATAATACAAAAATTGTATTAATGGGTGTTTTTACATCCAGTGATACTTAAAATGCATACAAACACCTCCAGCAGTTGTCCTCGCAGCATTGCTAGTGAATGCACACTACTTTAATGTGTGTGCAGTGGGGTAGTTTTGAATAAATGACTTTTGGATCTATCTTAGGAGGCTGCTGATGTTCTTATTGGAGGATTTCACCTCTCGGAGCTAAGTGCATGTTCACAGTGCCTAGGTTATCCTTGAGAGAACAGCCAACTCCCTATATTTCTGAATCAGTATCTGCTTCTTTACTTCACAGAAAATGCATGCAGTATGTGCATATATTAAAAATACATGCATATGTATAATATTTTATCTTCAGTACTTTGTCCAGAATAAAAACTTCAGTCTAAAAATAACTACAGTAAAAGGTCACTAAAGTAGGTTCATAATCCAAATTCCACTCAACATGGGTTGGATTTTTTTGGCATATGAACTGATACACTCTTTGCTTCTGTGGCTGAGATCTCTTAAGTAGTCTTGATGGCATTAAATGGCTCTTTCTCTCTGTGGTTTTGTTGTACTGAACCTGAAGGAAATGTTATGTCTTGAGTTATTTGCTCCCCTGGGTTGGTGTGCCACGGGAATGGGGATTTTCCATCCTCTTGCCTGGAGCAGGTGTAGCACAGTCTGTGTAGAAGCAGTGCTGGTCTCCTTGATAATCTTCTGCTGTTTGTAAAATCTTGGCGACCTCTGGTGGAGTCATCCTTGGACCTTATGCATGTGCTACTGTAGAGCAGCAGAGACAGTAGAAGGATGTGGGGGTGGTCCAGGTATGTGCGTGCCATGTGAGATGGGGAGGATGGCAGCAGGAATCTTGAGTGGCTCCACTTTTGCCTGGAGTGGAAATACAACCAAGCAGGGAAGCCACAACTCTCTGGTCTCCAGCAAAATCACAGGCAAGTGTCCCATGTCCCAGGTGAAGGCTGGTATCCCTCGGATTTTTCGTCCTTCCTCCGCAACTCATGCCCGGTTGCTGCCCGGTTGCTGCCCGGTTGCTGCCCGGTTGCTGCCCGGTTGCTGCCCGGTTGCTGCCTGTCTGTGGTACACATGGGAGGCTGGCAGCTCTGCCCTTCTCCTTGGTCCACTCGGATGTGCTTTCTGGAAGGCTGTAGAAGAAAAGATATGCTTGGGGCTAATCCAGTGTACTTGTTCTGCCAACATTTGCAGCATGTATCAATTCTACCTGAAAAGCATAGACTGTTTCTTGCCTTTGATTCTGTACAGTGCTCCCTCCCAAGACTGATAATTTTTCCCTTTCCCTCCTGTATTTGCACAGTCAGGCTCTGATTTGTCCTTCTAGACTGAGCAGCTCTTTAGGGTACTTCTCTCATGCTTCCTGTGCCATGTGTCACCCTGTAGTCCTTCTCTGTTTGCTTTCTGCTTTGATGTGATGCTATTTGCAAGAGGTAGCAAAGTTGGGCAGGGTCCTGTATGCACTGGAATTCTGTTGCCCAGAGAAGCTGTGGCTGCCCCGTCTCTGGAAGTGTTCAAGGCCAGGTTGGACAGGGCTTGGAGCAACCTGGGATAGTTGAAGGTGTCCCTGCTCATGGCAGGATTTGGAATGAGATGAGCTCTAAGGTCCCTTCCAACCCAAACCAGTCTGGGCTTCTATGATCTGGAACTTTCATCACTTACTGATTAATTCTTCCTCTCTAAAGAGTTTCAGATTTGTCTTGCTGGGAGATTCTTTGGAGCTACTTTGTGTAAATAACTTAGTAGATAAAAATTGGTGTAAGTATTTCAACTCTAATTTGTCTTGTTTTCTTTGGCTATCAGTAACAACTTTAATACTCAACAAATGATGTTAGGTTATCTGAAAAGCTATTTATCAATTTTTATTTTAACTCAAATAGGCTAATGAAAATTAGTTATGAGTTACCTCCCAACATCTCAGCCCTTGGGGAGAATACATCAAAACTGTCTGATGTAGTCTTGAGTCACTGTCTTGATACATTCACAAGTTTTGGTTCAGTTGCCTTCTGATGTGGTTTTGTTCAAGGTGGACCTTATTGCTCCCTACAACTCCCTCACAGTAGGTTGTAGCCAGGCAGGAATAGATCTCTTCTCTCAGACAACAAGTGACAAGACCAGAGGAAATGGCCTAAAGTTGTGCCAGAGCACATTTAGATTGACTAGTAGGAAAAATTTCTTCACTGGAAGGGTGGCCAGGCACTGGCCCAGGCTGCCCGGGGCAGTGGTTGGGTCACCGTCCCTAGAAGTGTTCAAAAGGCGTGTAGATGTGGCACCTGGGAACATGATTCAGTTGTGAACATGGAGGTCCTGTCTTAACAGCTGGACTCGATATCTTAGAGGTATTTTCCAACTTCAGTGATTCTATGATTCCATGTGCAAGTAACACAGGCCACAGGTCCTGACCTGTGCCTGGTCGTGCCAGCATCTTCCCCCTCTCTCGCTCTCCTCCTGCCCTATCCAAAATTTTCCAGGTATTTTCCTTGCTTGTCGTGTCAAACTCTGAGATGTATTACAGTTTCTTGAGTACGAAGGTGGTAAGTCCCATTTCTGCACGATGTGGCTGAAAAATGTCTAATATTCTGTGATGGCAAACACTCTGCCCACACACCTGAGTGGTGATGGCACTCAGATTTTACACCATAAGTGTGGTTTGTGTTGTGGGGTTTTTTTTGTTTTGGTTTAGGGGTTTTTTTTGGTGTGGTGTTTTTTTTTGGGTTTGTTTTTTTTTGGGGGGGGGAGGGGGGTTGGGTTTTTTAACATACAGTAACTTGATATTGCATAACACAAGGAACTGCTATGGAAGGGACAGTTTGAGTCAGTTTTTTGTTAGAGAGATCCCTGACAGCCAGTTGCATGCCAGATCTTGAAGAAGGCTTCCAGGATCTCAGAAGACTGGCGGGAAGTCAAGGTGCATCAAAAGTTAGCTTGAAGTTCTTCAAATCTGCTCATATTTTAGTAGGAGAAAAGCAGAAATGTGACTGTAAAAGTGAAATGTAACACTTTCATATTCTTAGAAGTCCAGCAGCTTGTTCTTCCTAAAACATTGCAGGGATGAGACACAGATGTCAAAATCCTGGAAGTCTCCACTATGGAAATGCAGACTGTCAGTGAGACTTGAGTCACAAATATGGGGGGCTTCTAGTTTAGCTTGTTGCTGCTGTACTCCCTCTCTGGGACAGCCTCCGAGTGGGCCTCTGTGGGGAAGAAAACTCACTTTAAGATGCAGGTACTGTTTTTTTGGCTTCCTGCTGCACTGGGACATTTGGTGTCTTTTCGTTGGCTGATGTGGTAGGATGAGAGCCACCATGTGCCTAGAGTCCTTGCTGTGGTCTAGTCCTGTCCCTGCATCACTCCTCTGCGGTCTCCAGCTCTGCCTAGAGCACAAAATTAGTATCATAAATAGAGAAGCAGCAAGAAAACAACTGACCTGGAAACATGTTTTTCAGCTAACCCAATCCTTTGGTGGGAAAACAGTGTGATTCGGGTTTCTTTCACAGTCTTAACTTCCCTGTGCATGGAGTTCCTGTAAGGTGCAATTTAAAGCTGAAGGATTAAAGAGCTCTAAAACTCTTCCATGTTACATGCATAACATATATTTAAAAAATAATATTAAGCCTGGTAAAAAGGCTGTTGGTGGGTGTCCTGGCTTTGGGTGCACACGTTCAATCCATGATTCTTGTTCCCCCGGTGTAGTTTGTGCTTTCTGGCATTTTGTGCACAGCAGATGCAGTTTGTGCTGTGTCTCCCATGGGGGAAGCTGTTGGTGAGCTGCAGGCTGATGGAGAATGATTGGCTTTGGGATTCATGTCAAAGGATAAGCCCAAAATTCCTCCTCTGCCCTCATGAAACTCCACTTGGGGTACTGTGTCCAGGTTTGGGGTCTTCAGCACAAGAAAGACATGGACCTGTTAGAGAGGGTCCAGAGGAGGCCTTGAAGATGCTCCAAGGGCTGGAGCCCCTCTGCTCTGGAGACAGGCTGGGAGAACCGGGGCGTTCAGCCTGGAGAAGAGAAGAATCTGGGGAGACCTTAGAGGCCCTTCCAGTGCCTGAAGGGGCTCCAAGAGTGCTGGAGAGGGACTTCAGGCAAGGGCCTGGAGTGAAGGAGAAGGGAGAATGGCTTCCCACTGACAGAGGGCAGCATTAGATGGGATATTGGGAAGAAATTCTTCCCTGTGAGGGTAGTGAGGCCCTGGAACAGGTTGCCCAGAGAAGCCATGGCTGCCCCTGGATCCCTGGAAGTATCCAAGGCCACGTTGGATGGAGCTTGGAGCAACCTGGTCTGGTGGAAGGTGTCCCTGCCCTGGAAGATGGCCCCTTCAGGCCAGGGGTTGGAACAAGATGGTCTTTAAGGTCCCTTCCAACCTAAACCATTCTGAGAGTGTATGAAAAGTGCACCAAAAGTGACGGCGTTAAGCCCTGTTTCCAGCGTGTGCATTTTACCTTGGTGAACTCTTTTTACTGAAGTTGCAGCTCCCTCTTCTACTGTTTTATCTTCATCTCGGGGCAATAAGCTGCAATCAAGTTGCCTCTTGTCAACAAAATTGAAGAACTTCATTGTCTGGGCTGCATAAGATGTTTTTTCCTGCACTTATTTGTGTGTGGGTATGTCTTTGCCTCTTGGATCTTGTCAACGGGGGGGGTGGTTTAAATCTCCGTCATGTCACTTGTCTTCTGTCAGGTGCTGAGAGGTAACACTTGGCCTCTCTCAGTGTTCTGCTTTTAAATCCAGGAATAAATCACATTGGTTCTTGAGGCTGTAGACGTGGTCTGGGAGCTCCCAGTGAAGGGTGTATCACTGCAGGCATGGCTTAGTAAGGGCACTTCATCCCACCCTTGCTAATTCTCAGTCTGTCTCCCAGCTTTGTCAGCAATCTCTTGTTACACCAGGAGGCTAGAGGCAGTGGCACAGCCATCCCAACCTGTCTTTAAAAGCAGAGGTCTGGGAATAAAGTGCCTTGTTCTGGCACTCCCGAAGCAATAAACTTTATGTAAGGACTGTGGAGAGTGACTTCCCGTGGTAACAGCCAGAGAAGATACTCGTACGGCCTTGATGTACAACATAATCTCATGGTTTTGAACACTGTTAAACTGAGTGATAATTATTTGGCATCTTTTATTAAACATTGATTTCTGAGGCATTTTTCTGAAGACTAATGCTAAGTACAAAGTGTTCATATGCATCTAATCTTTGCCCTAGAGTGGGAGTAATACTGAAAATAATCAAGTCTGCCTTGTTGTAAAGGCTGGAAAATATCGCTGCTATTCAAAGGAAGAAAGATTCACATTCCTCTAATATGTGCTGCACATATGTAGAACAAGTTTGAAGGAAGTTTTACAGGTTGTTTTTTTTAATGTGTTAACTTGAAAACCCTGATTGATCACCATAGCATTGAGAAGAGCTTTCAGAAGTTTTATCAGTTGGTGCAGCAACATCTGCTTCAAAGTGGGGCATTTTCCAGTGTCAGAATTGGTCAGTGTGTTGGGATGGGTGGGTTGTCCTGTCTCTGCTGCTCCTGTAGCCTAAATTCTTGTCCACAATTTGTCTGTAGTAAAAAATAACTTTTTTTTTTCTTTTTTAGCTGTTGTCTAAAAAGTACTAATACCAAATGGAGAAATTGCAACTGATTTCTTAAATTTTGTTGCCTTTTAAGAGCTGCTGCTTAGCCTGGAGGTTACACTGTTGGACTATATCAGTTTGACTAATGTTTAAAGCAGCTAAATGAGTAATGTAAATGTTTAAACACTAGCTGTAGTGAAATCATCAAAAACAAGATTAAAGCCCAAGTTTCTCTGAAGACATTTATGGTAATTTTGCTCATGTGAATAATTCCTTTGGCTTCAATCACGTTCTCTTCTAAGGTAACTGCTCTTATACATGGGATGATCCTGTAAAAAGAGGAGTGGCATTAAAACCTTTGATTTTGAAGTAATGTTGTTTCAGTATCAAAATTTTGTATTGAGGCTTTAGGATGCCGAATGTACCAATACACCAGTGAACATAATTTTTCAAACATAGGAGATGGCAAAATTAGAAGCGAAGAGTTTCTTGCTGGTGCTATGTGAATATGTGAAACCATTTCTGGTGAGACAATGTTTGAAAAATAATTTACTGTGTTTCTTCCTGAACAGTTTTTGAATAATTGAGTGTTCTAGAATAAATGATGAACATACTTTCGTTTGATACCTGCACTAAAAGCAGTAAGAGCTTGGATATTACTTGGAGTAGCATTCTTTTTTTTTTTAATACATGGATTCCTGTTGCTTAATAGCTGCTGAATTTTCATAGCTTTTGAAGTGTCAATGAACTTTGTTTCAGTGTCTTGTGTATAAAAAGTACCTGTTTGTAAGTTCAAAAAGAGTTTTGTTTTATATCAAGGGAAGGAGAAGCATTTGACAGCCGTATCATGTATAAATTGTACTTCTTTTTCCAATTGCAACATATAGATCCTTTTTTTCCTAAACTTTTTTGTTTCATTGTGGTGCTCAGTTGCTAGTCTTTCACAATTTACTTTAGAATTTTAAATGAGCAGTTCAAATGGGCTGTAGGGAATGTGCATTGGATTTGGGCTATTATATCTTTACTTCAGACTGATAAACTGAAGTATGTCATAGATGTCAAATTGTTTCTTCATATTTAGGTGGAAAATGTTTTCAGAGAAAAACTCAGTTCTGTAATTGTGCTGTTGAACTGTGTTTATAGTTTATGGCGGAGACTCGTGACTTGGTGTATGAAAAAACATCTCATGTCACAGAATCACAGAATATCCTGACTTGGAAGGGACCTGCAAAGATCATTGAGTCCAACTCCTGGCCCTGCACGGGACACCCCAAGAATCTCACTGTGTGCCTGAGAGCACTGTCCAAATGCTTCTTAAACTCATGTATTTTACTGGAGGCTCACAGTATTGTTTCCTGGGATCAGGAGCAAAGTCTTGCTTGAAGGCATCTCTTTCTCACACTCCCCGAGTTACTTTTACACAGGCAGATAGTGATAGGACAAGGGGGAATGGTTTTAAACTAAGAGAGAAGAGATTTAGATTAGGTGTTAGGAAGAAATTCTTCCCTGTGAGGGTGGGGAGACCCTGGCACAGGTTGCCCAGAGAAGCTGTGGTTGCCCCGTCCCTGGAAGTGTCCAAGGCCAGTTTGGATGGGGCTTGAAGTATCCTGGGCTAGTGGAAGGTGTCCCTGCCCATAGCAGGAGGTTGGATTGAGATGAGCTGTAAGGTCCCTTCCAACCCAAACTGTTCAACGCTGGATTTAACGTACCTGTGGTTTTTGTCATGCATCAGCAGTTGAGATGACTCAACAGATTACTTTTCTTTTTCAACACATGAGAAGTAAAATAAATAGGAAAGTAAATGTGTAAAGATCGGAAGTGGTGGTTTTTATCCTGACCGTAGGCCTGGTGCTGAGTGATGAGTGCCTCCAGGTTGTTGCCTTGGTGTTTGGGTAGTTTTTGCAGGTTTGTGTCTTGAGGTGGTACCTCAGATGTCTCTTTTGATTCTCATTGCCTTGAAACATTTTCAGCTGATCTTTAGAAAGTTAGTATTTGAAGGTATTCCTAAATGGCCAACATGTGTTCTTCAGATGATTTTCAAGTATCCTTTGCTGCCCTGGGAGAAATCATGGACATGTTTCCAAAACTTCTTAGGGTAAATTAACTCAAATGTAAGTGACATATAAGGGACAAAGAACTGGTTTATTGAATTCTTTGGGAAGTAACAATATGGAGATGCTGTGGCAAAGTGCTGCACTCCTAGAGGAGCCCCTTCTGGTAGGCTCTCCCCACAGAAGGTGTTGGGGAAGCATGTCATGACTTGAACAAGCCCCAAAATACCCATTTGCCACTGGGCAGAGCCAGGTAGGACATGCTGAAGATCAGAGATTTGTTCCTGGCTTTTGTAACATAGTGGTATTTCCCTTTCTTTGCTATTTAGAGTTTTTACTGGTTTAAGGTGTTACAAGTCTCAGTTTTTCCTCCACCTGTCTTTACTGCTCACAGTATAACAAAAAGAATTACTAAAATAAGCATTTTTTCCTAGTTCGTAACTCTGGCTGGTTCTTTCTCTGTAAAACTCACTGCAGCTGTCAATATGTAAGGATTTTTGGTACTCACTGGTAAACTTAAAGTCTAAATTTTCATGGATTGTTTTCAGTTTGTTAGGGAATTATCGACTGGAGTAATGTTGTGTATAAGGAAGATAATATGAGATATAAAATAAGGATATACTGAGATGAAAACTTAGTTAAAAACTATTAGCAGTGTGTTTTCTCAGGATTAATTATAACTCCTTTAAGCAATGCTCATGTAGGAAGAGAATTATCAAAAGCTTGTTTTTAAAACACATATTTGGTGGTTATTGCCACAAATATGGGATTTTCACATCACACCTAATTTGTAGTTCGTATTCCAAGAGTTTGGAAGTTTTATTGAGGCTATGGGAACACTAGGTTGGGACTTTGAACTGAGTATTCTGGACATTTTTCCTGCTTTATGCTAAGACCAATGTAGTATTTGCATTAATCTTTTTATTTTTATTGGAAAATGCCACCATGAAGTGTTGGGAAATTGAAATGTCTTAAAAAACCCCCAAAACGCTGGGATTGTATTGATGCAATATGCTAGCATATGGACTTTAAATATTGTGTCAGATCCCTTTTTGACCAAACCAGTTCAAGACCCGAGATGCGTATCCATCGGTTTGTGTTGTGTGGCTGTGCTCTGTGTAACTTGAATTCGGTGCGGGTTTCTGCAGGGTACCAGCACCCTCTCGTGGGCTGTGTGATTGTGATTTTGGAACCATTTTAGAATAGTCTTATCTTCACACTGCTAAGGCCCCATCAATATTTTTTTAGAACTAGGAGATTATCTGTTAAATGAAAGCTGTCTGTTCCTGATCCGACAGCTGTGCCTATTGGTGGAAATAAAATTTCTCACAGCATCCCTGTTATCCTCTATCCTCCTTAGAACAAGAATCACAAAACGGTTTGGTTGGAAGAGTCCTTAAAAATGGGGGTGTGTGTGTTTTACTCTACATCTACCAGTTGTTTTCCACCCCTCTGCTGGTAGTTGAGGGATTTTCCTGTTTTGCAGGAGAATACAGACTGATGTCAGTGGCATCAAGAAACTGGTGTTTGGAAAGAAGAGGATTGTCGTATGAGGGGCCATTTATATGGATTAAAATCAATCCCTAAAAATAAAAACTGAAGATCTAAATTTTAAAAATCTAACAAGATGAGAACTCTGGATTTGCTTTCAGGATAAGTTGGCTGTGATAACACAAGTTTATTTTGATTTTAAACCTTTATTTACCACATTTTTTCTGACCCTCTCTCCTAGAAGGTGCGGAGATTGCAGATTGGGTTCTACTACATGACTGCTTGTACCTCAGGGATGTTTCTTCTGACCTCCAATATTAGGCACCTTGAGTCTTGATTTCTTTTATTAATTTTTTTTTTTTTTAACCAACCATGAATATCCAGAATGGTCTGTCCCCCCTCTCTTTGCTAGGATTACAAAGGACTTGCCTCTGGGACTGTGTGTATGTAGTATGGACTGTTTATTTTTAGAGATTCAGAAATTTGTCCCTTTTAAGGTCAGGAGTTGTCATTTGTAATGCACTTAAATCCTTAGAGAGCCAAACAATTAACTGGATTTCCTCTTCTTGCAGGTTGCAGAATCAGCATATGTCTCCAATAGTTAAAAAGGTAAGCACACTATATTTGCAAACATAGAACAGTATTCTCTGTTTTCTGATTGATGCATTTGGCTCGTAACTTGGAGGAGAAGAGACCTCATCTTAATGTATGTGAGCACTTATTTAGTACTTTATTGTTTTATCTGTAACTTTTATTTGTGTTTGTACTCTAAATCCCTTCACAATTACTGGATCAGCACAGTTTGAAAATAGAGAGGATATTGGTTAGAAATATCTAAGGGAATCAAGTTGGTACTACAAAAACTTAGTTACCCTTCTGGGTGCAAATTTGTAGCCAATACTTATTAATAAAGTAAATAGGCCGAGCTGGCATGTAGGACTTGGGAGTTTGCAGAGTGTTTGAGCAAAGCTTGATAACTGATTTTGGTGGGAAAAGGGGGAAATAAGTCCAATTTTTAAGTCTGTCTCCTAATCCCAACCATCAGCCTACCTATATGACTGGTTTTTTATCTTTTTATGAAATAGCTTCAAGATATCTGAGTCTCTTTTAACCTCCTTTAAAACTATTTTAGATTTTTCTTCCAATTAACTATTATTTTCCTTAGCACTGGATAGCTATATCAGTTATCTTTTAAATGATGTTGAAAATATTGATATTACTTACTGGGAGGTCTAGGCTGCTCCGTTTTTCTCTCTGAATAGTTACCACTTTTGCCTTGGAAGCACATCATAAATACATTTCTGACAGTCACAGGTATTTGAGGAGTCCTTCAAAAATAAAATATGTTAAAAATTAGATGTTCAGTCCTGACAGTAAGCCGATAAGGAGGTTACAGACAAAGGAATAAATCTGCAAACATCTGAAGTTATTTCTACTTTGGAGCAGAGCTCTAGGCTTCCTTGGTCGAGGGAGCAATAGCTGCAGCCTCAATTATTTATGTAACAGCAGATGGCGCTGTTGGAATAAACGCCAGGCTGTGCAATAGACTCCAGCCTGAGGTATATATCAGAGCTCTTGGGGTTCCCAGTGTGTAGCCAGCAGTTCTGGATCTGGAATTTGCTGTGCACAGCAACTTCTCAGGCTGTAGCTTAGCCCTTACTAATTCTAGCAGTTGCTGCTAATTTATATTCATTCTTGCTGAAGTACACAAAACTAAAAGGAAAACTGCTGTTGGCCTGTAATATTGTCCTTGTACTTGAAAAATACACAACTTGCTTGTGGGAGCAAAAAATTTAAAAATCTTTGAAAGCGCTTACAAAATACAGTGTATGACTATTTCTTCAAAGAGTATGTAAAGCAAGCTGGTAATAGAGGCCAAATCCATAAGTAAATGAGATTTGCAAGGATGGTTTTGGTGCGTGGAGATTTTCATGTGATATATATTTAAAAATTTATCATATGATATATGATGGATATACATATACTTTCTATATATGTAAAATAAGGGCTGCAGCATGGCCTCGAGCCTCCTGCTGCCAGGGGACCTGATGGGAAGGGACTAGAGATGCCACAGCTGCAGGGTCTCCAAGCTGGGCTCACAAATCCTTCATGACAAAACTCCATCTATCACAAGCCATAAATCCATGGAAAAAGAGACCGGCTTTGTTCCACTGGACTGGGTGGCAGAGGGCAGAACTGAGGAGATGCTGAAATTTTCCATCAGTCTGGCTGTGTTGCTTCTGATCTCGCCTGCGTTAGTTTACCTCTGGGATTTGGGTGGAATATGCTTGAGTTGTTTAGTGTCTCTGCTTTCCTGGTTCAGTGATGCAGGTGAAATGGGAATATTGGAGGTGGGTAGGTCCCAAATTCCGCCTGGGAACTACTTTTTCTTTGGAGAGAAGGCAGCCCATTTTCTCCTTGATGCCTCACTGGGTGTCAAATCTGTGAAATACAAGATGTCATGGGATTTACTGCTTCCAGTACACACGTTAACACTGAATGCCATAGTTTTGTTCTGTGTGCAGCATTTACTTCCTTGCACTCGGTTTTCAGCCTGCTTTTGTCTAATCATGCGGACATTATAATACATTTAAGGATATTGAGTATTTAACTTCATACATACTACAGATTGTTTATTACAGGGTTGCTCGGCCTGGAAAGAGAAGACAAGGCTCTGAGAGACCTCATTGCAACCTTCCAGTACCTAAAGGGGGCTTATAAAAAAGAGAGAGAGTGACTTTTCATGTGGACAGATAGTGGTAAAAGAAGAGGGAATAGTTTTAAATTATAAGAAGAGAGATTTAAATTAGAAGTTAAAAGGAAATTGTTTTCCGTGAGGGTGGTGAGGCCCAGAGAAGTTGTGGCTGCCCCATTGCTGGAATCCTTCGAGTAGGTTGAACAGGGCTTGGAGCAACCTGGTCTAGTGGAAGGTGTCCTTGCCCATGGCAGGGGCTGGAAAGAGGTGAGCTTTAAGGTCTCTTCCAATTCAAACCACTGGTCTGTGATTTGATTCTAGGATAGCTTTTCTTTCCTAAAACTGTTGTTAATGTCACAACTGCAGTGGGTCACCAAGTTTCTCTCCCAAGTGC
The DNA here is from genome assembly GCA_013398855.1 of Mohoua ochrocephala. Classification (NCBI taxonomy): domain Eukaryota; kingdom Metazoa; phylum Chordata; class Aves; order Passeriformes; family Acanthizidae; genus Mohoua; species Mohoua ochrocephala. Next base: position 191,727 of record VZTA01012012.1, read on the forward strand.
ACTGTGTATGTTCTTTAGACAATAGTCAGATTTTAGAGACCTTTTTCTCTCTTCAAAGCTGTCATCCTTCAAGGCCTGTCTCAGGCCTCCTTCCTGAGTGTCATACTCCAGAGTCACTGCCTTGGGGAGCAGAGGTTGGTAGAGTTAGGAGCTGCTTTGGGGAGGAGAGCTACAAAGGTGATCTGGGGAAGTCTCTTTTCTGTCTTTATATGAAATTTTTGTGAATCAAATCTGACAGGTTAGGGCAGATAAAGTAATTATTAAAAGCAAAATCACTTTCGACTTCAGATAACTAATGCAGCAACTCTTCCCCCAGAAGGAAGGAGAAATACACATTGTTATGTATCACAAGGTGGTAAAAATTTGAGCAGCTGAAGGAATTATGGTAAAGAGCTCAGTAGTTGCACAGACTGCTCTTTGCATCTTACAAAGTGAGCCATTTTCTCAAAGGGGGAAAATGAATTCTCATTCCCCTAAGGGGTATTTTTTCCCTTTGTCTCTGTGTCAGTGTTGCTGTTCCTTCAAAGCTGTGTAGATGTAGATACCTCACCCCCCATGTCCTTGGTCTGTCACACACAGCTTACTGTGTATTGAAATGTGAAACTTGGCCTGAAACTGTTGATTAGCCTGCAGAACAGCACACCAAATTAGGCACAGCACTAGTTTGGGGAGTTGCTCTTAGCTGGGACTCATTTCCTCCTGAGTTTCTCGGTGGTGAACATGTGACTGTGGCATGACTATGGCATTGATGGCTTGTTCCTCCATGGTAAGTTCTTCTTTCTAAATTGTGTCAACTGAGCTCAAAGGTTCCTGTTGCTCTTTCTTCATCCTTAGAGAAGTAGTCTGTAATAACATGGATGCTGAAGTAGAACTTCATCTCCTCTGAAGGGGGGAAGTTTGAAGCTTTTAGTGCTTAGGCTTCAGACAAAAGTAATTACAGTCACTCAGTCTCTGCTTTCCATCAGTCTGGAGATACAAAAACTGTTATCTGGGATCTGGGGAACGAGTGCCAGCAGGTAGAGCTCCTTGTTAGCACTTAAACCCAGTTACAGTGGTGAGCTTGAGCATGTTGGGTTTGCTTAATGAAGTACTGCTAATTTAAGATGCCAGTGGCGATGTTTTTCAGAAAATGCCAGCTTGAATAGTTGTCAAAATATGATGGTGCATGTAAGTCATCTATCAGAGTTCATCTCGATTCAATCATGTGCTGTGTTCCTGATGTACTGAGAAATAAAGGTCTGAGAGTGACTGGAGGTGACTGGTCAGAGAAATCTCATCACTGTAGTAACACACTAAAGAAACCTGTGGAACTTGCCCCTGCAGGCATTCCCTGCTGGGATGTGCTTTTTTTGTCCTGAGAGGTTTAATCTGAGGGCAGGATTAAAGGATAGCTGCAACCCTCAGCCTGTGCTGATGATCTGTAGGATCTACAGGATCAACATATGTTTGTTAGTCACTCAAATGGGGAAACAGGATGATATCACATTATCCCATGATGTCACATGTTACTTTTTAGTTTATGAAAAGGCTGGAAAATACCACAGGTTGACAATAGGAGGCCTCTTGGTCAGGCCTGGCGTAGAAACCCTTGTATGGAAAATCTGTGACTAAAGTATATTTAAGACTAGCATATTTATGTATTCCTGCTATTTCCAAATACATTCTGTGCCTTTTGAGGCAGTGTATGAAATGTGAACATGAGAAACTGTTGTAAAGGATGCTGAAAGCATCTTGTTTCATACGCTAGGCTGTATAAATATTACCTTGCTAATGTCTCTCCTTGTTTCTGAGCTACAGGACTGAAGAGTTGCTCTCCTTTATTAATAACAAAATAAAATTGATTGTGCCTTTCCACACCTAGCAGTGAGGATGTCTTTGATCTAGTCCTTCTAAGAGAACTGTCTTTCCTTGCCCCTTCTGTGTGACAGAGGGTTAATTGTCACATGTGCCTCTGGCAGTGGGTAGGGGTGAGCTGCATCCTTCACTCATCTTTGTTCACTGGACTGTGTGTTGGTGTGCTCCAGGGTTCCAGGGGCTGGGTAGGAGAGCACAGGGATAACCCTCCTTTTGGGAATACATTGCTGCTGCTTTGGGAGGGGGCAAGGGGGTGGTACAGGCAGTAGGGGGGTGCATGGCATCACATCGAGCCATGGCTCTGGGCATGGGGACCCTCTGCAGCACGGCCCGACTGCACTGGAAATGCAGGAGGACAAAGCGATCTGGGAGGAAAGGTAGGGCTTGACTTGCTGCGTTTAATTGCTGAAACAAAGGAGTCGGTGGAGGGGTGGTGGTGGTGGTGTAAACATAGTTTTCAGGTGAGGTTTGAACCTCTTTGCTAAGTGCAACTTCATTGTTTGTACTTTGGATTCATAAGAAATCTGGTTTCTCGGAAGTATTTTCAGCAAGATCCATTTCCCAGTGTTTTATTTTACTTGGCTTTTAAAGTTTGGAAGGAGAGGACTTTTTAACAAATATGAAACTTCTCTAAAGCTGCAGCTTTCTGACTTACAGTGTTTTCTAATAGTTCTGTGTCATCTGTCAGGTTAATGGGATTTTTTGCATATATGCCATTTGCTGAATGTAAAGCGTTGTTAGCTGCTAAATTTCCCTTTCAAGACATATTTAGGTTTTCTCTCAGTAATGAGAATAAACTAAGATAACTCTTAAGGTCTTTCACAACGCTTTTTTGTGTGTGGTTGATACCTAGTAAATTCAAACAGAAGAAATGCAGGTTATCTCTAAGCCCTCATGCGGTGTGTACTTGCTATAGCTAACATTTATTTAAAAATCTCTCAAGTAATCTCCTGTGAAAATAAAGGCAAATTCTGTTGTGTTGACTGCTGCATTTTTAAGTACTTCCGATGTTCTTCCTATCTTTGGAAATACTCTACAGGAATTAAAGACTTTAAAACCAGGAGAGGACTAAAAGTGTACTTTCTCCTGGCCCCACTTAAATTAGCATACATTTAGATACTGTTTTCCTGTATGATATGGCTGGCTTTTAATGCATCTAGGAAAAGAAAGGTTTTTGTAGTCAGAACATTTCAGGATGTGCTGCTATGCAGAATCCCATGGCTTCGGTGAGTGAATTTAGGTAAGAGCTGGGTGGAGCTTTGTTGCTCTGTGTTATGAACAAAAAACTCCCCTCTGCTACACCAGCATAGTGCAGTCAAACCCTCACTTTATTTTATTGGTATACCTGAGAGAAAACAGTCCCTGCAGCCACGGAGCTGGCTTCTGCCACAGCCCCATTCCACACAGAACGCGCTGTAAATACACTGATCCAAATCACTTCATATTTATGGCAGTTATTCCTTATTGCTGGTTTTGAAAGTTTTGTTAATTTCTCAACTGCAATTAAGCTTTTTCCTTTACTCTTACATTTTTTTCCCAAATAAAAGTTTTTTCCAGTGCTGAGAATGTTACTGTAGTTATGTCCCTTATCCCAGAGCAGGATTTTAGGAACAAAACTTGATTTTATCATACGTTGGTGTCCAAGGCAGATGCACAGCTTCAGCGAAGTCCTTTTGGAAAGTGTCCTTGCTCAGATGCCACTGACCATTGCCCAGCCTCATGTGGAGGCTTTGTGTCTGTAGGACCTGAGATGTTCCTGGATGTCAGTTGCTAAATGGGTTATTTACAGGCAGTGAATGTGTTTATTAATGCAGTTTTGCTGCTTGGATAAAAATTTAGAAGGTCAAAGAAGTCAGAAATGCTGTTCCTTCTTCAAAGTGAAATGATAACTGAATCACTAATGATTTCAGGAGTAATCAAGCATGCCTTGGCAAGAGAGGAAGCTTTTTTTGTAGTGAGTAGCCCAGAGTCCATTTTGTGAAAAAAATCTCCCTTCTTTTTCTGAAAGCATACATAGGTCCTATTTTATATGGAAGGACTTTGAAGAACCTTTTTTCTTATTATCAAATCCTCTACATTTGAAAGCCAGGTGGAAAAAAAATTCCATGGATTACAGTGGGAGGAAGTTTGGAAGATAAATGTGTATACAGAGTACTGAGTTCATTCTCTCTGCCCAGCTCAGTACTGTCTCCTACACATTAGTCATAGATCATACAATGTTAAAGGGTTGGAATGGACCTTAAAGATCATCCAGTCCTAACTGTGAGCAGGAACGCCTCCCACTAGACCAGGTTGCTCAAGGCCTTATCCAGCCTGGCTTTGAACAGTGCTGGGGCATCCACAGATGCTGAGGCATCCGCAACATTTCATACTGTTTAAATATCTAATTCATTCTCTTCCAAGTATTTTTGACTTGAAGTGGGTGGTTGTTAGAAATTAGTTGTAATGGAAATAGTTACTTGTATAAAACACGCACAGTCTTGTAGTGATGTGCTTAGAGTAAGGGAGGCTTAGCAGGCTGCCTTGGGAAGTGGTGGAATCACCATCCCTGGAATTGCTCAGGAAACAAACAGACATGGCATTTCATGCTTTGGTTTGTGGACATGCTCTTACTCAGTCAAAGGTTGGACTTGATCTTGAAGGTTTGAAGTCAGTGGTTCTATGACTCTTATGTTCTTTACTAGAGTGATCTGCTGGTGCAGTTGTGGGGACTGGAGAGAGGAGCTTAGCACTGCTAACTATACTCATGTATTTTTTTATAAAGAAAGGATTAGGAAAAAAGGTGATCATTCTTTATATGCCAAGAGTAGTCTAACTCTTAAACACATGGTTAAAGCTTAAAACAGAGATCTTAGTGTCATTTGGCTGCACTAATACTGTAGGATTGCGTCTCTTAGGTGCCTCAGGGCTCTTCTGTCAACTGTCTGTCTTGGCTGTTTCTCTTCCTTGATGCTTCCAGAATCTGTTTTAGCACAGTTACTGAAATTATTTAAAAGAAAAAAATTATACAGATATTTATGCAAGTGGAGTTTCTGTTTGCTTCTGCTTTTAGCAGAGAGGAGCTTTCCTTTTCTCTCCTTCAGGCTGTGGGGTGAGTTGCTGAGCCCAGGCTGATAACCCAGCTCCTCAGGGGGGGTTATCCATGGTGTGGAAGTGTGGAGCAACTCTACAGCCTTTTTCGCTTCCAGCTTGGCTCAGGGAGCTCACTGATGACCTTGGTAGGAGTTAAACCAGGAATTGTTCTAGTCTTTTGTCCTTGAGTGCAAAGTGGTGCTTCAGGAGTAACTGGAGCAAGTGTGATGTGCTAATTAAGGTGATAATTATTTACAAGTCTTGTTGATTACAGTTAACTAATTTCCTCTTGTTACAGTGGAGTGTGCTGTTGTTGTGTAATGCAAACTGTCTCAGGGGTTGGGCACAAGGGGTTATAGTGGATGGGGTGATATCAAGTGTGTGTTCAGTCACTAGTGGAGCTCCACAGGGCTCCATCCTTGTCCCTGTGCTCTTCAACATCTTTATAAACAGCCTAGAGGCAGGAATCAAAGGAATACTAAATAAGTTTGCTGCTGATACCAAATTGGAAGGAGCTGTTGACTCCCTTGAGGGCAGAGGGGCCCTGTAGAGAGGCTTTGACGAATTTGAAGGCTGGGCAGTCAGTCACCAACCATAAGAAGTTTAACAAGGGCAAATGCTGGATTCTGCACCTGGGGTGGGGCAGCCCTGGCTGTGTGTATAGACCAGGAAATGAGAAGCTGGAGAGCAGTGCTGTGGAAAGGGACCTGTGGGGGTCCTGGTTGATGGCAAGTTGAGTAGGAGTCAGCAGTGCCCTGGCAGCCAGGAGGGACACCAGGCACAGCATCCCCAGCTGGGCAAGGGAGGAGATTGTCTCGCTTTGCTCTGGGCTGGCGTGGCCTCACCTTGAGTCCTAGGGACAGGTTTGAGCACTACAGTGTAAAAAAGACATGAAGCTATTAGAGATGGTCCAAAGGAGGCTGCGAAGAAAGTGAAGAGTCTGGAGGGGAAGCCACAGGAGGAGCAGCTGAGGGCACTTGGCTTGTTCAGCCTGGAGGAGACTGTGCGGAGACCTCATTGTGGTCTTCGTCATCCCACTCAGGCCTTCGACAGATTGGGGCTGCATCTTTCAGTCACTGACGATCATCTCAGTTTTAGGAGGGATCTTTGGTCAGGATTTACCCAAACAGCCCAGTGCCAAGCCAGGGCCCAGGCTGCTGCTTTTAAAGGACATTTAATACATTTCCTTTTAAGTTGGTACCTTAAAGCCTAAATATCCCCCTCCCTGTTTTCCAGACAGAAGCAGTCTCCGCCAGCCAAGAAACCAGCAAAGATATTTCACAATGGATGTAGACGATGAAGAAAACATGAGTAAGATGTGTTTATTTACATAGTAATAAACTCTGTAATAGTTTCTGAAGGTGATTTTTTTTCTCCCAAGAACAAGGGTGACTGCAAAGAAACTTTGGATGCAGAAATGAAAATACTTCAAAAAGCAGTGAAGAAGAGTGAATTGGAGCTTTTGCATTAACAGTGTTTTAAATATGCTAATGTAGTTATACCTTCTGTATTATACTTTAAACCTTATATTTTTCTTACAGCAGCTGACTAATCAAATAAAATATTTCCCTATTTTGAACCAGCAGTGAAGAAGGGAGGGATAATATCAGTAGTGCCCATGCCAATGGTTAAGTACCGGTAAGGAGTGAGGGGTGAGATGAAGGGGATGGAGTTGAAGAGTATAATATGAAGGAGGGAAAGCAGAAATGGAGAAAGAAAAAGGCAAAGGAGGAGCTGTGCAGGTCTCACATAGGGTGATTATTCTCTTTAGATGCTGATTGTCCAACCCTGAGCTACTGAATTATTAAAGTGATTTTAAAGCACAAAAATAGTCAAATAAAGTGAACATCTTGATGCATACTTGATGCAGCCAAGTGTGTGAGACTGCTGACTCTGGGTATAATTAAGATCTGATAACTTGTGAGAAAAGTATTCTCATTAAACCATTCTAAAATATTTTTACTGTTATTTGCCTTTCAGCTGTCTGGGGTTTTTTTATGACTCGGAGAATTGTTCTGTTGTTGCTGTGCTGTGCCTGACTGTAAATAATTGTATATTATGTAATAACAAATGTGCTTCTTTTTCCCCCAAGTGACAGTGGCTAAAGAATGCATCTGGCAAAGGTGACAAAGCCCAGCAATTGCTTTGGAGCAGAAGAGTTGTAGTTCAGTCTGGAGGAGTTACAGAACAATTTTAGAGGGAGATGAGGAAGTTAGATCATTGTGTTAAAATAAACCCAACAAACCCAAAACAAACATCCTCCCCCTCACCTCGCCAAAAAAACCCCAAAACCAAAGTGAAAATTATTACATGAAATAGAATTAATCTTTTTTCCTTAGTGAAACAGTGAACTCAACTGGAATATGCTTGGTATAATTTTCTTTTCCTTGGTACATAAAAAATGACTTCAAATGGATGTTTCAGCTGCTTATAAAAGTGGCTTCCCTAAGGAGGCCTTCAAAAAGTAGTGTAATTGGATAATTCACATAAGATTTTTTTTTTTTTTTTAATAAAACATCCCTTTTCTCAATAATGGTATAGCTGAGCATGAATAGAAGGTGCCTTCCTGAGCTGGAGGAATATAATCTCTTTATAGGGGCATTCTTTATTTCTGTGTCATTTGGCAAAACACAAAATTTTTGTCTGCTTCTGGGTTTTTTTTGTGTGTTAGTGCATCAAATGGGAAACCATTCATGGAATTTGTTATTTTGTCAGGAGCCTGGCTCCATGGAGCTGTTTAGGGAATGCATTTGTATAACTTCAGTTTTGAGAAACTTGGCTGGTCCCTGCTCATATAAAGTGCAAGATGACTTTCCTGTGTGTGCCCATGCAAACATAATGAATTTGAAATATTAAATCATCTGATTTGGAGGAAGGTGGGGGGGGGAGAGAAATCAAAGTTTAAATTCTTAAGTTCTTCACTTTGATTTGTGCAGAGATATGCTTTTTAAACTTTTTCTCTCTCTTTACTTTTATATCTCTTAAAATTGTGAAGTGGCATATTAGAAGTCACCTATTAAATTTTTTATTATTTTATGTAACTGCATTTGGGGAAAGTTCCTTAAAGGAAAGGAAGGTGGGCTATGCAGTCTCTGTAGCCTGTGGTTGCATAATGAGAATTCCTCTGCAGAAGCCAGAATGAAGATGATTTTTCTTGGTTCAGATGAAATATAAGACAGCGATGGTGTCTTACATTAATAAATTAATATTCCTGAGAAAGCAGTGTTTCAGACTTCAACTTTTAGTGTTTTCCTTCTTTATCCACTGGTCTTAGAGATGTTACAAGATATTTGGGTAAAGATGTGGTTACTTAGAATGTTTTTATTTGTTTTCTGTTGCTTTGCATGGCTGGTGTGTCTGCATCACTCTGAACACTTGGGACACAAGCAGGTTACTCTCCTGACCTTTCTCTTTGACCTGGTTGCTCCTTTTTCTGAAAGATGCTCAGAAGAGAGCATGTGGTTTTTTCTACTAATTTTTTAATGAAAAAAATGACTTATTTAGAATTTCCCCAGGCCACTAAATGAGCACAGCAGTATAAGGGGTAGCTAGAACCATCTTTTGGTTCAGCTAAGAGTCATCTAAATTTAATTAATTGTGTTCCAGATCAGACAGAGCAGGGGGAGTGTTGTCTCTCAGCAAGCAGGTAATGGAAGGTCCTCAGTGGATAAAGTATCTTAATGGCAGACACTTTCTAATTACAGGGAATACACCCAAAACTAAACCAGCACCTCCAGACGGAAGATTTATTTCTTTCCTGACATGAAAAATTCCCCATGCCTCTTTCCTGCTTCGAGCGTTCTTGGGTTTGTAAGCGCTCAGATGAGATCTGGGGGCAGGACTGCCCTTCAACTGAAGTTGTTGGTGTCAGCTATGATTTTGACTAAGGTGGTTTCCACTGACATCAATCAAATCTCTATTCGAAGCTGCCAGCTATTTTTAATGACTAGAAAATACACCAATCTCATGAAAAATGTCCAGTTTTTAAATCATGGGTTGTATAAATGTTTAAGAAAACAGGATCTCAATCATCAAGTGTTTATATATGTGTTAATGGTGCTTTAAAGCCTTAAATACACAGCAGATGTGATGGACCTCAAAGGGCTCTCTAAAGCATTCATTCCTGGAAAAATTAAATTTAAAGACTGGAAATACTAGAGAGTTCTCTAAAATCGTGCACAACATGGGGTGTTTAATATTAGAATAATCAAACTTTAAAAAGCAGCAAATAAAACCCAGTAGATGCATTAGGACTAGCCAGGTGGAGGATCAAAGAAAGCAATGGGAGATGTTTTCATGCCATTTGTAATGAAGTGGTGAAGTGCCTTGCTCAGGACATCATGGATGCCATGGGTTTATGGGGTCTTTAAAAGCCATTAGAAAACTTTTTTTGGGGAAAAAAGAAAGCACATGTGGCTCCCTGCCATGATCTCTGGGAGAGCCCAGAGCTGTGAGGCTGCCCTGGGGAGGGTCACTGTGTCCTTATGCTGGTGTGATACCTTCTCCTGGCATCTGTTGGTGGCCCTGTCATAGGTGGGGAACTGGGCAAGGTGAGGAAGAGCAGTAGGGCCATTCCTAACTTCTCTGGAAGGGTGGGTGGCATGCTTGGAAAAGGCATCAGGGAGAGGCTGGGCTGGAGGAGCTATTCTATGTCTGAACGTAGACAAGATTGGAGGCGATACCTCTGACTTGAACAGGTTATGTTTTGACTAATCTGTGAGATCTTCCCAAGCCCTCAGGCAATTAGAGGGCCTCAGCGCTGCTGGGCAGGACAGGCTGAGGAAAAGGACCAAAAGCAAACCTTCACCCTCAGTCTGAGAAGGAGGGACTTTTCCTTGCAGTCCAGTGACTGTGTGGGTTGAAACAAGCACAGGTCCTTCTGGTTTGCACAGAAAGTCTTTTACTTTCCATCACATACTTGGATTTGGATCAACTCCGTAGTGTTACCTCCTTTCCTGGTCTCTTGGTTTGACTCAGGATCAGCTCCCTACATGCTTTCTCTCCCAAGTTTCTTCCACCCTGCAGATGCTCCAAAGCTAACAAAGCCTAGTAGCTCTCAGGCAAGGAGTAGTTTTCTTCCCTTCTCTCTTAATGAGACAAGGTAAGCATGCAAGTTTATTTCCTGCTCCCTACAAGTCCCTCCTCTCTGTCAGGACATCGTTTCCCCTACCCGATGAAGGAGTTCTTCCAGCTGCCATGCTTATATGCAAAAATTTTTCTTTTTAATGTTCAGCTGGAGTCTGTTCAACTCCTATTTTCCTTCTGTGGTTTCCACAGGCACTGGTAGTTTTCATATAAAAAGAAATGAAACCAGAGACCATTAATTAGTGTTAATGATTTCTGTTTAGCCTGAAAGTCTTGGTGGTTGATAACAAATACCTGGTGCCACCAGTAAGGGCAGTGTTCCAGAAATGATGTTTTAGATGAGATGTAAGAAACTCAATGTAAGGAAAGATTTTAAAATTTCCTCCATTGTCCTTAGATTCCTCCACCATAAATATATATTTTTATAAAGAATATATGCATGAACACTCTGTATTGACAGTTGTGGCCCTACAGCCTTCATTCTCCAGGCAATATGTTTGTGGCTGAACAAGAGATACTTTATTAAATCTAGAAGATTTCTAGCAATTAAATGCTTCAGAATTTCAATTCTTGACCAAATTTAATTGACTTAATTGCATGATCAGTACTGTACGATTCTTTGTTGTGCTGCTGTGATTTAACAAAATGTGTTCCTACTTTGGCTTTTTCTTTTGATCTTTTTTTCCCTTCCTTTTTTTTCTCTTCGAGCACCGAAAGGAGTAACCTATCGAGCTTTTGCTGGAGGATGTTATAAATGAAAATTTAGTAACCATTCCATCAGCTTTGTAACCTGGGCGAAGTGATGTGTGCATGGTAGGGGATTCTTAGGAAAGACTGAAAGCGTGCCTGGAATTTGTCGCTATGAAAGAGAGCTTCCACCTTGGTTTGCTCTACTTTCAATGAGCATTTACCACCTTGGATCGGTGTAGATGTAATACAGATATATAGACGTTTTGGAACAGGAGAGTTAAAAATACTTGACCTATTAAATTTGCCTTTTCATTCACAAATGCGAGTAGAAAGCACAAATAGTTAATTCCCTCAGTTTCTTTATCAGGGTGAAAATGAGGTCTTTGAACTTAGTTAATTCCTTAAATATAGCTCTGACATATCATTACCCCAACTTACATATTTGAAAACAAATCTTTAAATTAATATTATATTGTCTCCGCTCCCCTCCCATTAAATATTATCACTGCGAGTGTGCAGCTTTTGCCACACTTCTATCCTGCATAGCCTTAGAGAGGATGTCTAGTGATTTTTGGGTTTGTAACTCCATGACAGCAGTTTTCTTGACAAGGAATTATGCTTGTAAGTGACGAATAAGAGATTTTTTTAACAGAAGGCTGTGTGGAAATATATAGTCTTGTGGCCCTGCTGGCACAAGAGTGAGCACCTGTGGTTCCTGAGAAAATTGGGATGAGGTGAAATGACTGTTTAGGAAAGGCGTAAAAAAGAACAGAATTTGAAAAAGATGGAATAGCTAAACAGAAACAAAAGCATTCAAACACTCTTCAGTCACGGTACCTACCAAAGAGCTGCCTAATTTTTCATTGCTCTGAATGAAGGTTTTATTTATGTAGTTTTTCAATTTAGGCAACTGAAATCACAGAGAGAAAAAAGTAACATGACTAAACCGATAATAAAATAGAACTAAATATCTGGTTCAGAGTTGTGGTCTTAATCATCCATTTTTTACTTTACTAATGGTAGTTGTTTGTTTTGTGGGCATACGTTGCTGTATATATATATATTGCTGATTTAAAGCATTTTTGAGGCTAAATATAACTTACAGGCAAAAGTTTTGTTCCAGCATAATTAAAGTGAAAAAAACAAGTTGTAGTGATTTTTTTGCTTTACAGTTGTATCAAGTGTGTAGTTTGAAGACTGAGTGTGTTATTTCTTGACTTCTTGAGAGTTTGTGTTACATTATCATCATCTCCAGTTGTATTACAAAAATATTTAACCTGTGAGCACACATCACTTAACCAGTTACAAAGAGAGATAAAGGAATCTATAAATTTTGCATTTACAAGATCCTGCACCGAAGGCATTGTAAGTTACTCTTTCTGGGCACCGCAGGTTCGAGCAGCACCGACATTAAAGAAAACCGCAATGTGGACAACGTTCTCCCCAAGGACAGCGCCGGGCAGGGGCCCGGGGAGGGGACCCTGCTCTCCAACGGCGGTGGCAGCAGCAACAGGAAGAGACCTTTGGAGGAGGGCAACAATGGCCATTCCAAATTTCGCCCCAAGAAGAGGAAGAAGACGCCTGGCCCCGTTCTGCCAAAGAACGCCCTGATGCAGCTTAATGAGATTAAACCCGGTTTACAATACAAACTCCTCTCCCAGACGGGGCCAGTCCACGCCCCCATGTTTGTGATGGCAGTGGAAGTCAATGGGCAGGTGTTTGAGGGGTCTGGCCCGACAAAAAAGAAAGCCAAGCTTCATGCTGCCGAGAAGGCTCTGCGCTCCTTCGTTCAGTTCCCAAACGCCTCGGAAGCCCACCTGGCCATGGGCAGGACTCTGTCGGTCAACACGGACTTTACATCTGACCAAGCAGATTTCCCCGACACCCTTTTCAACGGGTTTGAGACACCAGTCCCTTCCGACGCTTCCTTTTATCTGGGGTCCAATGGGGATGGGTCCTTTGGCTCCGCTGGGGACTACGGATTGCCATCGTCTGCCGTAGCCAGCAGCCTCTCCCAGTCACCTCTCCCCCCACCCTCGCCCTACCCCACGGCCAGCGGGAAGAACCCCGTCATGATCCTCAATGAGCTGCGCCCGGGGCTGAAGTACGAGTTCCTCTCGGAGAGTGGAGAGAGCCACGCCAAAAACTTTGTCATGGCTGTGGCGGTGGACGGTCAGACTTTCGAAGGCTCGGGAAGGAATAAAAAGCTGGCAAAAGCTCGGGCTGCTCAGTCAGCCCTGGCGTCCCTGTTTAACATGCAGCTGGACCAGACTCCATCTCGCCAGCCCATTCCCAGCGAGGGGCTCCAGTTACACTTGCCACAGGTGAGAAACCCTTTGGGTGTTGTGGATGGCTTTGCGTAATAACCGAGAGGAGTCAAGTCGTGTGTGTTGAATCAGTTTGCACAGAGTTTCTGCTTCTGTAGATAGGCGTGCGTGTATATATACATATATATATATAAAATATATATATAGTGTATGTATATATGGATCAGGTGATTTACACAGTTACAGCTTCTGACAATTTGTATTCTCTTTCGCAGACAAGAGGCTTTGTTTCTGATGTTTTCAGCCTTGATCATGTTGCATAAGAGAGCACCAGTGCCAGCTTGAATTGTGGTTTGTGCTGGGGAAAGATTGAATCACATCTTGCTCATCTCAGGCAGCAAGACTTAGATGGAGTTCAAGTGAGAATTACTGCTTTAAGTGAAGTTATTATTTGATACAACAGTTTTTAGCAGAGAAGAAAATCATTCTCTCCTGCAAACAGAAATTGTTGGAAGTCAAGGTCAGATTGAGGCTGATGCAATTGCCACTGGTTTCCAGGGTGTAAACGCATTCCATGTGCATGTATCCAAGATGTGTGGTTAAATGGCTGTCATCTGAAGGGTTGTGCTCTAGGCAAATTAATTAATACGCATATGGAAGTTACTTAGGCAAGTAGATCTGGCTAAGAAGTAATTTAAATCAAATAGTTAATGAACTAGGGAAAGTATCAAACATACTGGGCACAGACCAGAAATTTAAAGTAACTAGAATGAAGTAATTTTGAATTTTTTGAATGCAGAAAAATTCTCCCCTCTTTTCTTGTTTATGTTTCTTCCCGGTCAAGCTACACTAATAATTGTTTGACTGCTGTCTTTCTACCGTGTCTCTTGGGTCTTTTTAATGATATTATATGCCCATCTAAATTAAAATATTTGCCTGTGAATTCTTTTGCAACTTTCTGTTTGAGAATTTCAAGGATTTGACGTTTTCTATCTCAAAGCCATTGTTCTGGATTTCATTAAAATTCTGACATACTGTTCTGATTTGATAATGTGGGGTCAAAGAGTATAAGCAGATGTTGTGACTATTTTAAGTACGTCGTTTTCACAAAATACGTGGACAGTATGCATATTTTAGAACTTCCTATATGATTTCATTTTAATGTTGCACAGTTATTGTGTTACTGACAAATGTTCTCTTCATTTTCAAATCCAGGATCATGCTGTTTTGGATAGTTACAATTTCTTCAGTAGATTCAGTGATTTCAGACTGCATTCTCTGCTTTTAAAAGTAGATTTGACCCCAGACACTAAAAAAGTTTCACTGCCAGTAATTCATGTGTTATTAGTTCTTGCATCAGTGAAATGGTGAAAACTGGAAGAGGGAAGCGTGAAAAACCCAAGCTGAGCTGGGAAAGGTCTTACATGCGTGCTGCCTCATTTAGACCCAATTTCAAGTAATTTTTTTATTCAGTGGCTTTTGATCAGCTTGTCATCAGGATGTCATCAAGCACTTCACTGTGTTGCTTTGCTTTGAATTGTAATTAGCTGTTATTGGAATTACATTAGGTCTTTTACATATTAGTGATTTTGGTCTGGTATGTATTTAATGATTTAAGCATTTGTGGTGTTTTCAGGTCCTGCTTTATCTTTTTTTTAAAGTCTGTGAGTTGTTTAATTTTTTAGACAGTGTTTACTGTGTAAAAGACTGTTAAATTCAGAGATAATCCTAAAAGGGGTGAAATCACAAAAATTGGAGAGTGCAGGAATGATATAAATGTGGATAGGATTTGATTTAACCTATGGACCAAATAAAATGTTGATCGTGTTGGAAAAAAATGAAAGCTAGAAATATGCAAGGGGAGGAAAAATTCAAATACCAACTACTTAGGGGAAATTAAGGATGTACAGTGTGGCTGTGCCAGTGAAGATGTTGGAATTGACTGCCTGGGTAGCAGGTCCAAGCCTGCCTGTAGCTCATTTCTAGTGAGAAGAATGGAGTTGAGAGATGATCCCTGTGACAGTGGTGGTTGTGAGTATAGCTGAAATGTCTGTCTGTGACCCCACCAGATCTCCTGAGAGTTGCAGGTGTGTCCCAAAGAGACTTAAATGCAGAAACATACGTGCAAAGTCTCAAATGGTACAGAAGGGTTGCTGCAATCAAAAATGGATTGTTGTGAAATGGGTGTGAGAATAACCTTATGGTCTGTACAGGGGGTTATCGAGGTGCTGATCCTGTGGTTCAGTTCTTCAATTCAAGCTTGCCTGCTTGCTCACAGCTTGGCCTGTTGGCAGGGATGAAGGAAGGTTCCCTGCAGTGAGGAACATCTCTGTACTGGGAAAGCGAGTTAAACTCGGGACCCCACATTTAACATGTGCCTCAGAGTGGGTAAAAATGTCCCACTGAAAAACTTAGCAGTTGTGCATTTATCACCTTGGCAGTGGGTGTGTTGGGAGTGAACAGGTTGTCATGCTTGCATTAGGGGGACTTGCCTCTCCAAAACAAAGAAAATATTTTTATGGTTAGCTCTGCTTTGTGAACTGATCAAAAAATCATAGAATCACAGAATGGTTTGAGTTGGAAGAAACCTTAAAGATTATCTAATTCCCACCCCTGCCATGGTCACAGACACCTTCCACTATTCCAGGTTGCTCCAAGCTCCGTCCAACCTGCCCTTGAACGCTTCCAGGGATCCAGGGGCAGCCATGGCTTCTCAGTGCCAGGGCCTCACTACCCTCACAGGGAAGAATTTCTTCCCAATATCCCATCTAATGCTGTCCTTTGTCAGTAGGAAGCCATTCCCCTTTCTCCTTCACTCCAGGCCCTTGCCTGAAGTCCCTCTCCAGCACTCTTGGAGCCCCTTCAGGCACTGGAAGGGCCTCTAAGGTCTCCCTGGATCCTTCTTTTCTCCAAGTGAACACCCCAGCTCTCCCAGCCTGTCTCCAGAGCAGAGGGGCTCCAGCTCTTGGAACATCTTGGTGGCCTTCTCTGCAGGGGTCTCACACCTCTGTCAAAGATGGCATGGTGCTGTCCCTAAAAGAAGTTCTCAGGCCAGTACCAAATGCTTTGGAGTAAAACTGAGAGGAGAACATACTGGTAGCAGTAATTCCCCAGTATATGCTTCAAACATTCAGCAGTCCAGGCTGCTGGCATCACTCAGGGAAAAGTTTTCCATCAGACAGTGGGATCCTGCTGGTTGGAGGTATCACCTCTTCAGGTCACTAATGGCTTCTGTTAGAAAGCTGATATGGAGGTCTTCCTAATGTTATTTCCTCAAACTGTTTACTCAACAAGATAACTGATTAGTCAAGGTGTGCAGAGAGGTGGAAATTGAAATTGTACGCACTGAAGCTTAAATACAGTTATTTAGATTAGAAAGCTGGACTGTTGTGAGAGAAAGCAAGTTGAGCTACACAAATGAGCAGTGTAACTGCAAATGAGATTGGTTTGAAAAATATCACTAGAGAGAGTATTTTTAATCATTCATCTAATTCAATTTATCCTTTCTGTTGCTGTGGACAGACATTGAAACAAAACGTTAGCCAGAAGAAATGGGGTGAGAACCAGTACTGAATGGCTACTTGAAGTGCTTTTTTAGTCCTGGTTCAACCTGGGGCGAGGGGAACTATAGAAAATTATTCAAATACAGAAAAGATATGCAAATAATTATGAACATGATTGGAGATCTGGGAAAGCTGCTTCTGGAAAGGTACTGAGGCGTTCTAGGCAGTTCATTGCAATGGACTGCTTAGTGTATACAGGAGAATAAGAATGCAATGGAGTCAAACCTGGGGAAAAGGTAATATTGAATATATTTATGGGAATATAATGAATTATATGCTGGAATAATTGCTGTGGAATTGGAAGAAATGTACAAGATACATCAACATAAGCAGTGAAAGACTCTACAATCAGGCAGAAGTTTCTTTAAATCAAGACAGGAAACCTCTCTGAACTGTGTGTGCTGGTCACTGTTAAAGGGGAGGACCTGGCTGACCTTGATTTTACCTGCAGTGGGAAGTTTGCATGAGCCGTAAACTGTGAAGAAGAGAAAAAAACCCCCAAAATAAACCAAGGGAGAACATTTCTGCTTGATAAGGATCCCCGGAGATCCGAGGAGAGCACAGAGGACTGAGATGTCTTGGGTCAGTTCCTGTGAGAGCTGTGAGCTATTGCTGCTGCCTTTCCCACCGTTCAGGGCTCGTCAGCATTCATCTTGGGTGGTCTCCATGGCCTGCCAATGTCTTCCTTCAGCTCCAGATTGACCTGAACTTCATCAGCTCCAGAATATTTTCAAGCGTGAATGGCCAGGGTGGTTCTGCTACAAGATTGCTGCAACATCTGTATTTAACCAAAACTAGTCTGTGTGTGTAGAAAAGGAGTGGATTCACTGTGACTTCATTAGAGAAAGGAACAACGCACCCAAAATAACTTGGAGCTCACATGCCTTACTGAGCCAACTGTCAGCTATTTTAGGTCTTTCCTTTTTTGAATTACTCAACTTGGAATAATGATTTAATGCAGGAGCGGG
The DNA here is from genome assembly GCA_013398855.1 of Mohoua ochrocephala. Lineage (NCBI taxonomy): Eukaryota > Metazoa > Chordata > Aves > Passeriformes > Acanthizidae > Mohoua > Mohoua ochrocephala. Next base: position 209,226 of record VZTA01012012.1, read on the forward strand.
GGTAGAGAAACTGTGTGTCAGAGCATTCACAGGGAAGGTGAGACATGAGTTCAGTTTCTGTTCCAATTAATATTGATTTATATGACAGGCAGTAAAGTCAGAATGAGATGTGAAAGATCCCTATTCAGGCCAGTTACTGGCCTGGACTTGTGGAAACAGCTTCAAGTCCTTGGTTTTGAAATGGGGACAGCAAGGATGTAATTTCTGGCCAATAAGTCTTGTTTCCAGTGCTGCCTTATTCCCTTCTCTTCCATGCTCTTAGCTATGTCAGTGTAATCGACTGCCTGGGAGAGAGGGATAATTCTTCTGATTTCTTCAGGGAGTATTCTTATAAAAGACCAAAATCTTAGTGACTACATTTGTAGGCATTTAAGTGTTTATTCCTCCCTGCCCAGCTGTTGTCATGCAATTTGTCTACCAAATAGAAATAACAAATCTTTAATGTATCTGCCTGTTTTCTGGCAGTGATTTTTTTTTTTTCCTCCTCTCCAGTTCATCCTGGATTGTTTGCATCTCCAAGGGTCATTTTGTCTCGCTTGAGTTCTGCTTAGTCCTTCTTATGAGTCCTCCCCAGTGTCTGGCTCCAAGTTCATCTAAGCGTTTTTAGGATTCCTTGCCAGCAGCTTAGTTCCAGGCTCTGTGAGATGCAGTTCCATCCCATTCTGCTGTGTCAGCTTCCATCTTCCTGGAGGAACTCACTGCATGCTCATTTGTATATCAATACCACAGTTTACTCTGCTTTGCTTGTTATGTGAAAAAAAGGATCCTTTTGGAAAAAGCTAATGGACCCAGCCTGTATGCAGGCTTCCTACCCAGCTGCCTTTTGTCAGTGGCATTAGCAGGCAAAGCGGCCATGGATTTCTTCCCAGAAACACTTGGCAGTTTCGGTTCCCAGTGTTGGGGAAAACTCCCCCAGGTACCAGTCACCACTCCTTTTTTTTTTTTTTTT
>VZTA01012012.1:222355-294014 GCA_013398855.1 Mohoua ochrocephala
GGGCTCAGACTGAAGGAAAGGAGGCTCAGGGGTGATGTTCTCGCTTTCCACAACTCCCTGATGGGAGGGTAGAGGGTAGGTGAGGGTTGGTCTCTTCTCCCAGGTGTCAAGGGACAGGACCAGAGGAAATGGCCTCAAGCTGTGCCAGGTGAGGTTCAGGTTGGATATTGGGGAAAAATTTAGCCAGGCACTGGAACAGGCTGCCCAGGGCAGTGGTGGAGTGTGGGTGGGAAGTGTCCAAAAGGTGTGTGGATGTGGCACCTGAGAACAGTGGTGAACCGGGTTAGTGGTTGGACTTGGTGATCTTAGAGGGCTTTTCCAGCCTTAGTGATTGTGTGATTCTTTTGGGTTTCATGTTTATCTCTGCACTATAACCAGTTTCTGACATAAGAACAAATTTCTGTAGAGAAGTATATGTTCTTTTATTATAATAATGAAATTTAAAGCTAGTTTTATAAACCTAACCACCACCCAACCCTGCTTAATGAATATTAAGAGCTTGGGTTGTATGAGTGGTTTCTGCAGTCCCTGTCCTTGCACAGGCCCATTGCTCTGAGCCCAGCATGAGCGTGTACTGCAGTGGCAAAGGGGATTCAGCACAACCCAGCAAAACGAGGCCTGTGCTCAGTAATACCGGTTCATACAGTCCTCCTTGCAGAGGCTTGCGCAGCTGTCCTCACTCCTCCTCTTCTCATCAGAAGTTCACAAGACAAATGTCAGCTTTCATTTTCTGCACTAGAGAAGGTCACCAAGTGTGGGAGGAAGCAGCAAAACACGAGCTCTGGAAATACTGAAGTCAGAAGTAAGGAAAAGGGTCTGGCAAAGGGTTTGTTTAGGAAGGAAAGGTTTGCCAGAGGAGTGCCTTGGCCTGTTTTAAAATGTCTATCATCACTCAAGCACTGATCATGTAATGTAAAATGTGATGTGCCTTGTCTGCAAACCTCAGTTTGCAATGCGCAGTCTTGAATTCTTTCCAGATGTTTCTTCCGTAGTATTACCTGTGTCTGTAGCAGTCAGAAAGGCGTATTGGTCCTGGGAAGCAACAATTTTCACTTGATATCTTTACTCTGACACTTGATTGCTGATTGTGTTTTCAGTCTTATTAAAAATGTGCCTTTATTCCATATAAAATACGCCTAATTTATTATCACAGTATTTTTAGTCACTTATTAGGGCCGGCTTTTTTAATGACAGGTGAGTAAATTAATGCGCATTGCCTTCATTTTCATCCTCAGTAAAGATATGCAAAGAAATTGTTTCCTTGGATTATAATCTTTGTTATACCATTTTTATATAAAAAAGGAAACATGTTGCAAGTCCTGAAGCTAGCCTGTGTAGTTCAGTTTTTGCAGTAGTGAAACAGTTGTGGTGTGGAGTTTCTAGCCTGAAATGATGCTGACGTGCAGCCCTGCCATCCCAGCACAAGCTGCTAGAAACACTGTTTGCAACATCCGAATTCCCTGTTTTCCTAGGAGAACCTTGCAACCTGGTATAGGATGGGCTTTTTAACAAGGACAACCATTCTATGGAAGCACGAGAGCTTCTGATGGGCTCCTGTTTTATCCAAGCACCAAGGGAACTTTTCCTGCTGCTTATGTCTGGATGTTGCAGTTGGACTCCAACTCCAGGTTGGACAGGGCTTGGAACAACCTGGGATACTGGAAGGTGTCCCTGCCCATGGCAGGGGTTGAAACTAGATTATGTTTAGGGTCCCTTCCAAGCCAAACCATTGTGGGATTCCAAGACTGAAATATGCTATTTTCATAGTGCCAAGCTTTTTGCAAGTATTCCTCAGACCAAGGCAGTGAAAATACTCTGCAGGAGATGTTGAAGTTTTCAAAAGTATTTTGTGTGACAGTTACAGAGAGATTGACAGACAAAACTTTATCAAATGAACACAGCTAAAAAAAAAAAAAAATCAGAATCAGGATTTTGCTCCTAGGCATTCTATATCCCTGCCACCAGACCTGATCCAGTGTAAGTCACAGTGCTCAGACAGGGATTTATGTTTGGAATCTGTGAAGCAGCTAAAGGGAGCAAAGACTATATGCATTCTTGGCATGTTTTCAGTTTTCATATTCAGTTTTCTCCCTGCCCGTGGATATTGCAAGCCAGTGCATGTGTCCTTTCTGTCAGCAGGATGTGGGCAGTTGGGCTAGGGTTTGAAGGACAGGCCTTTCCTTGTGATGGTGAGGTGTGGAGGTCTTGCAGACAATCCTTCTTGTGCTCTGGGAAGGATGCTCTTCTCCCTGCCAGGTGTCTTCTGGAGGCATCAGCTGCTGTTTCTGATGGAGAATCTCACAGTTTGGCTTTCTCCCTTTGAATGACCCTGTCCATCTCTGGCATTAAGAGTGCTGGAAAATGCATCACCAGACATATTAGCGGGGTTATAAGTTAGAGTCTGCTCCTGTTTTAGGTAATTTTACTCAGGATTACACTGAGTATCCCCTAAGCTGATCTCTTAAGTTCTGGCAGGTGTCACAGCTTATGCTACCATGGTCCTGTGCTGGTCAGGAGGAAGGGTTGACAGTCTGGTCCATTGTGATTAACTGCTGTTATGTCTGGCAGATGTTACTTGTTCCATTAAAAAGAAAGTGTTTTTTTGTTTTTTGTTTTGTTTTGTTTTTCCCTCCCTCTTAGGTGGAACGTATTGGGTATTCAAGGAGCCTTACTTAGCCTCTTTGTGGAGCCAATTTACTTCTCTAGCATCATCTTGGGGAGTTTATATCATGGGGATCATCTATCCAGAGCCGTATACCAGAGGATAGCAGAGATAGAAGATCTACCACCTCTTTATACACTCAACAGACCTTTACTTAGTGGCAAGTATCTAATGGAGAAGGCCGTGCCGGTAACTAAGTCTGTTCCAGTAGCATTGTGATTTTGCAGTTCTCAAAACCTTGCAAACTGTGTGCTGTGAGTAAACTGCTTGCTGGTTACAATAGAGAAGTTGTGGTCGAAACATAATACAGATACCCAGTCAGAAATACCATAGCAAGGACCTTTAAAAGCTGGAAAGAACTGGGGGATGAAACTTCGGATGAGTTTTCACACCATTCCTGTCGGGAGCATGCCCTAGGAAGATGTGAGGCAAGCTGAAGGCTTCGTGAAACCTTTTCCCACCTGTGGAATAGTGTGTTAGCACTCACTGTCACTTCTCTTGCATTGCAGATTTTTGTTGAGTGGTCCCTTCATTTATCAGTATGCCAAGGTAGACACACTTGGTTCACAATTTCTAGATCAATAATCAACTCAAAATGGATGGAGATAACACCTCACCTGTCTTAAATTCTAAAATGGCTTGTTACAGTAATGCTCTGAAAGCTTTAAAACTGAAATCTCATCCTCCCTCTCACTGTGTGCATTGCTTTGTTCTTGAGAACTTAGCTTTTGGCATGTGTTTATTTTCCAGGGGAAAAAAAGCAGCTCATAATTTTAAAGCATGTTTAAAGTTTGACATGAATTTTTAAGATAGAGTTAGGGAGGGAGTGGGGAAAGGAGCATTGTGAACAACGAGTATTTCTTTAGGTAAGAAAGATAATTAATAAGGATTCCCTGAATTAGGATGTATAAAAGTGTTAAATAACATATTTGTCCCTATATTAGCAAGTTAGTAACAGTTGCAACACTCTGTACCAAATATCTAATAGTTTTATGGGCATAGTAGCTGATGCATGGACTGTTTCTGCCTGATTTTGGGGAATTTTTATCAGTCCTTCAAGACAGCAGGTTTGCGGCAGGGTGAGAAGAGTTTTTGTTATTCTTTTCGCAGCATGGAACAGTACCCTGTTTTGTTGAAAATCATCTTTCTGCAATGGTGCTATCATCTATTTCCCATGAAATAGAACCATCTGTTTAAACAGTTGAGCCAGGACTTGCTGAGCAGCAGAGAGAGTTCGGAAATGTTCTTAGCTGTTGAGTTTTCACAAAAATACACATCTCAAAAATGTACAGAAAGGTTCTTTAGGAGGTTGGGCAGAGAACTTATGTTGATGTATTTTCTTTTACTGGTTCAGTCTTGAAAGCTGATTTTCTGACCTCTGCTGTTAGATTCAGCCGGGGTTATTCATGTAGTTGCCCATGTGCTCTTGGATTCACATATTTTTCAGTGTATTCTTACCTACAACAAGCACGGCAGAAATACCTGTCTCTCGTTCTGTGTTCTTTCTTGTACCACACACACACCTCTGTGATTGATTTCCACCAGAGGGATGAACTAGAACAGAAATACCTGTCTTGCCCCACTGTCCTGCCTGTTTAGCTGAGAAAGTACTGTAAAAACAGGTTTTCTTCCTCTAATAAAGTAAATTTTATGTCTGCTGGGGCACTTGCATTAAGTCAAAATTATTTTAACTTTGAGATACTGTTACGTACTGCTAAAAATTGTCTTTTAGCATCTTTATTTCTTATAAGAGAGTTTTTAGTTACACCTTTTGCCAGCAAGTTGAATCATAGAGTCATTAAGGTTGTAAAAGACCCCCAAGATCATTGAATCCAACCATTAACCCAGCACTGCCCTGTTTACCACTAACACGTCCCCATGTATTCAGTTCCAGTGGGGAACATGCATACCAGAGCAGCTGTTTTTCAGGTAAGGGATGCAGGAAATCTGTCTATTGAAAAAAAACCCTCCCTCCCTGTGCTGACACTTGGAAGCCTTTTGGTTTCAGGAACTGGCTTTTTAGGGTGCCTTTAGCAGCCCAGCACTGAGGGCAGTTGAGCTCTCCCTGAGAGGTGGCCACCCCACTTGAAGAGAAGACAGGTTTGAATCTTGTAAATTTCTAGAATAATCTGAAGAGGGATTGATTTCTCAATCAGATAGAGTGAGGATGGTTGGACAAGTCAGGCAATATCAAATTGCCAGTCTGCAGGGTGACCTGCACAGACTCTTCTTGGTGGAGTCACTGTGGGAGGTGGGCATGCAGGAGTTCACCTGTGCTGAAGCCGGAGTCAGGTACTGAGATCTTTGTGTTTAGAAATCTTTAACACATCTTTCATTTGTTCATTCCTGGTTGATTTTTGAAATGGTTTCAACTTTTTGCCATCCACAGCCTCCTTGAGTAAGGAGGGCTGTGAAATGTGCAAAGGTTTGTGCAAAGGAACTTACTTTCTGCTAATTTAATTAATTAGATGTTCCTCGGTGCTCTGTGAGATCTGGGCCGTAAGCAGTGGTCATGACACTCAGTTTTCTATACCACTGAGATACTCCTTTCTACATAAGTCCTATTTTTTGCAAGCTGAAGTGTCGTAGTCTACTTTGTTGTTCCTTGCACAGAGACCTTTTCACATAAGGATCATTTTGCAGACCCATTTTTGTACTAGTGAGACCAGGGCAGTACCTGATATTCAGGGTAAAGCAGCAGTACTGTTTTATGTGGTGGTATCTATTCTGTACACTTCCTTGATCCTTCACTAATAATTCCTAACATTCACTTTGATTACTGATTGACCTGACCTTTTGGTAGAACTGAATATTAGAAACTAAAATCTCATTCCTGAATGCTAATATCAAGCTCCAAGTCCAGCACCCCTTGTGCAAGATTGCTTTGGGTTTTTTCCTAATATGTGTTGCTTTATATTCATCTGTGATGAATTTTATCTGCCTTTTTATTGCCCAGACACCCAGTATGTGAGTTTTTTTTCTGCTACTTTTTGCAGTTGCTCCTCCTACTGCCTTTTAAAAATAATTTAATATCATCACCAATCCTACCTCAGTTTTTCCCCCCCCACACATCCCAGGTGGTCTGCCCCAAGCTGGAGGCTCTCCAGCTGTGTTCACTCTTCCTAAAGAGACCATCTTTATCCAAGTGTTAATGAATTTGTTTTTAAGGTAGACAAAAATAAATCCTTCAGCAGAACTTCTGGTGATTTTTTTTTTTTTGGCTGTTCCCTTGGTACCTTATCCTCCTGTTCACATGGGTGGTTTTCAGCTTTCTCTGTCCTTTTTAATGAAGCTTGTTTTAGCTCTCTCTTCAAAGAACTGTCAGGCTTTATTATTTATATAAGCACTGGCACAAAGAGCTGTGACCTTTCCTTTTGCTTATTATATCCCTTTGTAATAAAATTCAACAATAAGTTCTGAGCAATGTTCTCTAAATAGCTTTAGTTCTATTAGTTTTCAAAGGAGAGTAAAATATTTGACTTTCTATCCTAAGTTTCTTTTCTCTTTCTAACCTCAGCATATTGTGCTATATTCATGTCTAGATTTTGAGGGGGAAGATAAGACCCACCTAAATTTTGTCAAATGCTTTGATTTTGAGATGACCTTTATTCCTTGTCCATGCTACCTGTGATCCACCATCAGGGTCTCCTTTGCCATCTCTCCAGGGTTCTTGCATACAAATAAGCAGCTGAATGGGTTGCTATTAATTAAATCTACTTGAAATTCTAAATCTGGGTTGGTTTTGGTGGTTTTTAAAAGAATTTAATTCATCAAAACCCAAGGAATGGAACTGTATAATTGCAACGGAAATGTAGTGCATACTGGATGTTCAGCTCTCTCATCTTTATTTGATTTGCTTGTGGGACTGGTTGTGATATCACAAGTGTTTTGGAGTACTTGATGACCTCTGTCTGATCCCTGTACTTGTTTAATAGTGTATGGAATGAAAGCAAAGGTAATAGTATAGTAGATGTCATTAAATGAAAGAAAGACAAAAAATTGTCATGTGGCATCACTTTCTTAGCACTCTTGCCTCAGTACTTTTGGTAAAATGAACTTTTGTTCCCATTTTCAATTTTTTCAGCTTCTATTTTAAGAAAATGGGGAATAGTAGTTTATTTTCTATTACTATTCACTTAATTATTTCTTATCAGTCATAGTGATGAGGTTGATCCAAACCAGGGGTGAAAATACAATAGCTTCAGCGGTTTATATTTTGAAGTGTTTCTTTGTTATTTAAATGAGGAATTGATGATAGGAAGCAAACTGAATTTTGCTGAGTTATTCAGACCTTGCAGGTCTTGCGCACTCTCAGCGCTGGGCCCAGAGGTGGCATGAGACTGAGCCAGGTGAGCCAGTCCTGCTCCCAGGTCCCCAGTTTTATTAGATTGCATTCCAGATGTCAGCCAGAAATGCATCCTGCTGTGTTGCTTATGTTCAATTTCCACAAATTGTCTAGATTTTATTAAGTGTAGGACCTGGCCTGACAGTGGAGTAGCTTGAAATAGGTTCTCAGTGAGAGCTGCCTTAAAGTAAAAGTGGTATTTTTATTTACTAGAAAGAACAAATTGCTCTGGTGCTTTGTTCTCTCCTGGTGGGGTGACTGAGACATCTTCAATAGAATTTTGCCACCCCCGGAATGTCTGAGGAGTCACACGTGCATGGCAGCAGCTGCTGTGACCTTCATTATGTACAGTCCATCTTTGAGCGCTGGGGTGTCGTGGGGAATAAATCCTGCCCTGGGCGGGCAGGCAGCCAGCCTCGATTTGCACTTGGGTTGGATTGTGGTGGCTTTGCTTCTCCATCCCTGGAGACAGAGCCATAGTTGGAAGGTGTCACATAATTTAACACCTGAGCAAAGTGATTCGAGTCCTGTTTGGAGTCCTGTGGTTCCCCATCTCTGGGCTCAGTGTGCAACACTGGGCATTTAAAGTGGGGAGGCAGCTAGAACACAATGGATTTATGCTGGAAGACCCAAATGTCTGCCAGTTCTGGCTTTGTCGGGGGTGCTGAGGATGGGGCTCACTTTCACAGAATCGCAGGATGGTTTGTGCTGGAAGGGACTGTAACACCCATCTCATTCCACCCCCTGCTATTGTCAGGGACACCTTCCACTATCCCAGGTTGCTCCAAGCCCTGTCCAAGCTGGCCATGAACACTCCCAGGGTTCATAGTTTCACATCCATTTGGAAGTGAGATGAACCCCGTGAACTCCTGCCACAGAGCTCTCCATGATCCCCTCTGCCGAGGAGGCTGCTTTCTGCAGCCCTGCTGGGAAGGACAGAAGTAGAGAACACTTTAGCCAGAATGAGAGTGAGATGTCCGTGGTGTTACCTCCGCAAGTTGGTGAGAAATCTGCAGAAGAACGCCCTCAAAATAAAAGATCTGCTTGTAACACTGTTTACTCCCCAACAAAAAACCGAAAGTCAAGCGTCTGTATTTATTATCATTGTTAAACATCGCTTTTCTTTCAGGTATCAGCAACGCAGAAGCCCGTCAGCCAGGGAAAGCCCCGAACTTCAGTGTGAACTGGACAGTAGGAGACTCTGGTCTGGAAATCATTAATGCTACAACTGGCAAGGATGAGATGGGCCGTGCGTCGCGCCTCTGTAAGCACGCGTTCTACAGCCGCTGGATGCGCATCCATGCCAAGGTACAGCTTCCGCAGGGCCAGGTTTGCCACTTCTTAAGTCTTAGTGAAATACCTGGATGTGCTTTCTGTACGCAGAAGCCACTTTCTCAGCCTGTTTTAAGCCAAGCCTGATGCTAGAACCACAGAATCCTTAAGGCTGGAAAAGACCCTTAGGATCATCAAGTCCAACCATCAGTGCAGCACCACCGCCACATTCACATTAAACCATATCCTCTAGCACCACATCCACACATTTTTTGAAGACTTCCAGAGGTGGTGATCCCACTACTTCCCTGGACAGCCTGTTCAATGCTTTACAACCCTTTCAGTGAAATTTTTTTTCCTAATATATAATCTAAACCTCTCCTGGTGCAATTTGAGGCCAGGTAGCTGCTGCTCATTCCATGCAGTAATGGAAAAGAACAATGTGTTTGTTAACTTACTCTTTAATGTGATGCTGTCTGGTCCAAAATGCATATTCCTTGGTTTATAGCTGAGTAAGCAGAGGATGCTGTCTCCTTTGAGCTTGCCTTTGCATTTTAATTTATTTGGAAGGTTAATCCCATTTTCACTGCTGAGGTTTCATTCTTTACTCTCAGAAAGAAAGCTTCCAGGAAGTATGCCTGTGGCTTTTTGGCCTCAACATTTTTCTTGATAGATCCTTACCTTGTTTTAATATTAGCTGTTTAAATAGCTCAGTCACTCTGGTACTGTTTGGCTTAAATGGGTCTTGTCTCTCTCCTTCTCTTGTCTCTCATCTCCACAGCTTTCCTCCAGCTTGCGCTCGAAGATCCTCAAGCCCAACCTGTACCACGACACCAAGCAAGGAGCCACTGAGTATCAAACTGCTAAAGAGTGTTTGTTTAAAGCATTCCTGAAGGCAGGACTTGGAGCCTGGGTGGAGAAGCCCATAGAACAGGATCAGTTTTCTCTCACAGTCTAATTCACAAACTGCACATCACTTTGGAAAGGGAGTTGTTCTGGAAATTCCTGGTGTCCAGCATTGCTTTCTGGCATCTCCACAGCCGTCAAAACATCTTTCTGCTCTTTGGAGTTGGGTTTTTTTTAAACTTCACAGTAACTGTTTCTGTTTTGCCTAAGTATTGAAACTCAATGATGATCCAACACATACTTGTATATTTTGTTATAGGAAAGTAATTTCTGGTGTATTTCTAGAAATACTTTTACTGTAGAAAACTTGCAGTAAGGCTGTCCTTACTGTATACAATGACTCATTTTTTCTGGGTTAAAATAATTTCTTTTTTAATTCAATGTCATCAAGTGCATGAAGAAATTAATAGTTTCTCTAGGTTTTACACCACACTTTTAGGAAGTAGCTTAATTTTTTAAAATAGGTGACAAAGCTGATTCTACTCCTCTGTTAACTTTGTTTTTCAACTGCAGATATTTTTAGCACATAGACCACAGAGCCAGAATGGAGTCTGGACAGCTAGTTTTTTCCCAATTCCTTGCTCTTTAAAACCAGCTGCTGAAAATTTCATGTCTTTGATGTATGTGTTTATTAGTCTGTGAGCCAGTTTTTAACATGCAGCTTTTTATTCTGTTTTTAAAAATACATTTACCTCCCATTTACACCCATTGTGAAGTCTTCATTTTTTTACCATTGTAAACTGGAAACGGCAAAATAATTATTTGTAAGTCAAGAAGTTTAGTCTATAACATACAGAAGCCTGTTTAGAAGTAGGTGATTTGTATGTCCCAGGAACTCATCCAAATACAATCTTAACTGTAACAGCAATGTGACAGCTTTAAAAAATCTGCTCATTTTAAGGGCACCAAGCCTGGGTTGCCAAAACCAATCACTTGTTGGGTATTATTGCTCTCCTCCGGAAGCTCTTGTAACAGAGAAACCAGTTGTTAAAACTTATTTCCTGTGAGTTATATCTGCTTTCAGCCAAATTGTTGTGTCTGAGATTCCCTGGCCTTTGGGCTTTACATGTGTGATGGGCTTCATGAAACTAATTAGGTAAGTTGCTCTCAAATGTGCATCCATCTGTTTTGACTATTCCTTTTAAAAGTGTTTTTCCTGAAGATGTGGACACTTCAGCTTTATGTAAAAATGTAAGATGGAAGTATGATATTGAGGTGTGTTTGATTAACTGCTGTGTAGAAGGAGCACCTCAGCCCCAGCAGCTCTTGGGTCAGCAAGTCCGTGGGATGTTGGAGACTTTGGTGTAAAGCCACTTCTGGCCAGTCATGAGCACTAAGGCACTTCTGCTCGAGTAGGAACCCATTCTCAGCTTCAAAACCTGATCAGGCCTGAAAATCACTTGTGCATTAGTTGAAGTCTCTGGGTTCATATCTTGAGAGGAAGACGCTGAGGTGCAAACAGTACATTTGGGTGGTACTATGGATAATAGCAAGTATTGCTCTGGGAGGGCAAGAGAGTCTGTGACCCAGGGGTCCCCCTCAGGAAATTGATGCTTCTAGAGGTTACTGCCTTTTCCAGATGCCAGGGGAAGAAGCTGCAATAGAAGGGCTGGGTTAGTTCACCTTTGTGGTGGCTTCAGTCACCCTGTCAGCTCCTCATTAAAGATGAGAGCACTCCTGTGGCCTCTGCAGGCCCAACAAGGCTCTTGGAGTCATCATCCAACTGAGAGGTTGGTAGGTAGACTGACCTCTTCCTAAACAGAAGGGAATTCAGTTGCACGTGGTCAGATTTTGCAAGCACTGGGACGCTAGCCTTTGGGATTGACCTTGTCTTGGTCACATTGCAGAAGTTCTGTTTGGGGTTGTAGCTGAGTGTGTGGACATGTTTTTGCAGGGTTGAGGAAAAGGTGGTCATACCATGTGTGTTTCCTTGGAGTCATTACTGCTCTTAGGTGAAACACACATTTTTAAGGGACTCATTCAAAAGTCGGTGTCTCTCTGAATTTTTTTGAGGACTAGGAAAGTAGTAGTTCAACTATTTTTTTTTAATGAAGTCAAAAATATGAACAAAATATTTAAGTAGTATTATAGACATAGTTTTTTAGCTGTTGAAATGAACTATTAACATTAAACTGTAAAGGAAATACGTTCCATGCCAAAATCTTTTGACGAAGAAGTGGTGTCAGGTTATTTATGAGGAATGAGTTCTCTTCTTGGTAATTCTGGAATTTTAAAAAGAAGTTTTCCAGGGTTGTGTGCAATCCATATCTCTCTTCTGGGAGTCAATAAAATACTGCTTGGCTTTCTTCAATCCCCTGTTCCTTTTTGTGCAGTTCACACATGGAAGGAAGGTAGGGAGAGTTCCCTGGAAGTCACTGTCACTGAGCAAGGAGGGATAGTGATGTATATAATCTCAAGTGACTGCAAAAGATAAGACAACTCAGCCTCTGGCAGCTGCCAAATTTTGTAGGGGACCAGCTTTTGGAGGCCAAGGGCTCTGGAAAGCCTGAGCTGGCTGGGTGGGCGCTGGCCTGCACAGGGAAATTGTACTGACGCTCTGGGAGTTGCTTCCATTCTTTTACTTATTTTTTCCCTTATATTTGATTGAATATTTATATAATTATTTTGATTGAATATTTATATAATTATAATTGAGTGTTTGTCTCAGGATCGTCAAAGGACTTAGAGTAACAACTTTAATGTTGATGAATACTTGAAATTGAATTTAAGGTGTTTTTTCTCCAGATGGCAGTCTGGCTTGTAGTAAAGTTTTGTAGGTTAGGTAAATAGATAATTTTAAATATAGATGTTTTAAAAAAAAATATATATATATATATATGTACGTTCTGCAGGATCGTTTTAAGGAAATCTGGGCCTAAAGGTTAACACTTGAAATCTTGCTTATGGCTGTACTCAGGACCTGGTAATAACTGTAGATTATTCTTACTGATTGTGCGAGTGTATCGTGTAGGAGCTTGTTGGCAGTGGGGATGTCCAGCTGGTGATGGCAACAGTGACTCTGCTGTCTTAGAGGTTTGCAGCAGTGGGGTTTCTGTACAGCTGGCAAGTCTCATTTTCTCCTTGTCTTGGAGAAATCTTTTCATGGCTGGTTACTGCACAGGCAGCTCCGGAGTAGAAGGTTTTTGTGTGCTGTTCTTCTAAATCTAAAAGAACTAGCAGCTGAAAGGCTCAGGATCACAGAACTTGTGTTGCATTTCATCAGTCCAGTTCTGGAGACAGGCTGGGAGAGCTGGGGCTGTTCACCAAAAGAAGAGAAGGTTCTGGGGAGAGCCTTAGAGCCCCTTCCAGTGCCTAGAGGGGGGCTCCAAGAGAGCTGGAGAGCGCCTGGAGTGACAGGACAAGAGGCATGGCTACAAACTAACAGAGGTTAGATTTTGATGGGATATTGGGAAGAAGTTCTTCCCTATGAGGGTGGTGAGGCCCTGGCACAGGTTGCCCAGAGAAGCTGTGGCTGCCCCGTCCCTGGAAGTGTCCAAGGCCAGTTTGGATGGGCCTTGGAGTAACCTGGAATAGTGGAAGGTGTCCCTGCCCACAGCAGGGGGGTGGAACAGGAGCTTTAATGTCCTTCCAACCCAAACCCCATTCCATGATTTTGTGATGTCCAAGAGTGCGTCTAGCCAAGGGAAACCCCAAAACTCACTGTGCTCTCTCTGCAAATGTGCGCGAGTTAAAGCTGTTGCTTCAGAGTGTTTGGGAGCGTGAGGCAGAGCCTGTGTCATGGAGTAGTGCTGCCTTTGGAAACCAAGCTGTGGTTTTAAAAAAATAACCAGCAAGGAATTGAGAATCTGTTCTAAGAATTTCTTAGTCATGGTCACTTCATAGTTAAAATTTTGGCTTTTTTAAATATCAGTGCTTTTCAAAATAGTTTTTTTTCCATTCCTTAAATTAATATTTGGAAGGCTCATGCTTGCAGAGAAGCTGCACTTTGAATTCTTTGCAATTTCATCATCATTAACTGTCCACTGTGAAAATTATCCCAAAGTTTACTGAAAAGGAAGGAGAGTTGCAATTCAGGTATAGAGTCAGAACAAAAATGTCTCATGTTATTTAAAACCTAAAACCCCACAAAAATAAAATGTATAAAATATAACTGTTCTGTCTCAGAATCACTGTGTGGTTTTTGTTGGGTTTCTTTATCCTTTTTATTTATTTACTTTCTAATACCAAGTGTTTTCAGTTGAGCTTAAATGTTTCCACCTTCACTTTGTGTGTTCCTGTTGGGAGAGGAGGTAATGTTTATCCTGGGGCTAGAGCTAGCAGAGACACAAGGGGGGATTTTAGAAGGGATGCTGAAATTCATGCCACAAGGCTGGAAGGGGGAAGTTTCCTGGGCTTGGTCCCTGTCCTGCTGGTGGCTCAGTGAGATGGATGTGCTACAGCTCTTGCTGAGTCTGCATCTGATGGAAGCAGGAGGAGAAGAGAGAAATGGAAATCACTGCTTTCTCTGGTTTCTAATGTAGAAATGATGGCATGGGATGGGGGATTTTGCTGGAGAAGCCCTTGGGCTGCAGGCACAGGGAGCATGGACCAAAGGAATTGCCTACCTGGCAGCAGGTGCTCCCAGCCACTGCTTTTCCCAGAAATGTCACAGCTCAGCTCAGATGTACCAGCTACGTGTGTACATCTGAGGCTTTTGAGGTTCTCTGGGCTTGCTGCTCTTCCTTTATGCAAACAACTGGTCCTGGAGTATTTGCAGCAAATTTGGGTTGATACCCCATGGGAGGAAGTTGTGTGGGTCTCTGGGCAGGCAGGCTTGGTGTTTGGAGCTGCAGCATCGGGGGGGTTCATCCCTAGGCAGGTGTTTGTCCCAGGGGGGATGCGCTCTGGCAGTTTTCCCTCAGTGCATCCGCTGGCATCGTGTGCTTGAGCCCATACAGTGCTTCCAATAAAACTGCTTCTTCTGTAGTTTCTGGCTGGCTGGGAATGATGCAAACCAGTTATCGGGGGGCTGCAGGAACTGAGCTGGGGCTGGAATCTTGGACCTGGCAGGGCTGTGGGGAGCAGGGAAGGCACGAGTTCCTTCTTGGATTGTGTCAATTTGTTTCTCAGAACCTTTCAGCCAAAGGCCTGTACCATTACCCATTAATAAATGGGGAGTTAATTGCACCAACAGCACTTGTGTTTGCAGGAAGGAGTTTTGTGGGTAGTTGTGTTTTGTTTCCTTCAGTCATTCCAGGAAAGAGGAATTGAGAGCTATGTTTGCAGCTGGCCTCAGCAGATGGAACAGTTTAAGTAATACCTGTTCTCTGGAGGGAAAGATCCACAGTCTGTGTCACTGCAGTGTTTTTATGTTTTTAATACCTTCATTACTATCAAACCAATATCATTTTTGTTGCAGTTTGGCTGAGATGTCCTCAACAAGTTTAAGATCCAATGTGTGTGTGTGTGAATATGTACTTATACATATGTATGTACAATATTGCTGTATATTATTTGCATTAAGCAGTTACTCTTCCCCAGTCTCCCTGTGTGACAGTGCAAGTACATCGGCATTACCTACCTGGTGTAAGGTTATTAAAGAACACTCTCAGATACCGTCCTTGACACTTTCTTCATTCATAACCCCAAATTGAAGAGGAGACCTGGTTATACCTCTGGTTTGTCACTTTCCTTCCAGCACTCTTGTCCCTCTCTCGGTGTCACCGCTGAAGCACAACCCCTTGGTCGATTATTCTAAGCAATGACTGTTTTGCATACTACCTTGCTTTGTTTAAGTAATGTTTGTACAGAGATTTCAAAATATAAAGAGCTATATCATTGCTAAGTTTCATTATTATTTTTTTCATATTAGTGTTGCCAGTGACAGCCAAACAGTAAGTGAAACGTCACAAAATACTGTGCTTGTCCCTAAGGTGGTGGTTTTGGTTACGTCCTGAAGAGCTGGTAAGAGCATGGGAAAGGGGAGGGCAAGTGACAGGTCTATGACTCGTGTAGACCCATGACCTGTATCAGGGTCTGAGAAGGGCTGTGCCACCTCTGGTGTGTTTTAAAACTGGCATTTTGCACTCAAATCCCAAGTGGGATCCCCAAAACCCGAAGGTGGTCACCAGGGTTATCATCCCAGCACGTGTCTGCCATCGGATTTGGATCCTGCCCGTGGTGGTAGCCCTGAGCTGCTGCTGTGGGAGCTGCTGAGCCCCGTGGGGTGCCAGCACTGCCACTCCTCAAGGAGGAGGGGACCCAACTCCTTGGTGCTGGGACAGCAGGAGCCCAAACACGTGATGGTCACCTTTAACCAGTACCTGTCCCAACAAAGCAGGAAGGTCTGGTCCAAATGTACTGCTCTTGCATCCTGCTCAAGGGATGCCTCTGGAGAATCCTGGTCTCAGTTGATCAGTCAGAAATGCCAGCTCCGATCTAGGGCTGCAGCACTGGCTGAGGAAGGGCGGGGAGCCACTGACACATGGCCCCTCTGTATCTGGCCCCCTGGAAGCAGGTGCACCAACTGACTCTGCATAGAAGAAATCCATCTTAAAAAGGAGTCAGACCCAAGGCAGTTCTGCTCCACAGCCTGCTTGTTGTGAGACTATCGTGGATAGTAGCCTTCAGCCTGCTATTTGTTGTCCCCATTATCTGGCTTATCAGATCAATTTCTGATTGGGAGCAGGAGTAAGGTGGGAGATCCCTGCATGGATGATGCACCTGTTTTGGAAAGACCCCTTGTAAGCTCTGATGATCCTTGTGGGTCTCTTCCAACTTGGAATATTCTGTGACCTTTCCTAGGAACAACAGGAGTTGTAAGCTTGATGTAAGCTTACATCAAGCTCTGATGATCCTTGTGGGTCTCTTCCAACTTGGAATATTCTGTGACCTTTCCTAGGAACAACAGGGAAAGCAAAGACCAGGAATATACAAAAGGAAACTCTATGAATGTGAAAGTGGTTTCTGGCTTGATGGGTTTAGGTTGGACTCGATGACTTCAGAGGTCTTTTCCAGCCTAGCTGAGTCTGTGGTACTGTCACCAAGCACTTGCATAACCACAGTTTGGAGGATGCTGGATAAGGTGCACCAGTCCCAAGAGCAGCTCCTGGCTAAGGCATGTTTCTCCCAGCCTGGTGGCACTGGTTTTTATCCAGCCAGGTGACAACCCCACCAGGATTAACTGCACTAGATTCAGCAGTAGGTGCTTGGTAGAGGGCAGTGATCTCCAGAGGCAGCAAAGGGGAGGGTGGTGGTGGTGGTGGTGGCTGGGACAGGGAAGGGCAGGTGCAGAAGCTCTTCCCCCACAGGTGAAGCTGTGTTCACGCCATTTACTTTGCTTGGAAATCTGTAACTTGTGGCAAAGGGGAAGGTTATGGGAGAGCTGAGTGGTGTATTATTGGAAGCACTAGCCTGTGGGTACAGTGGTAAGTTTTATTGGATTTTTTTTCCCACTCTCTCATCTCTATCACAACCTCATGGAAAAGTTGGGCTCTGAATTTCAGCTCAAGCCTTTGTAAAAGGCCAGAATCACTGCAGTTTGCCTCTGCCACAGTGGTAACAACAGAGGTGTGACCTGCTGGTGCTGCTGCTGATTTGGCTCTTCCCACTAGAGATCAGCCCAGACATGAGTACTTTAGCTGCTGAAAATGTCAATTATCTCCCTCCCAGAGCCTGCACTGAAGTGGGGTTGTAAACCAGCAAATTTGCATGTCAGGCAAAATCCAGTATTTATGAAGACACGGCCATCTGCCTGAAGTGATGGCCCAGCTAATGCCTACACTGAGCTGTTCAAATAAAGATAGTGCTCTGTAACAACAGTAAACAGGCAACTGTTTTAGATGCCACGCAGGAATGGTTGCATGCTTTTGGAAAACAAACCAAAATAGTCCCAGGCATGAGAGGCATCATCCCGAGCTTGGCAACTGTGCCAGCATTTGAAGCAGACAGCTTGGCAGCATTACTGCCACAGCCACTGGGACTTCTGCCATGGGGGAAAACATGCTTTGGAGCAGTTTTTTTGAACCCCAAACCAGTAAGGTGGGAACCTCTGAGTTGACCCCAGAAGGGATCCAAGAGATGCCAATAAGAGGTAAATGCTTTGAGGGAGGCTATGCCTACAGCAATCAAACTACAGTGATAACCCATCACGCTCTTTGAGGTAGAGGACAGCAGAGGGTAAGGTCTGTTGCTGCACACGCACCTTTCAATTCACGGAGGC
Source organism: Mohoua ochrocephala (assembly GCA_013398855.1). Classification (NCBI taxonomy): domain Eukaryota; kingdom Metazoa; phylum Chordata; class Aves; order Passeriformes; family Acanthizidae; genus Mohoua; species Mohoua ochrocephala. The sequence continues at coordinate 239,702 of VZTA01012012.1, forward strand.
CTCTGCTCACATGGCCCCACACCACTGAGCTTTCCTAGAACCCAGCAGGGTTGTACTCCTTCTCTTTTTGCAGAAAAAAAGAGAAGATATTAATCCGCCTCTCTTCAGTGGCTTATGTGCATGGCTGGAAATAGTTAAATCTCTCATGAGCTACAGAGTGGTGAACCTCAAGAAACATTCTCCTTCTTGGATGGCTGTGAAGTCAGCCAAGGTGCCAACAGCTTTTTAAGGTAAATTTGATTTTCCATGGCTGTATCAAACACTGCAATGGAAATCAGGGGAGTCTTCTGCTGGGGGTCACTTCTGGATGTTTGTGTCACACAACAAAAGATGAACCATCCAAAAAAGGTGGGTTTCAGCAGCAGGCCTGTGTGGGAGCAGGAGTGGGCTTCTGCAGCCCAGGGAAAGGGGGAGGTTGGACCCCTTGGCCAGGACCGTGGCAGGACAAATGTTGTTTGTATTACAAAGCAGACCGTGATGAAAGGGACCAATTTGATTTTTATTTACACCTCAACATATGAATCCATTTCCTGACGTGGGGTGAAATATTACTATGGGGGCTGTACATGTGCTGAAAGCCCTCACACGTGCCATGTGTTAAGGAGGCAGAAAATGGAGGGGAGCCCTGTCCCGGGGAGGCTTCGCCTGACAGCCGACCAAGGCAGAGAAAGCTGCCGCGACTGGGCTACAGGTGCCCCCCCTGCCCCGGCGCCTTGCCGGCCGGGCGGAGCCCCGGATGCCCGGGAACCCGGCCTGTGGGAGGAGCCTTAGCACACGAACGCCGTTAACTGCATCACAACCCCCGCCGGTTTTGGTTTCTCGGGGAGCAGGGACTGCCTGGGGGTTCGGCTCTCTGCAGAGCTGCCTCTTCCCTGCCTTCCCCGTTTCATCGAGCAGCCCGTCGCCAGGGTGCCCTGTTCTTCGAGGCCGGAGGAGCCGACAGCAACCCGCAGCCGCTTCCCTGCACGAGTCCGCCGCCGGGAGAGAGGAGCCGCCGGCGCTGGCCGGGAGCCGCGCCGAGCCCTGCAGCACCGGGGCTGCCGTGTGCCTCGAGCGGGATCCCCGGGATTCTGGTGGGGACGTTCTGTCTGTTTTGCCCTTTCTGTCTTTTTTATCCCCTCTTCGGTAGGGATATTTATCAATAAACAGTTCTCAGATATAATACTGCCGTGTCTGCGTTTTATTTTTGCCCGAGAAATCTATCCAAAAAAATCCCCCGCGATTCTTCTTACAGCAGGACTGGACACCTGATGAAAAGATCATCATGCTCTTATCAGCCTCTATGCCTTCATCATCTAAACAGAGCCACCCACTCCCACCTTACTCGCAAGTGTAGAGTGAGAAACAGAAGGCCTTGATGCTGTGCAAGTGCTGCTCAGCAACAGTAAAACATTGTTCTCTTGTCAACACTGTTTTGGTCTGAAATCTGCCAAGCAGCGCTGTGCCAGCTCCTGTGAAAAAAAATAAACTTTGTCCCAGCCAAACCCAGTGCAACTTCCACCTCCAAGCGTGTTCCAGTGCTTGACCACCCTCTTGGTGAGTGTGAGGAATAAAGGACAACTCCAAGTTTAAATAAAAAAATAAAATTGATTTATTACAAAAAAAATAATTTAAACCAAAATTTATACAAGCCGATTTAAAGAAAAAGTAAAATAAACAAAAATCCGGGAACGCAGGATCAGAGACCCTTTGTGGCCAGCAAGGCACTCTACCCCAAAGCAGAGGTCTCCAACGCTGGGCCTGCTCAGAGCAGGAATATTTTAAAATGTCTCTATTAGAGACAAGAGGCCAGTTACCACAGCGTTGGACCTTTTACCCCAGCTAGCCCCAAGAAAAAGGCATCGGGGGGGGGCTGTGCTGCCCCCTTTTCTTGTCCCTTGGCCCTGCCCCTGCCCGCCCCCTGCCCGGCCCCCACGGCCCGTGATGGTTGGTGGAGTTCGAATGGGAGGTGATGTCCTTCAGCCCATGGCTCGCCTGCTGCCAGGGGACAGCTTTCAGTTGGAAAGTGGTGGGAAAAGCCCTCATTAAAATTCCAGGTTGCCATGGAGCCCAGGTGCAGAATAACTGGGGGGTGGCTCTTCAGAAAGTCCTGTTTCCCTCATGAAACCCTCAACTGAAACAGAACTTAACACACTTCACATTAACAAATAAACTCTTAATCATAAATTAATCTAACTCAAAACAACCTTAGAACTTCTCCAAACAACAAGGGGACAGTGGGACAAGTCAAATCAAAATGCTTTACCAACATATGATGTCCTGCTAGTGCAGGACTCCAACTTCAATTAGAAATGGCATGCAATGCCAACTGAACCTGTTTTTCTTTCAAGGGAAGGGTAAAAGGTGCCTCTGCTCCAACATAAAGACAATGACAGGCAACAGAATATTATCATGTCTTTGGGATTAAATTAATAGAGGGAACTTAAAATTGTAATCACTGGGGGGGGCAAAACCTGACAGGGAAAAACACAGAAACCTCTCACTTACTAACATTCAACAGTTAACATCTAACTTCATCAGGAACTTCATAACTTCCCAAAAATCTTAATAACTTACAAATTTACAACCACTAACAATTAAACATTTGTAAACTTAAACTCTATCCTGGCCACATGCAAAAGCCAATTTTTAATTTTTTATAAATGACAGTGAGGAACTTGTCCCCCAGGTTGGGTGTACATCAAGAATTGCAGCATTTTAAGAGCAGAATCCAGCGTTTGTCCTTGTTAGATTTCATTTGGTTGGTGATTTCCCGAGTGCGCTAATCCATCAGGATCTCTCTGCAATGGTCTCTCTACCCCCAGGGGCATTGATGGTTCCTTCTAATCTGTTATCATTGGCCAATTGGCCCTAACATTGAGCCTGGGAGCACCACTGGGGATTGGCTGCCAGCTGAATGTTACCTGAATTTCCTGGAGCTCTTTTGAGTCTGTTGTATGATAGTCCCAGTTAAAAGCTGGGAAGCTGAAGTTACCTATAAAGCTAAGGATCCAGAGAATTCCCTTAATTACCTCTGGAACAATACAGTGGTGCTCTTTAGATCGATCCCGCCAGTGTATGAGGAAAAAGTTATTTTCCTCCATTGATAAAGGTGAATCCTGTTGGGCACAAACAGGCCTGGTGTTGTACAGGTCACCCCATGGTCTAAACCCACAAAATTTTGCCAGTGACACCATTCTCAGAGCCAGATACGGATAAACTGCATCCACCTGTTTCTTTTGATGTCATTATCTACAACTGGGAGGATAGAAGGCAATAGCACCTCTCCTCCTAAAGCCTTTAACAATCTCCCCACAGCCCTGAAGACTCTTTGATCACCCTTGGACTTCTCATTGTCACTTTGTTGGTACACACAGAAAAGCGACAGCAAATAATAATCCCGAGGCTATGGAAGTTATCTGGTAATGTCTTATCCTGAGCCCCAAGGAGGCAGAAAAATTCCCTAAAAGGAGAGTTCGTTCAACAGACTGGGCCCTTTGTTCCCCACAAAGGCCATTTTTTTTTAAAATGTCATGGAGATTGTTATTAATTATATGAATGTGCAGGGGCCACGTGTTGACCAGTACCCCTGTGAAAAATCTCTGGAATGCTTGGAAGGTCTTCAAGCCAACTTTTTCCAGGATAGCTACTGTTGTCAGGTAGAATTGCATTTAAAAATCCAGTTTTTGCAGTTTGTTAACAGTGTACCTGCTGCTTTGCAGGAAGGAAGGATTCTCTTCTGCCTGTAGCTGGATGTGATTTACATTAAAACCAAAGATATGCACTTCAGCTAGTGATGGGAACATACTCATGAAAGGGATTTCTGATTTTACTTACATGGGGTTTCTTGTAAAACTGCGTATGACACTTTTTGTAGGATTATGGCTTCAGTTTACAAAAAAAATTATTAATATTTATTTTCTGTTATCTGCCTGTTTCACAAGCATGTTACTCAGGGATCTAATTCTCTTAGTATATAGATCTGCACAGGTTTTAAATTTGAAAAGGGTTTGCTCTATTGTTTCAATGGTAATTTCCCTACAATTTAAGCTGTTTTTTTGGATAAAATCTTGGAGATGGTGTTAATTTTTTTCTCCTTCTTTTCCCCTTCCACCCCTCTTCAGTTTAGCTTTCTTGTAACTTTCAAAGCGACTGATGTTTATTTCGGCAATTTGCTTTCACTAACATAAAAGGGGGACGCAATGTCACAGTGACTTGTGTGTGCCTCTCATTCAAATTACAGGCTTTTACCTCCACCGTGTGGCAGTTCTTCAGAACTTTCTTGAAGTGCTTTTGCGTAGAAGAAAAAAGGACAAAGATGAGTTTACTAAGTAGGTTAATTCAGCAGTATTTCAGACTTCTAAATATTGCTTCAATGAGGTAGTTCTTAAACTCCATTTAAAATTTTACCAGTGTTCACGCATCTCCATTTTGAGATGGGTATGTTGACCAAATACAGCATAATATACCATAATACAATTTTTTTTTGTATAAACATATTTACCTATTTTCTGATAGTCTGTGTACATGTGTAAAAATACGACACTTGCATCAGTTTCCTTTAATTCACAGATGAGCCTGCAAAAACGTGCTACTTAACTATATCTAGGAACATTAGGCCTGCTCAGCTATTAAGTGAGGGAAAACAAAATCAGCTGATCCACAAGCAGTTTGGATTTGGGAGCTGGTTTATTGAATTTCAGACTGCAGGTGAGAAGGCTCAAGAATAAACATTTTAGATTAAAAACTTTGTAAAATGCATTTTGCCTTTATTAAGGAATGCTTTGACTCAGGTATGTTGTTGAGTAATGTGTGTGAGCTATGCTTCTACCAACAAAGTGGTGTTTTCCACTTTTCCACAAGTAAAACTTGTGTTGAAATCAGGAGCATGGCTGAGAAACTGTATATTCTGGTGTCCTGTATGTCAACAGATGTCTTGGTTTCTCAAGTTTGTCGGCTTTGTAAGTGGACTTTCGGCTTCAATAAAAAATTTATTGCTGATGTATTCAGATGCAGTTAAAGTGAGCTCAAAATGCTGGTCTCTGTGATCTCTGCAGATGAACTGTGGGTTTTGTTCATTACAGTTCTTTGCCTGCAGCTGGAGTCTCTCTTCTGCTTAGAAACAGCAGGAAAGTGAGAAATTGTTCTGAACAGCCTTTGTTTTATGGTTTCGATTGTTTATTTCATCAGGTTCTGGTATAGTTTACGGCAGAAATCTGTTTACGAACATATCATTTGTTGCAAGGATGAACCGATTTTTTAGTATGAAAAGCTGAGAACTTTTCAATATTTTTTTCTTTTCTGTTGTGTATCTCAGCTACCTAATTTTTGAGTGCTGCTAAGTTAAATGGTGTTGTTCTTTTGCTTAAACTCCTGTTTCCTCCTGGCAACTAAATGTATAGCTGGCTTGAAAGAATTAGAGTTACAAAGTTGTCTGTAATGACAAAAAAGAACTGTAAAATGAATTTTTAAGCTGTTTAGATCTTTTAATATATTAATAACATATATTAATTCAACTAGAGTCAGTTTTTTCTCCTGCTCAAAAATGTTCATCAATCAAGACTGTAATAGAAGTCAGCTCTTGCAAGAGCATCTTTCTAAAAAGTAATCTTGTTCACGGACATGAGCATAATGAAGAATTTAAAATGTACTTTTAATTATGTTGTTATGGAGACAGCTAGCCTAATAGACACACAACGATTAACTGCAATATGGGCGTTTTAGTGGAGTGGGTGACAGTTAGCACTGTCCCTTCAGCTATAGATGGTGAAATTTAGGTGTTGCTGGGGATCTTCCTAGCTGAGCCTTGAAACGTTTGGGGTTTTTTCCAGATCTAAGTAGAGTTGCCACTGGGAAAGGTCCTGAAAGGTAAAGAATCATAAATTATGCCAAACTGGAAGGGACCCGTAAAGATCATAGGATCATAGCGTCCAACTCCTGTCACTACAACTATGGCACCGGTTCCTATTTTAACTTACTACTAGTTGCACTGCAGGGGTGGCAGCTGGCATTCTGACCCCTAGGAGATAAAACCAAGTTTATTTAGGTGAATTAAAGCTGTAGTAGCATATCAAATTGTGATGCAGGAGCAGCTGCATAGATGCTTTATTTCTAGAATGCTTTTGTGACTTCTGGCTCTAGGTGGGCATTTAACGAACCTTGAGAAATGTTGTGTGTGTGCATGACAGAGTCAGAGAGTCACTGGTGCAGTACACAATGTGACAAAGACCAGGTCAAGTATAGTTAATCCAAAATGAAGAGTAAAATCTGTAAGGAATCGGGAATAGTCTGAAAAAGTGATAGGGAAACTTCTAGTGTACAAATATCACCAAACTGCTGTAAAATGCATCAAGTATTGGAAGCTCGTGTTCTGATGTATCTTCTGCCATCTGAGATGTGTTTGAAAAGTTTATGTCCTGGTTAAAAGAACAAAATGTCTGCTGAGGAAGGCGGGAACCTTCCTGGAATGGAAAAGAAGACCCCCTCCCTCCAAATTATTTTAACTCCAAAATTTATGGGGCTTCCAGGCAAAAATGAAGAAAAAGGAATAACGGTTCTTTAGTAGAATATTTATATGTGTGTATACGTAACACAGAACAGAACAAACCACAATATCAGAAGCTTCCCACCTGCCAAGCACGACGTCTTTTCAGATGAAGAAATTCACTGTGAGACCTACCCCACAACAGTTTAAAATTCTGACCTAAATTTATCTTTGACGTGTAACAACGGGGCACTTATCTCTGAACCTTGACGCCTCGCATGGAAAAAATGAGGTTGCATAAATTTATTTGCTTTCAGCCTTATGACTGCATATGAAAGAGAAAGAAATGGCTTAAGAACATTTTGTTAGTATTCTTCCAGTGCCCTTTTTTTGTGCAATTGAAGTAGCACGATCAAAGTTGCCCCCTCTGTTTCTGCAAGAGCTTCCACCTCTGCTCTAAGGTGGTAGCTCATGGAATATGGTTGACAGAGCAATGCTGTAAATGCCTGTGTGGCTAGGGTTTTCTCCACCCAGCCTGGTTTTGCTTGGCATTCTGAGCCAGGTGTTTATTTGCTGCATGAAGGAGTTCTTTTTAACACCTAGAAGTGCTTTTGTGGCTATCGTGCTCTGACCACCTGGAATTGCTGACATTTGAGTCCCAGTAGGATGGAGTTGGAACAACAGTGCCTGTAGTTTGTATGAACTCTTTGGGCTGGAAAAAAGGAGCTGTGTAGGGATTTGATTCCACAATCTCTGTGTTGGGTTCTGTTTGGTTTTTATGTTTCCTCTCAAAAAAATTTTATTAAAAACCCAAGGAACACTACCATAAAAGTTAACCAGTAGAAAACTGTTATTAAAAAAAATTAGGCAAACTCTGATCACAAAACCTATTTTTTTGCATATATAGACTTCAGCTTTTGGGTAGGGACTAATGATTGACCAGATCATTTGATATGAACTGCATATGAGGAATATATTGTTTTTGTTGTCTGATGTCACTAGGAACCAAAAAATTATTATCTTCAAGTCTAATTGTTCTTTTCTGAAGCCTTACAATATTTTATTTCATATTCTGTGGGTTTAATTTTCTCAAACTTTTTTTTCCTCAAGTCAGTGAGAATCTTAAAACTGAAATCTTCAGCTATGCAATGACAGGACTAAGATAGCTGGTGAGTTTGACATTGTGTTAAATGAATTGTGTTTAATAACAGCCTCATAGAAACAAATGTACTAATCACATAAAAGAAAATTCCGTAAAGCAGGGTAAAGTTTTATGCAGCTCAAACTTTACGTTCACATCAAATTTTTAGGGAAGGTTGTGGGTTTTGTTGGTTTCTTTGGTTTTTGGGGTTTTTTTTTGTTGTTGATGTTGTTATTTCTTTTTCAGCATCCCAGCACTGTTAGAACTAATGGTGTAGACTTTCTTTGTGTCCAGTAATACAAAGGGAGTATAAAACTTAGAAATTGTTGTGGCTTACTGCAGCAAATTAAAGAAAGCAGCAAGCTGATTTGCCGTATTAGGTTGGAATACTTGCCCTGACAGGATCTAGAGTTTCACATATAATGGGATTAAATACAAACATCTTTTCCTACAGCTAGTTGCAGAAGAGAAGAAGATCTGTTATTCACCTGCATGCTGTTATTGTGAGTGGTTGATCATGATTCCCTCTTGATTGCCCTTTTCAATCCTATCCGTTACTTTCATCCAACAGTTTTCTTCCTAATTTGTTGCATGCTCAGAAGCAAAGAAATAGTTTTTCTTCCTGTGGAATACAAATGAATATTCTACAGAGGGAAATATGGCCTACCACGGCAGGCCTTTACCCTGTTCTTAAAGGCACTTAGTGCTGTGTCACCGTTGAGAGATTTGCTGGTCAAATCTGCTCCCATTGTATCGCAGGCTGCCTTGGCACAGCAGGAAAAGCCTCCTTTCATAGAAAGAGATACCAATACCTGGAAATTCAGCTAATAAACCATTGAATTATTTTTATACATTTTAATTGCCAAGATTCTAGGCAGGAAAAAGGTCACAGATCTTCACCATGCAGGGAGAAAAAGTATAGGAACAGCAAATCTTATAACAGAGGATGGCCGAGGAGGTTTAGGTCACCATTAAAACCTCTGTTTCAAAGTTTCACTCTTGAGTGGGAAGGATCTTGCTCTTGTAGGAGAATTTCTGTCTAGAACCCAGGCATCTCCTCTCTTATTTGCTGAAGAATGTCTTCAGCAGAAATATTCAAAATCTGAAAACTTAAACCTTCCAAATCCTGTGTGGAGGACTTGACCTTCTGGAGCACAGAATTATTTGTTCCAGCGCCTGTGCTCTCGCACTGGTTTTAGACTCTCACTCCTGTCACCGTGCCCTTGGTAAGCACCGCAGAGACATTTTGGGAGTGGTATTGCCCTTCAGAGCTGAAAATGTGGAAATGTGAGATTGATGGAAATTGGGGTCTTCCTTTTATAGGCATGGAAATGACTGAGCTGAAAGGTTATGTGACTGGACCCAGGGTTACAGGGTGCATCTGGAGCAGCAGAACACGTGTAGATCAGAGTCTGGTTTAGCACTGTAACAAAAAACATTCTTCCCTTCTTCTAATGTCACTATGGCACAAGCAAATTTATTTTATTTGAAGAGAACTTGGTGTTGGGCAACTTCTGCTAGAAAACTGTGGGTAAGGCTGTATTAGTGCACCTTTTCTTTTGGAGCATGAGCACACAGAAGTGGAAGTGCCTGCTCCCCTCTTTTGTGCTCTCTCTGATTTTGTTGAGAAGGGCGGAAATAACATTTTACCTTGCCATCTTCAAATGCGACAGCACCTGTAATCAGCTCAAAGTCAAGAGCTGTACACAATTGTTGTCACTGCAGTGCAGCTGGGTTTGTGTCATAATAGCAAAGAGGAGAATAGAAATAGCAGAGAAGGGGCTGGTGTGTCATGGAGTAGCAGCAAGTATTACATACATGAAGGTTAAGCCCTCCTCTCATGCAGAAGCAATAGAAATCTCTCAGTAAAAGAGAAGGAAGAAATACTGTGTTACACAAAGGAGATGGGGTGAAATCCTCCTGTATCTGAAGTATCAACCGCACAGTGCAGCTTCTCTAAGGTGAGGGGAAGGAAATCTTGCTTTTTGCCCTCCCAACAGAGGTCCTGTCAGGTTGAGATTTAAATGCCGAGCTACACTACAAAAACCAGACCTGTCCTAATGTATGCATAGAAGATTTCTTATTTATTTTAAAAAACCTAACTTTGGTAGGAATGTTTTGGTGGCTTGTGATTTTGGTGACAAATAGAAGTAATACACCAAATTCTCATTTTTTCCTTTTTTCCCCCCTCAGGTTTTAGTAATCTCTATAAATTACTATATAAATATTTTTCTTCCCAAGGATAGGGAACGTAAGCTTAAAATTAGCATCTTGGTGGCAGGAGTATAGCCTGTAGAAAAGCCGGGTGTGTATCTCTACCACCAAAGTCTTTGCAGGGCTTGGCCTCTGGAGGGGCCACATGGCTTTGAAAGTTGGCAGAGATGATTGCAAAAAACAAAGAGCTCCTGACCTGGCATTTTGAAGCAGTTCAAGAGACTGTCCCAGGTATTGATCCGAATGTGTTTGACTGGAATCTCAGAAGTGATGGCTGCAGATAAGGTTTCACGTGGTCTCTCCTTAGGCAGTGTGGTTTTAAACAAAGATCTCTGCAAAAGATTCTCAGGGTGAGAAAGAACTTTCTGAAAGGTAAAAAAGACACCAGAGGTTGAGACAGCAGTGCTGTTTGGGGTACTCTTATCAACTGAGTGCCTGCTCACACCTTTTTCCCCTTGACATTTTCTGGTCATATACATTAGCCTTGCTTCTACCCACCAGAAATACAAGTGGAACAAAGGATGTCACTTGGTAGCCAATAGTGACTTCAAAAAATTCTAATTAAAGATTTAGGTCCTAGTAAAAGTGGTCATATTAGATTGATTTTGGACTGCAGGTTTATGTTGTTTTTAAAAATAAAATAAAATAAAATAGAAGCAAATTGGCTTGGGAGTGATAATTAGGATATTTGTTATGTTGAAACTAACTTTTTTACAAAGTTGGGCTCAGTAATGTAAGCTATTGTGCATCTACTCCTTTAGGCATCAGTTTAGTGATGCCATTTAGGTTTATATTTTCTTTCATCAGATTTTGGCAGTTTAAGCTCTCGTTTCCCTTCTGCATCTTCATGAAGGCACACAGAACCGGGTTCTTCAATGGACTGAGTTCTGTCACAGGATGGTTCCTTGGGTAAGAGTGTTACAATAAACAAAACCAAATGAAACCCTAATGCAGAACAACAGGGTATCTCAAGTTGGTTTACAAAATGTATGCCAAACTGGCTTAAAAAAACAAGGAACAGTTGTTTTGTTCTTATTTTATGATGAAAATAAAAAACCCTCTGGTTTTTATATTAGAAAAATCAAGGAAATTTTCTCAGTATTGCTAGTGTCAAAATACAAAATTCAGTATGTTGTTTCAAAACGGCAAACCTACCCTTGGCCCAAATGAGAAGGCAGGTAATTGATGAATTAATAATTGATTGTAATTGCAACTTGTAACTCCTTGCCTACCGACACAGGTTTTTTTACTGGAGAAAAATGAAGTGGGGCTGACCTAATTAGGCTGTCATGTTGTCCCTTGTCACATGATGCAGTTGAGCAGCTCGTTCCTTAATTGTCTGTCCTTCTTCTGGTGCTGCAAAGAGAATCCTTCTATTCATGGAAATACAAGGTACATTTATAAAAATAAAATATTCATTTATTAAGTTTTAAAACATTTCAATGTTCAAGAGAATAGAAAACCCTATAATTCAAAAAGTGATTTATGTTCTGTTACCTTATTTCTGGCTTCACCAGTTTGCAAATACTGAGTCAGGCTGGTTTTCTGGAGGGACCTTTGTCCTCCAGGGATTACTAATTCCAGTGTCTCATTGTTGTTTCATTGAGGATTTTCTTTTAACATATTCTTGTATTAACAAATTAAATCTTTGGGTTATTTTATCCATTAGTACTATTTTAAAGGAACGGTTGAGTACTGGTCATATATTTCTTTATTTTTGGTTTGAATTTATACTGTGGAACAGACTGACAACAGTCCCAGCTTATACTTTTTATTGGCAATGATCAGTTCAGGCTCATGTTGAGCCAGTCTGAGGATGAAGGTCGCAATTTCAGGAAGGAATATGTAATTTCTTAGGATATTTAGCAAGTGATTCAGGGATATGTTGCGTTGAGATGTTGGGTTTAAATAATATGGACTTTAGCGTAGGCTTCACAGGAGGCCTAGAGCTTACTTTATGCATCAGTGTCTTGCTGAATAGAAAAAAACCACCAATGAATATCAGAATACAATTTTTTGATAACAAGAAAATATATAAAAAAGTTTTTAATTTTTTTTGTGCATATTGTACAAACTGTACTGGTAATACAAAACCTGCATATGGTTACATGCATTCACATGCAAAATTAACCTGTCCTTTTGCAGATTTCAGATGTGAAAACTTGTTTGCAAATATGCAAAATGATGCATACAAAGCAGAAATTTTATTGCAGTCTTCAGTGAAAATCAGCAAAAAGTGGTTTATGTTGAAATTCAAGTGTGTTTCATTTTTTTTTCATGTTTGCAACCCGAGTGCAAGGTTGCTATACCTAAAGTGTATGGTACAGGATCTGTTCTCAAGGTAATACTTTTAAAAATGGTTTAAGCTAAGCAAGGTAAGACTGTAGAAACAAACTCTGTCCTATCATTAGCTCTTTATGGTTCATTAGTTCCAACATTTGGAATCAGAATGCCACCTGGGTGAACCTGCACAGGATTATTTTCTGCAGTGCTGTCTCTCCTGAGGTAGTGCTGACTCTGTCATTCTCCTCTAAGGACTGCAGGCTGGCATGAGTGGGAAACACATAATTCTCATTACATGTGCAAAGCCAGGAGCGAGGGAAACAAGCTTGACTAAATGCTTGGATTTCAACCAATGGTGCAGCAAACTAATGCAGGTCCTGAGAATGAAAACTGTTGCTGTATATTCATCAGCTGAAAACACTGTGCGCTTTAAGAATCAATATTTATAAAAAGAAACTGAGTATTCATCAAGTTAACCCTCTTCAGTTTAAAAGCATCAGGATTAACATTCCCATGAATAATGAAGGTACTTGTTACTAATAACAATTAGTGATTTTATGCTGAAGGACACATGTGGCACTTTTATTTTGAGTTGATGCGTTCCTTGGCAGCAGCAGCCGATAAAAGTGGATAGAAATGTTCAGTACCAGTAGCTGCTGCAAGGACTCTTGTAGGTCAGTTTTTCTGACTATGCTTTAAAGCTAAGAAAGTTGCATCAGCAGAGTTCCAGTTGTCCTTGAGAGCTTGATACCAGCTTAGAGCCCCTCGCTGTCACCACAGCATGTAATTGTGCCACTGTGTTTGTGGGCTGGCAGGACTCCTTTTGAGCACTGCCCTGCTCTTGCAAGCAAGCTGTTCCCATTTACACAGCCCAGCTTCTGCCTTAAAAGCAGAAACTTAAAAGCCTTTTTAGCTATTTTTTTTCCTTTCCAAAAGCCCATAGAGTGCACAGCTGTTTATTAATGTGTGAGACAGCTTAAAATGGCTCTTGTTGCCAGTTAGAAAAGTGGCAGTACTCATTTGTGATGTTGGAACAAAATGATCTCTAAACAAGTCTTTTGTACTTCTTAAAATACAAAGTGGTATCTCTGGAATGTATTTTGTGAGGTAGGAAACAATTCAAAGAATAATTTGTGCTCTATGACAGATCAGTATGGAATAAAACATGCTATGAGTTTTAGAACTTATCTTTGGAAGACCAACTTGTTCTTGTACTTACCAGCAAAGGTCTGGCCCCACATGAATCCTATGGTTATACCAACATTGTTTGATAAAAGTAGTCGTGATATAAAGGGAGTAACATTAGAAAAAATAATATGTGTCAAATGTACACTGAAGGAGAAGAGAAAAAAAGAGTTTAATTTCCAACAGTTCCAGCAATATTTATTTCCTGGAATACAGTCTTTTCTGAAACACTCACTGTGTTTTTTAAACAGAGCAAGAAATTTGGCCTCCACTGAAACTAATCATGAGTAAAACACTGACTCCTGTGGGGTTTTACACCTACAGTTCTCAGACACTGCTGGCTGTGCTCTGTGGGGAAATCAGATCTGCAAACTCTGAAAGTGAAAATTCACCATGTTTTTTTCTAAATAGCTTTGTGAATAACTACTGAAATCCAGGATGGATTCGAGATTGCAAAGCATTCAGTAAAACAGTGTGTGGGGGGGAAGTGAACGGAAAAAGTTTGGTAACTTTGGTAAAAGTTCAAGCATCATAAAGGATTCCTTGAACAAAGATTTATCCATCTAGTTTAATGTAAACCTGTTTGCTATGTGCACGTGAAATCAGCCTCAAAACTATTCAAGTTTTCTCACACTTAACCATTCTCTCACTCGACAATACAACTTCAAGTTATTTGTAACTAATTCCAGAGCAGAGAAATACTTTGCTTACATGGAGAGAGAGCATGCATACTTATTAGAGTATCTGTCTTTTTGAAGAAGATAGAGCAATTAAAATCATTATAATTTATGCACATAATTAAGTGCATAATATGTGTATAATTTATGTGTAGATGGGGGGGGGAAAATACCTTTACCGGGGAAGTAAGGCTGAGAAAACTGAGAGGTGAGCTACTGATGTGAGAGATGACTGCAAATTTCAATTTCATGCTTTCCCTTTTCATATTCATTGTTGCTATTTTACGAGCCTACTTCTGTGGAAAAGTTAGTCCTGACCCAGACCTCTTTAGAGAAAAAGCCTGAAAATCAGAGTGGAAGTGCGATGACCTGTGTGGGGAAAGAATTTAAAATGTTCTGTGTGTACAGTACATCCTCCCATATCCTATGGCTTCCTAGTACCACAAGGGTTGCTTGGTTTTCTTTTTTCTGGTTTATTTTTCAAAACTCAGTGATGTAACTGCTGATTGCTTTAACAGTAGTTTAGTTTTAACAGTTTGCCAACCAAATACATGAATTCATGAGATCAAAAGATCTTACCATGGCTCTGTAAAGGTGTTGCTGTCCTGGAAGTTTCTAGACACAACTAGAACCACTACTGATATAAAGCTCTCATGCAAGTCCATAAATTGCCCTGTAAGCCTTTATTAAACTGGAGGAAGGGTGACTTATTTGATGAATAAGGAATGGACTGGGCTGAGCAGCCTGGAAACAGGTCAAATAATGCTACGGCTGTTGTCTTGTAATGTATTGAAATACTGCCCTTCAGCACTTTTGATGCTCACCTGTAGCACAGAATAAGAGCAGTGTAACATAAGCTTTCATCCCATCCTATGCCTTTTTTTCTTTCTTAGGGTTTTTTTTTTTTTTTTCTGAAACAGCTATCCCTCTTTACAGGGTATTTCAAACGACACAAAAATGTGTTTTAGGTAAACTGGCAATCCATACTCCATGAACAAAGTTTCTGAGTTAGGAAGATATTCAAGAGATGAATGTTTTTCATTTCCAATATTACTTGTCTTTAGGTTAGGACGATGGGTTGTGAAGATTATTATTTATTATGCTTCTTAGTTTTCAAGTAACTTTGTTTTAGAAGAGGGTAATTGTTTTTGCTGTAGCTGTTGTCTAAAGGGCACTGAGTATCCCAGAGTAGCTGCCTTAGGTGTAATAAATACATGCACGGACAACTAGACCATGAATGTATTTTACCCTTTATCTATGGGAATAGTAAACAGTGACTATGTGGCATGTTAAGACCTAAATTAGTCTTTTGTGCCACTGGAATTTTTTTCTTTAGTGAAACATCAATTCACTTGGCATTTTTATGAGCAGCCACTGTTTTTCTTTCTTTCTAGTGAAGCAAAATCTTACAGTGCTGCACTTTGCCACCTTTTTTCCTTACTATTTTTGGAGTGTCCTAATGGCTTTGAAAACTAATTTACTTCCCATTCCACTTCTCTTGCCAGCTTGGGTAAAAATGGCTTGATTGCATACAAAAATAAAATACATCATAAAAAGAAAAAAAAAAGGAAAAAATCATATTAAAGAACATGCAGGTTAGAGAGTGATACAGCTGAGGTGGCAGAGGCTATTGTCAGAACTATAAGGACAGCTGTACTGAGTTCTATATATTATGAAATTATAGTATAAATGTAGCATATTCTAAAATATGATAGGAAAGCAGAGTGGATGAAACTGGAGGATTTCATCTGTGCCACTCGAGGCAGATCTGTAGCATTGGATGAAATTATGGTGATTTTTAATAAATATCCCTTTGAGGTACTTCTTGAAAATGTGACAAACTTGTCAGCAAAGCTGTAAGGGAGAGCTGTGGAAACCAGAAATAGCCACTAAAGGCAGCTGGTTGCAGCCTCTCTGCAGGGGCCCAGTGAACAAATGGATTTATTCCCAAAGGAGGGAACAAGTCCCTTAGTTTTGCTTTAGGACTTTCAGTTAAGATCTGATTCTGTAAAATTCAGAGCAACTTTAGAGTGCTGATAAAACTCACCTCCTGCATGAAGTCTGCGTCTGTGTCACCTTTTGAGAGTTTTCAAAGAGTTCTTCAGCTTGTTTATGAATCCTAAACCTGTCAGCCTCCTTCTTCCTTTTGTTTGAGAAAGAATTAAAGATTTAGCTGGGTTCTTATGAATGTTACTGGTTATTGCACTGCACTGTGATTGCTGATCACTGTGTTTGCCAAAGGTAGGGTACTTGAACTTCAGAAATGTAGTAAGAGTGACCTTCAGGATGCTTTTGGGAAGACCAAAATCTTGCAGTGATAGATGCCAGGAATTATGAGGTACTAAACAGATAGGAGTAAAAAGTTGTACTGGTGTGACTATTGCTTATAGAGTAAAATTCTCATTTCGTTGCAATATGAGCCACAAAACTGAGGTGCTCAGTGTATCCATTTTGACTTCCTCTTGGGTCATTAGTAAAGAACAGAGAATACAGTACATATAAATAGCCAGTTCAGGCTGTGTTGTGTCAGGGAACACCAAGGGTTAACAAGAGCTGTATAGATGTTTTTCACAACCGAGATGCAACTCAGGCTGTGTAGTTTCTGTCCAGTTTATCTGGAGGAAAACAAATTCCAAATACTGCAAACTTGGAATTCATGTGGAGTGGTGGTAGATACAATCCCATAGCCATTCTTTCCAAAGCTTATTTTCCCATTTCATGCATATGAACACAAATCCAGATGCTTGCTCTGCAGAAACATGGGTGCAGAAAACCAATTTTAATTAAACTTTATTAAAGTTTTAAATAGATGAGTATTAAAAGGCATTCTCATTAAAGCTTGACAGCAGATGATTTCATTATTTTCCTTGGGTTAGGAGTAGCTAATTTATAACAAGGCGAGGAAAAACAATCAGCTTTAAAATTGAGGTTATCTAGTCTTTTATTCTCTGTTCTACCTACTGTTTGATGAAGATTAATCAATTCACCCCGTGTTCTGCAAATACGGAGGCTACGAAAGCCTCTTAATCTAAGTCTAAAATACTCTTGCTATTCCTGCAGTGGAATCTGCCATGACTGTCACCAGGTAGATGCACTGGGCTCATTCTTTTTCACTCTAGCATCTGAAACTTTTAGCAGGATTGGCCAGATTGTCTGCGGTGTGAATTTGCTTAGTGAGGGTTCTTTGTAGTGCCAAGTGAACTCCTTTCCGTGCGTACTCTCCCAGCAGTCTGTATGGGAACTGGGAGAGTATTAGGCACATGTAGGGATAGCAGTTTGTGAAAGAGATTAAAGCACTGGTGCTGGGCATCTTTCCCTCACAATTTTTCACTGTAATAATCCATGGCAAAACCCAGTGTTCTCGTTTTGAAACTTGAAATAATTTAGCATAAATTCACCTTGAAAGTGGTGGAACCTTCCTCAGTTTTAAGCTTTGGGTTGTCAGTTTCTTCTTCACAGTATAACTTAATCTCTAAATTCTTAAGAACGATAAAGGCCAAATCCAACAGTTCTAGTTTACTTTTTTCTCTAGGCTAATTAGATAAATAAGAACTTGGGAGTTGCTTGGTTTTTGAGCAGCCTGAAGGCCTTGCAGTCTTTTTAATTTTTTATAGATAACTAGGTCAGGGATCTATACCTATTTCATCTATGGCTCTTCTCCGTGACACGCTGTAATGTGTTTCATACTTGCTGTCCTATGAAAATGGTCAACACTGGATCTGTAGGTTGCTGCTGAACATTGAGTGGATAAAGCCTCTATGCTGAGACCCTTGTTTTCCAAAGAGCATTCAGAGGGAGAATGGCACTGCCCACATCTGTGGTACCACTGGAAAACTAACCAGTCTGTAGTCTCAGGCCTCTGTCAAACAGAAAAGGAGAGCCCTGAAGCAGCACGGTGACCTGGCAAGAGGAATTTTCCCAATAGCAATAGTGGAGTCTTAAAAAAAAATATATTGAAAGATAAGCTTTCAAAACGTTTTTGCTTGCACAAAAAGTTCTGGGAGGTGGGCATGATGGTGCAGGCTTAAAGGTATTTTGCTGTTTGGCTTCATTGTGGTTAGAAATAGACTTCTGTGAAGGGAAGACTTGCTTCCAGGATCTTGTGTTTGCCAGCCTTTTGAGGGAGAGACATGAGCTAGACAAGGACCTCAGGAGCGGGCTAGTGATGGTGAAAAAAGATTCCCCTGTCCCTTCTGGTATTGGAGGTTTTTCGGATCTGCCCCTCTCCAAATGAAGAGCTCACATTTCACTCTTTCCAAAGAGACTGTAATCAGTAGTAGCCCAGTGAGCTAATTGTTTGCTCGTTTGTGTGTTTGGAAAGAGTAAAATTAAGAGAGAAATGAGCAGAGGCAAGCTGCCTTCTTAACAGAGTCCCAGAAATTAGAGTAATTTTCTGAACAAGCCTGCAGCCAAAGTCTCTTTTGTCTGAAAGTGACATATTAGTCTCCGAGTTCCTTAGAAAAGAGGAGAATTACTGGCCAGTGGGGCCATTTATTTTTCTTTCTGTGCGTTTAAGGAAAAAGAAACAGAGTGTGTTGCCTGGATCAAAAGGAGCAGCTCACTCTACTACTCCTCCCCTTCCTGATTCAGAGAACAAATCCCCATGGTGGTATTTTAAGGTGCTGCTCTGAATTTTGTTGCCCTTCCAGTTAAAATAAAATAGAAATTTTTGTAACCGCAAAGGAACTGTGTGTGTAGAACTCAATGAAATAATGGATTGGTGGTTGAAAATCTCTCTTAGCTGTTTCTGTATTGCACTCAGGGACTCAGCTGCATATCACAGGGCAGAAATTCATACACAGGTTATTCTTTGACCAAATTTCCTCCCGGCAAGTACAACAAGTGGATGTGATTCATGTTGGGTAATAGAGCAATGGCTAAGAAGGTACTAAACTCTAAATTTTTGGTTATCAAAATGCATGAGAGGTACGGAAGGGATGGGGTGGAGGGGAAAGATATAAAGGGGTGAATTAACTGGTCTTGGACAATGTAGTGGTAAAGCTGGACTAATCCTCGAGATCCAGTGGAAAGATTTAGGGCTCATGCTCCCACAGTGAGCAGCTGTAGCAGTTTGAGGTGTTGCTACCCTTTGGCAGAGTGTGGGAGGAAAGCGAATTCTGACATGAATAAATAGATGATTCTGTCTCTTAGTCCAGGGTACTTTTGTTCTGCTCTGAGATGTGTTTGTTGGGGATGACCTTGCAGAACAATTCCCTCAGGCTGGAGTTTGGGTCCCTCTTCTCTATGGCAATAACAGATGTAAATTGGTTATGGAGTTCCTAAGCTTCTTGCTCTTAGAGAAGAAAGGAACAAACTTCTAGATATTGTAGGCTTGAAAAAGTTACAGAGCACTGCAGCTCCTTAGAGGAGTTAATTTTCTGCTTTGGTACAAGAGGATCAAAATAACTTTGTGAAAGACAATTTTATGCATGTTAAAGAGAATAGTATAATGTTATAGTGTCGATATAACATACTCTAAAGTATAATAGGAAAGCAGAGGAGGTGAAACTTGAGAATTTCGTCTGTGCCACTCAAGGCAGCTCAATCTGCCAAGAGTGTGGTAATGCACATGTGCCCTGGTGATGAAACAGGGTCCAAACCTGTGTTCTGTCACAGGGACCCAGCACTTGGTACATCTCCTTTTGAAACCTCTTTGAGATTTCTGTCACTATTTCAATGGCCTTTGCCTGCCTTTGAGTATAACTTTATTTTCTTTGAAAGAATTCAGTTGATGACCAGTATTTTCTTCTGCTGCTGAGAATACAAGTTCTGTGTTTCAAACCATATCTGTTTAATATATGTATCATACATATTTGTGTATATTATGTATATATTAAAGTGCAATAGAGAAATACAGCTAAATGTAGCCCTATCTTAAGTAGATGAAGAATGAAGTCTGTATTTAAATGGGTCTGCTTTGCATGTATTGCGGCCTCTGGGAGCTGGCTTCCCTCCCAGCCTGTGCTGATCACACTCCAAACACCTTACTGAGTGCTCTGAGATCTTATATGCATATATATGAACATAAGAAGTTTAGAAAGTCTGGAAATCCATGCAGAAATTGCTTCCAAACTCTTGGCAAGCAGCCAGAGGAAATGTGAGAGAAAATGAGGATCTTTTTTTTCCAGCGAGCTGGGCAGTGTTTGGTGCCTGGGTCTCTCCTGGGCACTCGGGGATGCACTTACATGCAGTGGAGCTGTAATTCTGTGTATTTCCCCATTATCCTTAACTCTAAATTTGTCTCCCAGCAGCAGTGGTGCATGCTGAGAGTCAAGGGGGCTTTTTACACCTATGTCCATGATGATGTGTCTTCTAAAGAAATATAATGCTTACAATACTTAATAGTTTTGTTTTAGAGCATGATGTCAGGGGTAGGAATAGTGAGCCCAGTTCTCCAGCCTCCCAGCTGAGTACTTAATAAGCCCAAACCGATGCTTTGTCAGCTCAGAGCAGCCAAAACCACTTTGTATTTTATTCTTTCTGGCTATGATTTCAACATGCATCATGTTAGTGTTTGGTCTGTACCTGTGTATTCTGATAGACACATAAGGGATGGCAGGATAGAAGGTGCTTGAGGTGGTAATCACTCGTATTTCTATCCAGTTTATTTCGTAGAGGTCCTGCACTAAGTGACTGCTGACTCATTGCTGTACAATTTGGGTTGGACGTTTAAATCCCTTCTGAGTGCCCTCAGTCTTGTAAACCCTGGAAGCTGTTTTGGGTTTGCAACAGCAGTAGGGGCTCAGCCTCTGGAGACCTCTCCATATATGCTGCCAGTGTCAGGACTAAATTATGGAGAAGCCAATTAGGATCCGTACCCAACAAATTCTCTACTGAGATAAAGCAGTCGGCAGAGAGGTCTTGTTTCTGCTTACAGAGGTGTTTCCTAATAAGCTCCAGCAGGTCTAGGAACAATTTGATCACTGGAGAGTTTCTCAAGGAGGCACTTGAAAGATTGTGGAGATGATTTTCATGCCTGTCTTGCCTGCATGAGGCAGGGTGAGCTAGGATTTCAGTTTTCTCTTCATTTTTAACTCTCTTTCTCTGCCTGTGAACTTGGTGCAACTGAAGGAGAAGGGGAGGAGAGGGCAAAGACACTCAGCAGAAATCAGTCAACTACAATAAAAACACAGAAATGCCCTAAAGCTGATTTTACTGCTGAGACTGGAGGGGAGGAAAGGATGTTAAAGTGTCAGTAGGGCATCGGAGGTATTGCAGAGTCCAGTTGTCCCTGGGTTTTGAATTCCCAAACAGATTTTTGCAGTAGTGTGGTATTTCACATTTGACTTCAGCCATTTTAATCTCCAACAAGGAGGAGGAATCCAGGGCAACAGTGTCAGCAGAACTGCAGGTGAATGCAGGGCTGTAGGAGATTATTTTCAGTGACATCTGCTACAATAGCCTGGAATTGCCAGGCAGGATGCTTTTCTCCCTGTTCAGAGCCCTTCTCACCAAGAGCAAATGAAATGTAGTTTTCAGGTTTATTGTCACTGAAAAATGGTGTGAGATGCCCCTTAACACTGTTCAATCATTTGTTTGGCCAGCACTGTGCAGAGCTTGTGAGTTTTATACCTGTGGCTTTGATCCAAGAATGACTTCCCCATAGCCCAGAAGGGGAATACCAGGGTGCTAGAGCAGAACTGGCTTTATCTGAGTCCCTGACCACTGGCTTGTGGACAAGACAGACAAATACAAGGAAGAAATGTTGCATAAAATTCCAGGCATGCCAGCCATTGCTGCTTCACCTGTAGCATCAATTGCCGTGACGCCTAAATTATTTTACAGGGAAATTCAGTCTTTATGGTGCGGTCTTTGGGAGTTCTTAAGCAGATTTTTCTGCTCCTCATCCTCAGTAATTGTGTTAACTCTTAACCTGCTCCTCAAAGGTCCAAATTTAAATGCAGGACCTATGAATACAGAAATTACTTCCTTCATGTCTTTGCAGACTTGCCGACAAAGCATTCAGGGATAGAAAAGACACAAAATGAGCAAGCAGGTAACAGGCAAGTTTTTGTGGAATTCAAAGTGCAATTGTTCCTTCTGTCAGCTGAAAAGTTGTATATGAAAGGAACTGCTATCCCAAATGGAAGAAGCAGACAAATTTAAATGTCAAAATACCCTACTCCTCTTCCCCTTCTTCTGCTGGCCTTGTAAAAATAAGATTTTTGGGCATTTTGGATAGATTGATGTAGTGTGTCACTGTGTCAGGACTTGGAGTTTCAAGCCACGTCTGGTTTTGTGGTTAAAACCAGAATCAAAATATGGGCTAGAAATCAGATGACTTTTTTTTCTGCTAAAACAAAAAAACCTTCATGACAGTAGTGGTTTTACTCCTGGAGGCAGGATGTATATCCATATGTCCCATTTAGGATTCACATCGAAGATCCTGCGGAGATTCACGTTACCTTCAGGGTTTGAGTATTGCTTTTTATTTTATTTTTTTTTTAGGAATTTTTTTTGTGCTAAAAAATTGTACTAAAAATGCATGTAAATTCTCTTAAACCTGCTGTTGAACTTGTAAAATTAATTTCCTAAAGAGCTGGATTTGAAGAATTTCGGATTTTAAAACCTTTTTTGACACAGTGCTTCCACCTGAGCTCAGGGATGGAACAAGCAGCCTGTACCTGTGGGCAGCGTTGGCTTTTCCAGAACTTGCTGTGTAAAGTGCCCAGAAGATGGTGCCATGGTGTTGGTTTTGGCTACAGGAATGCTGAGATCTTGCGGTTTCCTTTGGGTTTGAATTAAATCAAGTAATTTTATATGCTCTGATCGGAAGCTAACATTTTAAGAAATGGAATTTTAAAAATAATTGTAAAGGTAATGTGTATTTTTGCTGAAGAAAGCAGCTGGATTTGATACACATGGCTGAAATACCTCCACTGTCCTTGTAAACGCTTCTGAAAACAGAAACAGTTTTTTAGGGAAGCCGTGACTTTGCTTAATCCCTGTTCATGGAGAGGTGCAGTCATTGTCACTCATGGCTCTCACAGCATCTGGCACAGTTGGGTTCAGCACCTTTGCCTCCTGTGAGAAACAGGAGCTGCTTAATGCTGTGTCTATAGGAGGCGGGTCAGTCAGTTCTTAGTAAGTAGGTCTGCGGTTTAAAACCAGATACTTTCTACCCCATACAGTCATTTCCTGATGTTAATAATCCGTGCCAGACAAGACATCTCTGTATTTCCACTTAATAATGATTAATTATGATTAATTAGAAGCTGCTTTTTGGAAAGATAGGTAAACAGTCTGTCTATTTGTTCTTGGTGCTGCCCGTCTCATACAAAATCAAAGGGTTCATTTGGTGCTGGAAGTTTCAGGCTGAAATGCTGAAGGCTGAGATACCACTTCTGGGTACGAGAACAGTTGATTACATCTCCTTTACAACTCTTAGGCAAACCCCCCAATCAATCAATCAATCAAAGAATCCCTACAAATGTGTGTGTATACATATGTATGTGTTGGGGTCACAATTAGCAGAAATCAAAACAAAACCTTAACAAAAAGCCTTACGAATAGAGCAGTGAAAAGGTGATACAAATTAGTTTTCCTTTCCTGATCCTCTTAAAATGTGCCTGCCAATTTGTCAAAGCTTCTGGGAGGCTGCGATGTTGAAAAATGCATGCTGAGGAATGGAGAGAAGTTGTACAGCCCTGCAGAGACTTGAACCCTTAGCAGCAGATGCTGCTTCCATGTTCTCTTTTACTCCATTTCTGAGTAAGCTACACAAATTTAGCTTTGGAGCCAGAAGCAGTGAGTAAGGAGAAAATCATGTCATCTTTGGAGACAAGATTCAAACTGTATCTAGAAGAGCACACGCAAATTCCTTCCAGGGTTATACGGGCTTGCTTCAACAATTTGCTCATAGTGTTTAAAAAACCTTTAAATTACTTGCCAACCTCCTGTTAATAATGGAAAAGTCCTCATAGAACTCGAAGACCTGAACGATGGAGATGCCCCAAAAGTGCAATAGGTTTTATTGTAATCATGAAACCGCAGTCTATAAATATTTAAAATCTCTTAAAATTGTGTTTCTAACTCTCCCTTTTGCGGACTCCTGAATGCAGTGTTAATGTGAGCGAAATGCTTCTGGGAAACCCAGGGAAATGCAATAAAATTCAATTTAATACTGACTTACCCACATTCCTGTGCCTGCAGCTGCTGGATTTTGGTGGTAAATCAGCCACGGGCCACTTAGGGTTTATTTCGGCAAATATGAGCACTGGAATCCAAGTTCATATCCGGAGTTCAAACACTAACTTCTTTTAGGCTGTTGTGGGGTGGAAGCATGGAAGAAGCGAGTGAGTGTAGTTCGTGGAGGAGGAAATTGAGCAGTTGTTGTTTTACTGATATTTGTAAGTTTAGCAGGCACTGAAGCAACTCCTGTTTGAGTGGTAAGTCACACAGTGTGATGTGTCTTACCTGGAAAGTCTCATTGTGGCACAGACTACAGAATGTGTGATGTCCCTCGGTTTTGAACTGTTCTTCAGCCTTTAATTCCGTGACCACTTTTGAATGAGAGAGCTTCTTGCTTGCGATACAAGGGGTTAATTAGCAACATAACATCAACTGGCCTTTCACTGAGAGGCAGTGTCAGATTTGCTGACTGATGTGCTTTCTGAAAGTGCTTCCCTGCTAAACTGGCTCTGATTAATAAAATATATGAAGGCAAACAAAAATTAGTCCTCCCTAGCTGAGTTTTTTTGTACTTATGACTAATTTACATGTGCAAGACCTTTAAAACCTCTTTTTTCAGGTTGCTATGCTTGCATTTTAGGCCTTCAGGCACAGAACTGGTCTAAACTGGAAACTCCGTAGTTGCTGTGGCACAAGGATTTGTTTAAACTAATCATCTTTGGTGAGAGACAGAGTGCTACAAGAATACAGTTGAATGACTTTTAGGATGGATATGTTGAGGTTCTGGTGGATTTTCAGGGTAAGCTTTTCCACAGTTGTGGCCAAGAGGCATTAGTCCATAATGCTGGAATTTTTATAAATCTGTGAAAATACTTAAAAACCCCATCTTCCTCTTGCCCTGCATAAGTTAGTAAGGAATAAAAAGGTGATGGCTCATTCAGTGCACACAAGGGTATGTACCTAAATGGGCTGCTTGGTGTCTGAATGAGCCTGCCCTCATTCCTTGCTTGTTCCTTGGGAAACAAGTCCTGTCTTTCCTTACCATTTTGCCCCTTGGCTGGTAGTCCTTATATTTCTCCTCTGGGCCAGCACTGTGCCTGCATACTCTGAGATGCGGTTGCTGCAGATGTTCCAGATTCTGCTTTTGCAAATGATTATTCAGGGTATTGCTTTATTTCATGCTCTTCCTTGGCATTTGAGCACACTGTGTTTGGGGCAGTCAGCACAGACCAATCAGTTTGCACACTCCTGCTTTTCAACTCATTCAGTGAGATTGCAGCAGACATTCCTGCATTTTAAGCCCACTGGATGTTTATGGACTCCTCTACTGCACAGGCTCTTTTCCCACACTTTGAGCGAGGCAAAAAGGCACTTGCTGTTTTACCCACAGTGCAGCAAACATGGATCAGTGACTGCAGAGATGGATTAAAGTTAGTCAGGAAGAGTAAAATCAAGTCAGAGGCTTGCAGAGTTGTGCTACTTATTTGATACTCTCCTAATACTCAGAAATCAAGTCTTTTAATCTCACATATTAAAGCCTCAGGCATTACTAAATTAAACAGATTATTTACCTATTTGGTTTTCCTGTTTAGGAACAGCACAGCTGGTGTATCTGTTGAGAAAAGGAGAGAGAGGTGTATACAGCCCACTGTTTCCTGATAAAATGCATGCACTGGTTGTATACACAGCATCTTATGTTTGTAGTTACAAGCCTGTCATTGTCACTCCAGCTCAGCTTCCTACCACATCCCAGTTATGGTTAGGAAAGCATATTCATTATAAAAAAGAAGTAACTTAAGAGATAATGGAGTACCAGAGTTTTAAGTATATTTTAAATCTGTTGAGCAAAGCTGAAGCAGTGAATAAAAGTCATCGCTGTGCATTATTCTTTATCTTTTTGCTTTAAATGGTCTGATTTGAATTTTGAATGCTTTGGCTAGGCAGCAGTGCTGCAGGACTCAGTAGGACCCCTTCTGCCTCTTTTATTTAAATAAATCTGAACTAACTTTTTCAGGGTAAATATTCTAAGATTTCCCTTTCTGAAAATCTGTATTTTTTTTTTTTATATACCTGATTCATTCCAACTGAAATATCTACTGTATTCTGAAAGTCCTCCTCCCTTTTTCTACTTTCCCAGGCAACAAGAAACTGGCGTTCCCCATAAATTTTAGAGCAGTAAGTTATTAATGATTTCTGTAGGTTTTTCACAGGTGGTCGTTGCTCCCTTGGCTCAGGGCCTTTTCCTTGCTGTCATTTGCATGGCCTTCACCACAGGTGATAATGTGGCTCCTTGACTCCACCAGAACTGGAACAGGGATGGGATGAGAAAAGTCATCTCACAGGGTGGGTCTTGCTTGAGACTGTCCTCTCGTGCATGTCCTGATGCCGCTACAGAACCTGGAAAGCAGAAAAGATTTATTGAGGAGGCTTTTACAGTTAGGGCTACAGATTGTAGCAATCATCATAATGAATTTAGTATAATATAGAATAAAGAGAAAAGGGCAAGTATTTAATCAAAACAGCATTGAGTCCCAAAGGAAAGATAAAATCAGTGAGAAAGGAGTTGCAGCTTGATTTTTAAAGATTTATCACCCAATTTATTCACTTTATTTCAGACAGATTAAACCTTAAAACCCAGCTATCACCATGCAAATATCAACAGGATTAAGCATAGAATCTTTGGAGACAAGTATTTAAGTCAAGTAATTTAGCCAACCAGTTAAAACTTTTTCTTCTCAAACATGCCTTTCACTTCCCTTATCTGCAATACAGATCACTTGTGCTCAGTTTGGCCTGCATGGATAATTTCCAGTATTCCGGGATGTGGAACAAGGTCAGAATGCCTGCAGAGTTCTGCAGCAGGCTGAGGGAACTGAACATCTGTATTTTGAAAAAGTACCTGCAGTGGTCCTATATGTGAAAATAACCCCCCTGTATCTGTGTCTCCTGTTAACTGAGGTGTTGATCTCACCTGTTCCCAGCATTTGTTAGTTTGGAAGACAGTCGACCACTTCTTTCTGAGTTCAGGCCTCTGGCTGTTTCAGCGTGAGGGGATAAGTACCAAAAACATCCTGCCTGATCAATAGTTTATTAAAGCCTTTGCCAGAGTCAGAAAGGAAAATATTAATGCAGTTGCAATAGAAACCTGGGGGGTAAGCGAAGTCTTTATGACCATCTGTGGTGCATTCAGTCCCTTCTTATGATTTTTGCTTAAGGGTCATGGAATAGAATGACAGAAACAATAAGGCTGAAAAAGCCCTCTGAGATCATTGAATCCAACTGTTAACCCGACACTGTCAGTGCCACCGCTAAACCATGTCCCCAGGTGCCACATTCACGTGTTTTCGAACACTGCCAGGGAAGTCAAACCAGTTTCATCTCTTCAGCCCAGAGCTGATGTGGGGACGCAACTCTTCTGGGTCCAGCCTCTCTACTTCTTTATCCCTATGTTCATCCCTGGATAACCAACTTGCACTTTTCTGAAGAAACCAGCTCCTTTGAACTGTTTTCCTAGTGTTGCAGTTTGGTTTTGTTTCCTTTGTTGTCATTCACATTGCAGCTGCTGGGGTTGCTTTTGTTATTACAGCTGTTAATATTGCATGATCAAATGAATTGTTAATTGCTGAGCCTCTGCAGAGCAGACATGGGCTGCTCACTGCCTCCAGTACATGTGGGAGGCTGTCAGGGACAGCTGGGACCTGGTATCAGATCAATCATGCACTGGAGGCTTGCATCAGAAGGTGGTTTTGGAAGTGAGGAAGCAGATTGAGTGTTGAGAATATTCCTCAAACGGATGCATTCCTCCCTGTTGCTAAAAGGTCCCCCTTGAAGTGTCAGCCTGTCAGTGTAGTTACCTGACAGGTAGAAGTGCTACCAGCTCAGGTTTCTCCTGGTGTAGGAAATATTTTTCTATCATAGGAAAGTCTAAAACAGTGTCCTGCACTGTAGGACCTGTTTGGAGATATTTACAATGTGCAAAATGAATTGTGTCGGTGCTCAAGGATGCTGATTTTGGTGTTTGTGTCTCTCCCCTCCCTTTCCAACAAGGGCCCAGCTGTCTCTGAGCACTGCTGCCTGCCTTGGCACCCTGCTGTTATTTAAGGAAGGTTGATGCAGATTTGTTGTTTTCACTTATTTTTTATGAACATTGAAGATATTTTGCCTCCTAGGCAACACACTTCCCCCCCAACCCCATTTTTAGCTCTCCCAACAGTATTAGGGAATACTACTTAGAAGCACAGAAGGGAAAAACTGGAGAGCAGCTTGATGAGTGGGTCCTTTCGTTTGAGAGGAGACAAATCATTCCATGTGAAATTGATGTGATATGACAGCATAAAGAGCAAATGTAATTTCATTTTGCATTATTATTTATTAGATTTATCACAAAACTGCAGTTACAGGGGAGCCTTGCTCATTCAAATATGCTGAGACGGGATCAGTTTGCACACAAGGAAAAGTTAATAGTATTGCAGCGAAGCTGCTGCTAGCACAAAAATGCATTCATTAGGGATAGTGGTGAGGTTTTACTCAGAAATAATGAATCTGTGACTTAAAAGCATGTACATTAAGTTCCAAAACCCGCTTGTGGTGGCAGTGGCCCCAGAACAGAGGAGGTGGCAACAGAACTTCAGCACAGTGACATTCCTTACATCTCTTCAAGTCACTTCTGTTAAGGAAGCTCTGTCTACAGATGGATGTCCCATCTATTGTTTCTGCTTCTGCTGATAAATAGAATTGGTGAAATATCAGACCCTTTTCTAGCTCTGCCAAAAAACCCCCAAACCCTCTACAAGACCTCTGTGCGGGTGTCGCAGTTAGCAGAAATGTGAAATAGCAGCAGACCGGTACAAAGGTGACATGAATTAGTTTCTCTTTCCTGATTCTCTTCAAATGTGTCTACCTGTTTTTCAAGAATTGAGAGGCTGCAACGTTAGAAAATGTAACAGCAAACAAATAAAACTTATTTTCAGAAATACAATTTTCTGTTTTTCCCTTGAATCTTACATCTTAGTCAATAGATAACGAGAGAGGAGGATGGAGAGAACTATGAAGGAGGATCCTGGAGAAGATCAGCCTGCCTTTTCTTTCATCTGCATGGATTCTATTTCAATTACAATCATTTCGTCTACAGAAATGAAAATTGCACTGATGAAGTACATGCTCTGATGAAATACGTGTTCTCTGACAACTGGCTTTTGAGAAGACACTCGTTCACATGCACAGTAGGGGCATGACTACTGTAAAGAAAGAAATCCTTGCTGGCCCACTTACTTTACTTGAAAAGGGATGCAAGGGAAGGTGATGATATGCTCTGGTGTTTGGTGGTTTGGTGTTTTTTTTCTATTGAGAAATTGCACCTTAAGAGTGTTTTCACTTGGAAAATCAAGATAGCATGAATCTAAAAGGAGCTTGCAGAAGGGTAACAAAAGGCTTCCAACATTCCAGTTGAATAAGGTTATCCAATTTTCCCTTTTCTCACAGCATGAGATAGGTAAAACATGGACAAAGGCTGTGGATAGTGGATGTATGGGATCATTTCCTTGTTCCACTGACATCTGACTGCCAGAGAAGGGGTGCTCCTGGGTGGACCTTGGCACACTGCTGGAGACACTGGTGGGTCTGGTGGAGGTGGGACTATTGACATGTGCTGAAAGCCATGGATCCATCCTTCCAGGCTGGAGGGGATTCGCATCCCCACGGCTCAGAGCATGGCTCGAGTCTGCAGCCAGACCAGATAACACTCTCTGGGCTCTCATTCTCTGCCGTTTTGTTCCTGCTAAAAAATCAGCCCAACGTGTGTGTTGGAAAAGAAGAACATCAGCATGAAGGAAATGTGAGTGGGCTGTGCTGGAGCTGGTCCATGCTTGTAAGTATAAGTTAATGATCAAATGTAATCATAGGGAAACTCATTTTCTTGAGAGCATACATTTAAAAAGAGATATTGACACTGTAGCGTGGTAATCAGACACTGCAATATCCACAGTAGAATGCCAGTGTTCCAGAGATCTGACAAATCCAGCATTTGTTATTTACCTATCCAAAATGCTTTGCTTTGAAAAAGCAGTGCTGAGTGCCAGCAGAAGGGTGTTCATTACAAATTCAACGCAACATGCAGTCAGCTTCAGCACAGAGCTGACTGTGGCTCCACTTCTAAGGTAGAAAGTATATTAATTGGTCCATAATTCAAGCTGAAATAAGGAAAAGAGAGAGATAAGATGTGCTGTCAAGGGAAGCAGCTACATTCACTGGTGAATTTTGGGGAGTGAGTTGAGGGAAAGGAGCACTTACCCTTGAGAACTGCACAAGATCATTTGTAAAGTCATTAGTCTTATGAATTATTTTGACTGTTATTGTTATTAATTATTTGTACTGAAGTAGCACTTGGAGAAAAGAGTTATGCTAAAAATCCTCCTGACTTCTGCTAAAGCACACAATAAAAAGGCAATCTTTCCCCTGAAGAGCTTTCAGTCTTAATGCCACTCTATATTCACAGTGTTCATCATTTCATCTGGTACTTCCATCCTCTTTTATTCTGGTACATAGCACCTGAGCTTCTTCCTCAGGACTGTGTTGGTGTTTGGCAAATATGAAATTCATGCATCTGCACTCTTATGTCTGACTATTGTTTGGTTTTCCTCTCCTCGGTGATTCTTTTTCTCACAGTTAACATTCCCCTCCTCTTTTTCCTTCTCTCCTTTTCTGCAATTTCTTGTGTTGTCTCAGTCTCCATTTTTAAACCTTTGTCACAATTCTCTCATATTTTCCATGGATGCTTTTTTTCTGACATTTTCCCACTTGGTTCTCTTTGCAATTTTGGGGGAGACCTGTGAACAAACAACTCCTGCTGTCATTTGTCCTAAGGCACTTTTTCTGGTGAATTGTTCTATCCCTCCTCGCTTTCCATATCCAGAAAGAGTCTGCCAACAGGAAAAGGTCATGTGGAGAAGGCACACCTTTGAGTAGAGAAGAGGAATGCATTGCGTTAGGGAGAGGAGCATCGCCAGCAGGTCGAGGGAAGTGATCCTGCCCCTCTACTCGTGATTTCTGGGGGGCCTGGATCTGGAGTGTCTTCGGTACAAGACAGCTACACTGAATTTACTTGGGATAAAACCTGGATATTATAGACTTTTATAAATAATAAGCATTGGGAGCTCCCTGGCAAAGTCCCAATGTTGTCTATTGGATCATGGTGAAGAAGAAGAAATTTGGCAAAAGGACCAAGTTAACTGTCAGCAGCTTGTCCCTCAGCTCTGCTGTTAATTGTGGTGCCTCTCTGTAGTTTCTTTGCAATAATTCCAGCTGTACTGCCAGGGTAGCCTTTAAACAGAATTGCTGTTGTTGTCACAACTGTTATTGTTCGAGAACTGCATTTTTCAATTAGGAGGAATACATGAGATACATAATCTGTAACAGTCTCTTTTAATGATAACAACAGATACGGTAATTAGTCCAGTGTATGAAATTAAAGATATTTAAATAATTATAGTGTAATCAAGTCAAAATTACTGATGTCTTTATTTGAGGCTGGATTATGTGGAAAACACCACAGGAAAATAAGTGCTTTGAAATCTAAAAGGCACCAGTATTTGATAGCACATTTGCATATATTGCATCCAGGAAGTTTGGTTTATGCCTGCCAGAGATTTAAAATATAAATAACCGTCACTAGGCCAGGTTTCAGAGGATTGGGTATGACAGCAACTCCTTTGTGGTTCAGCTTGCTGGCATGTCTCAGCTGGTTTGGTATGGTGGATTTGCAGCATAAAGGTGAATTTAATGGTGCTCAACAGGGTGGCTCAGAAATGTCTGCATTCTAAATGCTTGTTTATTGGATTTTCTTGGAAAAGTTTCAATTTTTTTCAGTTCCCTTCTCCTCTTTCTTATCTGATGCTGCACGTACTCTTTAATCAAAGATAAATAAACAAAAAGACCAGGGAGCCCAGAGACATCAGGTCAAGGGAAAATATTAATTTTTGTATTATGTGGAAAAAACCCCAACAACAACACTCTGCAAAGCAAGCAAACAAAACCAAACCAAACTAAACATAAGCAAAATTAAAAAACACCACACATGAACCCAAAATTCACAGCTGCCCCCTCACTCCCCCTTCTCCTTTTCAGACTTTGAAGAAAACAACCTCTTGTGTAATTTTTTTACCTTTAATAGCAGGTGCTGACTCACCAAGCCAGATGAAGGCACAGTTCAGAGGTCTGGCAGAATTACAGCTGGTGGGTTTCAGGCACTGCCTGTGTCAAAGGAGAACTGGAAACAGCTGTTTATTTATGTGTGTGAAAAGGATGGCAAGGAAGTATTTTTATTATTTGACTTTACTGCAGAAGTTTATAAAGGCTATATTTATATCTTATTTTCTTGAGGGATGTAATTCCCCAAAGTAATGTAAAATATTGGTGGCAAAACCCCAGTTTTCAATCTGGGCTCTGAATTTTGGAGGGAGCTTCTGAGAGACGGTGCTGGTACCTTTGGTTGGCAAGGCAAGCACCGAGCCCCTGTGCTGGTGGTGCAGATGAGGGGCTACAGAGATGCATTTAAAATTAAAACTTCTTTCCAACTCGCCCGTACAAACAGAAGAGAAACACTTGACCCTCAAGAAGGTAACAGGCATCTCATGATTTATCGTAGACTAAAGTTCATTCTTTTACCTGACAGAAAAACATTCGCAAGTGCAAAGGGACCGATTCAGAGGGGACCGACTCCATTAACTGCATTTTTTCACCCACTTTTCCACATCAGCAGCAAATTTACCTTTTCTCTGGGTTTGACTCCGAGTGTCTTTAGTGTCCTTAAGGTCACAAGTGTTTCTCCAGCCTCACGAGTGCAATAACCAACAAGAAGAATAATCCATGCAGGATTTTCTTTCCATTACATAGGTGATACTGGGAAAACAGGAGGCTTCTTTACTTCCAATGTGGTTATCTAAAGTGCAATTTATTTTATAGTTAGTTATTACTAAAAATAATTGCAAGATGGAAAAAATACCAGTTTTACAGTAAAGACAATGAAAACAAACAGAAAAGTAATTTTAGGAATTGAGATAAAGTTTTAAAACAGGATGTTTCTGTGTTTGGACAATTTAGTTTTTTTCACATGAGGAACTTCTCTCTGAGGAACACCCCCCACCCCACCTCCAATCCTTTGAAAGCAAGATGAATAACTAGATTTCTCACACAGACATTCTGCAGCTTTTACTAGATGCAAGCATACTTCCAGAAAGCTTTGAACTGCTAAGAGGTAAATTAATTAAATTTATCCTAAATGCCCCTTTCAGCAGGTTAGGAAATGGATGCCCTGGTTTTAGTGTGTCACACAGAACGGTCTGAGACCTGACCTTTAATGAGTTTTATCAATACAGTTGAATAATTTCTACTCAGAATTTATTTACTTCTTCAGTGTCTTGCTTTATTTGATTTGTGAATCTATTATTTTTTTTCTTTTGCTTTAAAGTCATAGTTTTTATATTCAGTTTTTCAAATGCTTCAGCAGTAACTTCTGTTATCCTTGACATTTCTGTGTCACCATAATATGAACTGCTGCAGTGGGAAACTTAATCCTCTAATCTGTCTAGCTCAGATGCATTGTTCGTATGGAGATATTTTCTAATTCAGTGTATTTATTAACAGCTCTGAGCACTCTGTTCGCTCTGGCATCTGCAATGGGAGCAGCTTTATTAATGGAAACTGTAGTCAAAGAGTGGTCTTATGCCTGATTCCGCTGCCTGGAATGACAGTGCTGGTCCATATGATTGTAGGATTCAGCTCTCTGCCTTTTGGTTGAAGAAGCTGCAATACACACACAAATTTACATGTATGCAGATGTGTGTGTATGTATCCAGGTTGCCAGTTTATCAACGCTTTTATTGGAAGGCAGATCTGAATGTTAACCCAAACCTTCCTAAGTTTTCCTGGGAATCCGAAAAGTAATTTGTGATGGCTGTTCAAGAAAACAAACCATTCTGGCAGTTTTGGGCTTTCAGATGAGTGTTCAGTTTTCTGTAGAAACAGATTTTTCTGCAATGTTTTTCCAGAACCTCAGGTTTAGGGAATGGAACATTTCTGACCACTCTTACTATTTAATTACTTTATTTCTCATCTGTTTACTCTCAAAACCAAGTTGGTTGTGGCAAATAATTCGCCACTGTTGAAGTTGGAAAACTGATCTGGATGAGTTTGCAGGGCAACTGATCTGCCACTTTCATTTGAATGCTAGAAAAGACACATAGCAAAGTGTGTTTATAAAATATATAGAAACACTCTTATAAACTTGTTATTCTTCTTCTTAAATATATAAAAAAGTAAATTATTATTATTATTATTATTATTTAACTTAATAAAAATAATATCTGGATCTGCAGGTGCTTTTAATAAAGTCAAAACAAACTGCTTTATTGTATGGAGAAAATCACAGGATGGGGTGGACGATCATTAGTGATATGATGTAGTTTATACAGTTCAGCTGGAGATTAATGGCAAATACGATCATGACGCTTAGAAAGGAGATTGAATAGTACATAGGAAATAAATACTGCACCTCCATGACACTAGGATTCATTTTACTTGTGATTATTCCATGCTGGAAGCATGATAGACAAGTGCCTCTATTCCTGGTGTAACAAAATTTTCTTCACTCTCTCTATCCCTTCAAAAAAAGCCCAAGAAAAAAAAGGTTTTACACAGTCTCCCAGAAAGAAACAGGATGAAAACATCCCTCAAGCTGCAAAGCAAGAAGGTCCTCAGCACTAATAATATTTTCTATTACCACATACTCTGTAATCTGAAAACTAAAAACAAGAGCAAATATTATTTCTATTTATCGTTTCTTTTGTCTGTATGTACTATACTATAAACACATGCTCAAAGGTTTAATTTTTTTTTGTTTGTTTGAGAAATACTCATTAATGACTATGATTCATTGTCAAGATAATATAAACTGGGCAAGAGAGAAGTTTACAACACGAAATTTTTTTGAATAATGGAAATTTATTTTTCTCAAGTGATGGCACATTTATTAGGGAGCCCTTTGATGTTTCTTGGAGAAACAAATCAGTGCTAGTTGGTTTCATTCTTTATTGACAATGGCATTTTGGATTTGGCAGTGTCTGGAGAACTGTTTTCAGTTGAAGTTGTTGGCATAGTCACTGAATGATGCTGTTGTGAAGAAAAAATAATTTCATTGTAAGGCTACTGAAAGCTGCAGTGAAATCGCAGAAGAAATATCTGCTCACATTGCGACTCAACATGCTAAAACCCACAAGGAAATGGCTGCAAAAAGGTCTGTTTTGACAATCTTGGAAATAAAGTGTTTCTGTTTCACTGTTATCAGGTGCTTTTGTTCCCCAGTAACTTCAAGACATCTATTTTGTATCATTGAGTCAAATTATTCTTTGTCACTCCCACGCCTTCTCTCTTCAGATTTCCCCTAAATTTGCTTCCCAGTTTACCCACCTTTGTTTCTTTCTGTATCTCTGTGCTATTCCTTCCAAATGCTGAAGAGTGCCAATGCCAACCTTCCACATACATATTTGTTACCATCTCTGGCATCTTCCCTACCTAAATTTTCTTGGAAAGCTGTACATCAAAGCCCCTAATAGAAACCATTGTTTGAGAGTCCTGTGGCATCTATAAGAACCAGAAATACGTCTATACATCTTCAACTTACCGATGTTTGGGGCAGCTTTGTGCATAATGAAAAACCAAAAACTACTGAAGGTACACAGAGAGATTTTGGCAAATCTGTTGGTGTTCAGATATTTCCTGGTAGCAAGCAGATATTTCCTTTTGCAAAGTAATGCTAAATATAGATGGGGTGTGAAATTCACTGGACGCGAGTGTTCTGCACTTGTCCATTACATTCATCATTTCTGTTCTCGCTGACCCTTACTAGGGAGTTACTGAGCCCAGTGCCATAATTTGCTGCAAATAGCCCTTATTAAATGAGGAGTTGCTTGTGAGAATGATGAATTTATATAGTGATATCTTTCACAAGATCAGATTTAATAAAAGGTCACCTGGTACAGTTTTTTATGTAAATGAGTTTTCCATACTGTTTCTCTTTCTACTTGTGCTGTTGCTTAGGCTGTCATCAGACTTCAAAGAAATTCATTATTTTTCCAGCTCTTGACTTTAAACGAAATGCTTGCTGAACCTAATTGATGTTGCAAAATGTCTCTTCGCAGGGCAAAGAGAATTGCACAAAAGTAATTCAGTCAATTGAGCTACTCACAGCCATTGTGTTTGACTGTGCCCTACTGACATTGTATTTTTTTCCTGAAAAATATTGGAAATCATTTTCACTGATGGAACTGATGGGAAATAATGAGTCAATCACATGAGAAAGAGTGGATTCAGTAAGCTCAATGCAAACTATTGTGAAAAGTTTTAAAAGTCTCTTTGTACACAAAAATATCAGTGGGGTTTTTTTTCTTCCTCAAGGTTATTTTGAAAGCAAATATTTAGAGGCTGCCATACATTCTTGACTATTCTGAGAGCCAGTGAAGAAAGAAACAAAAATATCTACAGTGAGAGATAAGCAAGCAAGAGGAATGAGTAAGGAAAGGTGAAGGCAGGTGCAGTCAGTTGTGTGGATTCCAGGTAAGCTGGTGTTTTTACATCTGCTCCTGTAAAATGGCAATTTTGGGTCTTAGGCACCCTGGGAAACAGAATTGTTGCCAGCTTCTTGCTCTTTCACCCTGACAATCCACAAGAGCAAACACTTCGTGCCAGTCAGCAACAATTCCTGTAATGTAATTAAAATGCAAGCGCATAAGTGAGTCCAGTGGCTACTCCGACCGTCCTATGGAGGTTTTAATTTTGGCTAATGCTGAAGTGTGCCCTGGGAGAATTTGATCCCATCAGTGCCATATTGTAACTCTACTAGTTACAGTGCCAATGTTCTAAGGCCTTGTCCTTCTTTCCATTCTAAATCCCCCATCTGAATGAACAAATGCCTCTCATTGATTTTGAATGTTAGCTAATTATACTTTGGTCCTTATTATACTACTGATTCAGAAGGCTAATGGACGACATTCCTATCTTGGTTTGGCAGCATGTAAAACTAAGCATTGAATGTCAACTATGGTTTTAGGGTGAGATTCCTTGATAACAGAATGGTTTTTATTTTGGTGAAGATACTATCCTTAAAGATGCTGACTAGGGAGGAAATTTGTAGGCATGAGAGAAATACTGTGGTTCATTTTTCCCCCACTGTCTACCAAAGCAATCTTTGCGCTTGTGACTGCTGTAATACAGTCACGTGCAAGGTGCTGTGATATTTTTATTTTTTTCTGATTACAATTTTCCCTCTCCTTGTAGCCTTAAAAAAA
Organism: Mohoua ochrocephala; assembly: GCA_013398855.1. NCBI lineage: Eukaryota > Metazoa > Chordata > Aves > Passeriformes > Acanthizidae > Mohoua > Mohoua ochrocephala. The sequence continues at coordinate 277,133 of VZTA01012012.1, forward strand.
CCCCAACCCTTCAAAACTGATGAGAATCAAAGTGTAGAATATGGGAAAAGCTGAAAAATTCTCTGCCTTTCTACCAATTTCCTGGCAAATGAGATACTGTACTTGAGCCTTGATTTTTCAGACAAAGGCTGTGAGAACAGCAAGCGGCGCGACGTGAATCTATTCTTGTGTCAATTACTTCAGTGAAAATGGAACACAGTGGTGCTGCAGCCCCTGAGTACCCTTGGAATGGTCAAGAGCTGCACAGGCAGGAGACACTGCTGTGCTCAGCACCGCTGGCTGGAGTGCGCACACCATCTCCTGAAAGCTGCTCTGCCGAGCTCAGGCACTTCCTTCCTGCTGTGAAGGGCTGTTAGACAGGGATGTTTATTACCAACTTTAATAGAATCGAGAGCCAAAGGATATAGAGACACTGCGTAGGGGAGATGGCCTTGTGATCAAGTGCCGAGTGTGCCTTGTTTGTGGGGTATCTGGTTATAGAATTCAGCATTCAGTGAAGGGAGTAACCAGGCTGAACCACAAGAAATACCATACTCCCCAGCCAGAAATAAATTGTACAAAATAAAAAAAAAGCAGGTAATTTAACTCACTCTTCTGATTTCAGACCTGCTGCTATTTCTTTACAATAGGAGGCTGTGTAAGAATACATGAGATTAACCTGCTGCTAAGCCATCTTTCACAGCTCTTGTTAAAAACTGACTCCGGTATCAAGGGGCAGATATGAAGCACAGGTCCTGCTGCAACCTGCGAGTCTGTGAGCCTCTGGTGGTGCTGCATGATCATGTAATTTTCTGTGCTGGAGTCCCTTTCTCTTGTCCTCTCACTTAACAAAGACAAAAAGCTTATGAAGCTTGTCTTGATGCACAATCTGATTTTTCTCTTTGTAGTCATCTGAAATTGGGTATGCTGAGTATGAAACTCTTGCTGGCCTTTCAATAGTAAACCCTGAGTAAACCCTGCCTCAGTGACAAAACAACTGTGATTCACCTGGTTAGATGCTGAAATCGGGTCACCCAGTGAGCAAGTCACTGAATTAACCCTTGGGCTCCTAGTGCCTAAAAACTTTAAATTTGACTAGTTTCTTAGGGATCACTGAATAAAGCAATACTTACAGTGTTTTTCGTTTAAGAGGATGTAGGAGGGAAGATAGGTTCTGTTATCAAAGAAGTTTCCAGCACAGATTCAAACCCCACACTAAAGTTCAAACAAAGTCCATGGGTGTCTCCAATGTCTTATGTACTTAAATTGTGAAACAGATCCATTAAAGACAATTTTGGAATTTCCCTACTGGAACCAAAATCTTCTCATCTTTCAAAGCTCAGCCACCTTTGGTGTCAGCTTGATTATATATATATATATATATATATTTTTTTTTTTTTTTTCCCATCAAACTTTTTCTTTCTGCTGAGAAGCTGTAAAAGACAATGCATAAGGAGAGTGTACGATGGGTAAAGCCTAAGTCATACAGTGGTTGAGGTTGAAAGACATGTTCTGTCTTTTAGTCTGTCCACTTTGAGCATTGTGAAAGTCTCTCCTCCACAATAATCTCTTAAGTACTTTATTTAATGCTGACTCTGAGAATTCACTGGTACAAACAGTGCGAATATCTTGGCTAAAGTGATAGTTGGCAAGTCTTGTTACACATGTGGGTTCTTTACAGTACATAGAGCAGTGGGGGAGGATGGCTAGGGGGTGTACCTGCCTCAAAAATGCTTAGTTACACAAGAAATATTGAACCAGTCCAAAAAGTTTCTATCCTCAAATTAACAACAACAACAAAAAAATTCCTGAAGTGAACCCATGCAGCATGCAGGAATTCTGCTGAATACAATACTTGCTGTGTCCTGAAGCAGTGCCTAAATGCAATTAGAAATTGTATCCTGCCTTCTGGCTGGGAAGAATGCATTTGAAACATATGATTCCTTATCAGAAAGTTCTTATGAGGACTTCATTTATGGTAAAGAGGAATGAGAACCTTTTTCCTTCTCTAACAGGGCTGAACCACAGCCCTGTGATATTTTGTTGTGCTATTTTAAATAAATGCCATTGTGAAAGGAATGCAATCGTTAGAGTGGTTATAAGGAGTCAGACCTTTGGTCAAAACAAAACAACTCTGCAATTACAGTATATGGGATTTAGTTATAAACTGCCAGCAGTTTTGGCAGCACCTAATAGCTCATGGTGAATTCCTCTTTGTGATCAAACTAGTCTAAATTATCTTCTTGTATCAGACTGATGGTTTCCTGAGAGATTTGGCCCATCACAGATTGTAAAGAACCTTACTAAAATGTCTACATTTATATATATGCTAAACCACAGAGATTTTATTAGCCCAGTAAGGATTTTTAAAATAGTAAAAATAAATTATGTTTCTGAGGGTCTAGCTCATTCCTCCTTCTTCTTGAGGATATTATCTCAGTGGTCCTTAGTTTCTTGCATTAAAATATGGTTTTCGTAAGTCACTAGAAATTCTGTTCTGACTGGATTAATGGGGGATGCCCCACTGAATAAGAATTTAAGTCTTTTCTTATAGTCAGTGTTCAGTGTAGCAAGTTTCACTGCGTGATTCTGTAGTAGAAGAAATAGAGGTAATTTTGACTTTCACAAATTAGGTCCAGTTCCAGACATTGCACTATTCAGTTGAACTCAGGTTTGAGCTTTATACAGCCAGTAGTACCTTGTACTTCAGCTGACACCTTCGCTGTATCTACCTGGAAACTGGGATTTTTACCCCATCTGTAGCTGGTTGTATCTTACAGCTCTGTATCTTGGAAGTACCTCATGGCATTAAAATTGTCCTAACTCAATTAATTGTAACTATTGTGAAATGGAAGTCTACGAGACAAAGCGAGGAGATCAGACAGCTCAGAGAGCATGGCAATTTTGGAGCACTTCATCCTTTTCATAGCACTGCATGGTTTCCTTTCTCTCCTTCAGAGCTGACACTCAGGTGTCTGTTCTGCTTTGGTTTGTAATACATCTTCTGCGGCAAGGTGTGCCAAAGAACTCCTCCTGATGTAGAGATCAAAGCCAGGACCTATCAAACGTGCTAATGAAAACACCAGTTCAGTACATAAAGGAAAAAACCTCAGCTCCAACAATAGTTTTCATGTAGAATGCAATGCAAGGTGGTTGATGTATGTACAGCACAAATTAATGCATTTTATGAACTGGACTGAGTTCAGGAACATAAAAAGAAATGCATTGTGCTGCTGCAGTGAGTTTTGAACAGCCCTTTCAGGCAGTTTGCATTTGTAATCCTCCTTTGAATGTGAGATGTTCCTTTTGCTCAGTTACATTTAACATGGCAAATAAGCTCAGGCATTCAATTAAAGTTAACTTTTCATAGAGTATCAAAGTGCTGCTGGTAAATCCAAACTACTCAATCTAATGCATAATGAAGAGCTGTAATGCTCTGAATAAATCCATTACTCAAATGTGTACTGTAATGAAGGTATAACTCATTAGTGTTTGCCTGACTTTGTTTATATGGTTAACAGCAATGTAAACAACATTGCAAACACTCAAAAATCCCAAATATTTCTGAATGAGGATTGAGAAAATATTATCTGTAAAGTACACCCTGGATAATCTGTGAGGATAAAATGTTATCTGCAAGTGGAAAATATAGCTTTCAATTTTTTTTCCTTTTCTTTTTTTGTACACAGCAGAGAAATAGAAAACCTCCTAAAAGCTCTTCCTAAAAGATCATATAGCCCTAGTTGGAATTTAGTCTGCAAAAGTGCTTCTCATGGTACATAAGGAAGTGTGATATCCCATTAAAACAGGAGTGAATACTATTAATCTCTATTAAAAAGACTAATGAAATGGAGTATGATATCCTGCCAGCTGTGGCTTAGAATTCTTCCCTCTTTCATTTGAATTAGAAACAGGAAAACCCATAATCAGAGCAGGGCATGGAAGTGGTGGAGAAGGAAGTAATTTAGAAGTGTTTTCTTTCATTTTTCAAATCTGAAGGACCTGAGGGATTCAGCTCTTGGTTTAAACAAGAGCAGCCATCTGATATGCTGTAGCTCTCCAGAAAATGCAAGTCAAAAAGTCCAGGCTGTGGGAATAAAAAGCACGAGTGGGTTTTTTCCCTTTAGTCTCATTTTGATGTTTAACATGTAGGAATTTACTAATGCAGGGAGATTTCTTCCATGCTCCTCCGTATGATGAGTTATATGGGCGCATCAAAGGGCTGATCCTGCATCTGTGAGTCTGTATGTTCAGTAAGAATAGTTTATACACCTTTTGGTCATGGCACTTCATGGTTCTTGCCATCTTCTATGGCATTAGAACAGATATTTAAGTGATTCTGGGCCTCAACTGGCAGCCAGTACGAAATGCTGATGTAGGAACTGTTCCCCCACAAAAAGTCATACCACTCCTGAACATATCCACATTATGCATTTTGAAGTGCACACACCAAAAGGGAAAGGGCATATGTTATTGCAGTCCTGTGGCAATGCCAGAGGTATAAGATTTACTTTGGTTGTCAAATTTTGTTTGTTTGGTATTTATTCAGCTACTCTGGATTAAGTATATCGTTGCTCTGCAAAGCCCCAGTATCTCATATCTCATATCAAAATATACCTCAGTGTATAGAGCTCAAAATAAAGATGTAACACCACAGATCAACTCAACCTATGAAAAGGTGCACCAAAAAAAACCCTTGGGGTCCCTGAACACATTTCTGTGAGACAGTTTGTTGGGTTTCACACCTTGTTATGAAGTTTAGTGGTGTATTCCTACTCCCATGCCAAGCTTTCCTGCTGACAGGTGCATATAAATACCTGGCTAATGCCAGTCAGTGGGGCTCAGGTTTGGCCTGGGTCACTTCTGTGACAGAGTAATTTACAACCAGGGCCACCAAGGCCAGCAGCTGCACGGGGCTCATCATGGGAAGTAGTTACAGACCAAGGGGCCTACCACTGCAGGGCTTACCAGTCCTTCTCCTGAAGTTAAATATCAAAAATTATTAAATATTAATTAATTATTATATAATTTTGTGGCAAAACCCTGGGACAGGTGGGACAGTGGGGAGCAGGGGAAGGAAGACCTGGGGGTGATCTTGTAAAGGTACTTAATGGTATTTGCACATATCTAACAGTTGATAGAAAATAGAAAAAGCCACTCATGTTCTAATATCCTTTTACAGGTCATCACAGTAGCTGTGCCTATATGAAGATGTACATCTGTGGCGTTATCCAGGTCATTTAGAGACACCTTCCTACCAAGACTCCAGAACTGCTATTGGCAAGGGATGCAAGTACCTCATGAAAAAATAAACAAATCCGAGATAAGTGTTCCCCTTTCATAATAAGCTAAGCATCATGTTAGTGCTCAGAACTATGAACATTTATTTCACTTTATTATTGCAACAGAACACCAAATTAAGATTTTTGGATAAATTATTTATTTATATATAATGACAAGTAATCCCTGACTAAAATGTATTTGAGAAGACATTTATTTTATGAGCATTCAAAAAGAGAATGTGTTTCACTGAAATGCTGAGGCAGAATGTAGGAGCTGATTAGACATGCCTGCCACGTTGCCTAGGCATGACCTTGAAGAACTTGAGGAATTTGGAGAGTTGTAATGCTACTGACATTATACCTGCCAATGTGGTAAGTCAGAAATCAAAACTATACACACCACTTGTTTTCAAGTTCGGTGTCTCACCTTTTATCTAAAGTATGATTAGGAAAACCAACAGCATCCCCCTCCTTTCCAAAAAACCAATCAGCCACCTCTACAGCTATATAAACTTAAAGATGTTTATCTTGAGCAAAACGTTTTTCTCTGATGAATAACCAGCATAATAATTTGTCTTTCATTTTAGTGGTTTTTAATTCCACTCAAATCTGAGCTTCCGATACAAATTGTTTAGATCAAGAAGTAAACTTGTATTTCTAATGGATTACTTGTGGAGCAGAGCAGGCAATAAAATGAATAATGGAGGGGAATCTTTAAAAATTGCAAACTGACCTTTGAAATGTCAGAATTTGGATGTTTCCTGTAATCAGCATTCTGTGATAAATGAGAGCAGTAAATGTAAAGATCCTTGGTTCAAAGTGTGTGTAATCGAAATCCAATGAGAGATCGATGGCCTTTTGGTGACCTTTTCTGAAAAGGTCAAATGACAACATTTATGGGAAACTTTTCATGTGCTTGGAGGATGATTATAAATGGGTTTATTGCATTTCAGTGTTCTAGTTATAGAGGAAAACTCTGCCTATTTGTCTGAGGTCTATGTATTTGTATGAGGATGTATGTCATTGTCAGTCATTCACCCTTGTAGGTTTGTCAATTTTATACATAAAAATATGTATACACATACCCTGACATGCTTGTATTATTTGAAATTTTAAGTTAATATTGCTATAAAATAACATAAATGAGAGAAATGCTACTTCAAACATAAAATATTACCTAGTTATTTTTAAGGAAGGCAACAGGAGGATCTAAGATGACTTCAGTAGAAAATTGGTTCCATTCTACCAACAGTGACAACAGATTGCAAATGAAATAATCAACAAAAGCTCCTATCTCATCATTACAATCCACAGGAGACTGTAGTAAGTGATGGAGAGTAAGTCTCCCTCTCAGAGGTACCTTTTAGGAATAAGTCCACTGAGGCATTTTTTTCTGAGTAGCTGTTTGTCTCGGTTTGAAAGATAGGTGTCTGCCAAAAAGACAGGAGCCTCCCTTGGAATGGAAAATGTAGTCCCCTTCCCTCCAAATTACTATAATTTCGAAATTAAGGGGCTTTCAGGCAAAGATATGAGAAATAGGAATAACAGTTCTTTACTGATATATGTCTATCAAGGCAAACAAAACAGCAATAACGGTGGCAGTAACAACAAACAGACCCAGACACCCGGTGCCAGCCTCTCTCGGCTGTCAGCCCCTTTCCCCTTCGGTGCAGTTCCGCTCACCGCCGGCAGTGCAGCGAAGGCTCGGAGCAGTGGCAGAGGAGCGGCAGGGGCAGGGCAGCGGCGGCCGGCTCCCAGCGAGGCAGGGAGAGGCGGGCTGGGGATCCCACGGTTTTTCCCTGAGGCGCCCGAGCAGATGGTGAAAAAAAGGTCCCTCTCTTAGTGAGGTAGGGTGTTAAATGGGGTCCCAGTGCAACGGCTGCTCCAGCAAGCAGAGCTCCACTCACGGTAGAAGGAAAGGCAGCAGAAGGCAGAACCCTGCAGTGGTGACGGCCTCCCCACAGCAACTGCAGCTCCTTTTCTCCTCCGAACGCCAAGAGCAAAAAGTGCCAGGGGCTGCACCCAACCCCTTTTTCCCATTTCAAATCTCGAGGCATCTCTGCCTTTCAGGAGAAAACCCCAGGGAAAAGAGCAGCCATCAGGACCACTCCCCCTGTGGCCGGGGTCTTTTGTCTCTCTTAAGTATCCAACCATTAGTGTCCCCAGGCAACACGTATAGGGAAAATTCCTTAAAAGAAAAAAGGGAAACAAAAGGGGAGCTCCTAAAAACCCTAACACTGTTGGAGAATGTTTTTGTGCTGATCTTACACACCAAAATGTCTAAAATGATCCAAGGTTAAATTAGAGACCGTCGTCACCAGATCACCAGCTTTTTGATGTCTGCCTTGCAGTTTTGTATTTCGAATTATGAAAAAATGCTCTTTATTTGTCTGAATGATTGATATAATTTTTTTTGCTGAAATTACATATATATATATATATAAATAAATAAATAAGAAAATTCACCTTTCTGTGAGAGCCTGCACTACCTGATTTTCTTTTTATCTCTGTGAAAATTTATTCTTAAAGTAGAGATATTTTCCACTTTTGGAAAATAATTGGTTATGAGCTCTTACATTTCATTACAAAAGCTTCATATGCTTGTAGATTAAGCATAAGTGCTTAAAAAAAGTCAGTTATTACATCAGTCTTATCATTAATTACTGGGAAATCATGTAGACACCAGATCATCCCCACAGAAATACTCTCTTATCACTGAGGAATGAGAATTTGCCCTTTTGGGCAACTGGTAGTTGAGGCACAGGACATAAATCCACAGGAACACAGTTTTAGGAGTTTTACTGGCCATGGAACTCTTTGCTTCCTTGATGGAAATTCAAATGGAGGGCTGAGAGCCCAGCTCAGTTCTTCTCTCCTTTTGCATCATTCATCATTAATGAACCAACACGGATAATGATATAATTATTCTGATCATAGTAAACAGGTTTGATGGCTCTGGTGACAAGTAACCTGCACAAATGCTCCTTGCTCTATTGGTTCTGTCCTTGTTGAAAGACTAGAAATGGGTGAAGAGGGAAAAGGAAGAGATTTAGCAGTGTGAAGTATCAGCTATACCTGGACATAGAAATAAATCTGTGGAAAGGTAAGCAGTTTTTACTGTGACCCCATTCAGAGCTGAACTGCAGTTTAAATTAACTGAAAAAAGGATCTTTCCATATGAGAAAATAGAACTGTGTCTTAGATGACATATTTCGTTGATATGCAAGTATATAATGCCAAATCACAGTGATAAAATCACAGGGTCTCTGATCTGTAAGTGGCCTGTTCTATTAATATTTCTTTACAGTATGAAGCAGTAGCTATTTCTGGAACTATCCTAAAGTTAAATATGCCAGCTATTATTTCATACCATTATTCTGCAACCTGAAGCTGGAGCTGCAAGCTGTGATGTGCTGTGTTTTCATCTGCATTACCAGATAATTTGATATTGCAGGAAGACGGGAGCTGGAGTCTCATTTTTCCGACATGGCTGAGTGATGCATTTTCTATTAAATACAGTCAGGTGAAACAGGCCAGGAATATCCTATCTCATGATTACTGTAACTTGTGATTAAAAGATGGGTTATGTTGAGACAGCTTTGTCACAACCTCCTTTGAAAGAGAAACTACATAGCTTTAAATTCAGGCAGTATACACAGCACGTCAAGCTGTTGTCTTTCAAAGTGGTGGAAGGAATTCCTTCCTTTCTTAATAGTTTTGGGCTTCACAATGAAATGAGCTTTCAGTAAATGACTCCTCTAGTAATAGTGTGGATGAGGAGAATAAATTAGAAGAGCAGAAGTCAGTGAATAGTTAGGAATGCAACCATTTATTCAATTATTTTTTGTACTTTGGGTACATTTTCAGCCCTGAGTACAAAATGCCTTCATTATACTAAGGAGATTTGCATTTTAATTCACTGCACATAACAAACCTCTATAAACCTTTGTGTTTTGCCAAAAATAACAAATATCGCGAGCTCCAGTCTATTGTTTAAACAAAAAGGAACGAATATATTAAGACCTTAAATCTATCACAAAATCAGGTACTTTGGCATTAACACAGGAGTTAATGTTAGCAATTGTACATAAGATGGCATATTGTTTGGGCATTAAATCCTTGGACTGACACATCAGGTAAGGAGTAGATATTCAGAAGAATAATTACTTTCTTCATGGGAGCAAGTGTTTTGCCCACACTTCTGTGTTTGTCTTTATAAATCTTAGTTTGTTTCTAAATATCAAAGTGTGAATTGGGTACATGGAGATGCACGTGGCGAACTTTGCTTTCAAAATTTGGTTTGCAAATATGTATTACATTTGTGGATACCGAGGCCAGGTCTCAGATTTAAAAATACCTGCCGTGGTACAATATTTGTCCATCCAATGTAATGGAAATTGTTCAGCTGCCAATGGAAAAGATTAGTTCAGAGACATTTTTTGGTTGGCGTGTTTTACTGATAAAATCAGGATAATGATTACTTGAGGAGATGCTCCAGCAGAGATATATTTTGAAGTGAAGTGGAAACAAAGAATTCTAAGACTACCTAAGAAGTGATAATGCTGTGAAACAGATTTGAAAGTCCTCAGGAAGTTGCCTCCATTGGTACCTGAGAGAACCTGATCTAACTTACCTAAGTTTTGATGTTTATTTCTTGTTCTCTTCTATTCTCTTCTACCACAGTGAACTCGAACTGTTCGTGATGCCCCATGTAAAACTTCAGTCTGTACTAGAATAAGCATCAGCTTTTTCATCATCTGTATGAGGCTGTTCTGGATTTTATGAACAAATCTATTCTAGTCAAAAAGGTTTCTCTTGGGCTATCAGAAGCTGCCTAGTGTCGCAAGAATATGCAATTTTCTTTTTAAGTTTATTTTTTTAAAGGAACAGGCCTTGACTTAAGATTTCTCTCACAGAATTAGAAGCTTCAGACAGTATTAGAAAGTGTATGTTTGGTGAAAATTCACCTAAAGAGACAAACGCCACCCAGCTGGCTGTCACAGCAAGTGTATCTGAAATATCACCAAACGCCACCACGTTGTCCTCCTGACATGTGTGTGTCTCTCCACTGTGTTTGGCCAAAGATGATTATTATGGTAGGCTAGGACTTATGATTGTTTTGGGAAGATGGTAAAGATATAGTATAACTAGTATAAATATAATGTTTTTCTGCAGCTTTTTCTGCAATCATGAGATTGCTCCAGTAGAATAAAAAATGCTGTGGTAATTCATAAAGGAAACTTTCTATTATCATTATATTTTCGATTGCTGAAAAGATGTATGGCATTTAGAAATGGCTCTTTCCAAAGAGAAAGGTAGCTTCAGGGTTTTTTTTTCTTTCCAGTGGTTCTTTAGATACTTCCTTAAAAAGAATTTGTCATTATCATTTTCCCTTCATGAACGGAATTCAAAATGCTGATGCTACCAAATTTCAGCTTTGTAGAAAGAAAGAATTTGTGTTCATTCAGCACAGTCCCTGCTGTAGAAAGTGCAGACACCTATAGGTATGTGATGACTTGCTCTTTGGAAGGATATTTGGAAAAAAGTATTCAGGAGATGCATTGAATTCTCTCAGGACCACTTCTTAAATTTGGCCCAAAGAAAAATTTCACAAAAGCAAATAAATACTTCCGGGCTGTTTTTATGCTTTTTCCTCTATGAGCACCAGACTCAGCTCAGCTTAGGAGGGGAACATCAGCCTTATGTGATATAACTTTTCCATTAGTGCAGAACAGTTGAAGAAACTCTTGAACAACTTTTTGCAGGTCATTTAGCACACGGAAAAGGTAAGGCCAGCAAAAAGGGAAAATAGCCAAACACATCAACGCCACAAAAGGCTGCTGCTGCCATCTCTTTTCAGGTAATGTTACTATATACATGCATCTCTGCATGGGTTTTTCTCAGTTCTGGAGGGTGAAAGAAGGCTTGGGTTTTATTCAGGTGAAAGGCAAAAGCAAATTCTCCGAAAACTGTTAAACCCACAAGGTTTGTGCTTGGCTAAGGGCAAGTGAAATCTCAGCACAAGTAGAACCAGTACAACAGAACACACCCCTCTGTAATCAGAATTTAGCACAGGCAATATACTTTAGTGTGCAAGGAACTGCAGCTGTTCTTCTAACTTTTAATCTCCATTCCTGAACTACCAGTGTCCAAACAGGCAATAAAAGTGACCTTCCCTAGCTTGTGCTTCTCATTACTGAAGGTGAAAAATGACAAGGCAAACAAAACAAGTGGTTAGAAATCATACTGTCATGACTGATACAACTGATTCATTTGACACTTGTACTGGAATCTGATTCAGAAAAGACAACTACAGTGGACTAGGAAACATGGACAAAGTTAGGAGACACTGTATAGCTTTAGGAAGGAAAAAGGAAGTTTCTTAACACATTTATCTTTCCTTGGACAGGCCATAAGCAATGCCTATGCAGTCACGTATTGCTGAGGCAGGTGGCCATGCGGGTCAGGCTGCTGAGGGGCTGCCAGCAGAAATCACAAGGATTAAGGCTTGGAGGACTGTGGGCTGCTGCAGTCTGATCAGTGACTAGTGGAGGCTGATAAAATGCTGCAAATTACTTTGTGTGAGATTTATAGCGGTTTTCTTCAAGTACTCCAAGTTCAGACCTGGCAGTTGAGTGCAGGAGGCAGATGTTTGACTGCTCCTGTGCTTTGAGACCAGGATGGTGATAAACAGCCTGACATAAAACGAGCAGCACTGGATTCAAACAGGGTTCATGGCAGACAGAGATACAGTGGCATATTATATGGGAGTTGAGCAATTTATTGAAGATTCAGAGCTCGAGTTCTGACATTGAGATATCAATCACATGAGATTAGTACTGAGGGGTGTTTGCTTTCTGCCTGCAGATAAACATCTCCCCTGAATAAGTTGAGAGATTTGCATGTAAACCTGCTCTTCACCTTAAATGTGAGTCACAGGCTTTTCTTTTCCGCTTCTTCATGAAAAGTCTACTTAAAATATACTTGTATATACTTTAAAAAAGGTATATTTGTGTACACTTTTTATATGCTTATGTACATAAAAATATATTTAAATCTCAGCTTGGGCACCTAGGTAACTACAGTGGTCTTTCTTGTACAAAACATACTGAGAAATTTTTTCCTCAAGTCTGCTGTTTGTTTAAATATTCCACCCCTAAGATGTACCATTTTAAATCTCAGTTGGTCTTCTGAGACTGGGATGTACTCAGACAGTATAATGCATTGGGCTTGGTGGATGCTGAATCTGAATGTAAAGGAAAATCAGATGTTTAGTCTTTCTATCCATGTAAAACTGTGGCATCAGTGAGCTGAAAATGTGGTAGGATGAAATTTAACTTTTCCTTTTGTTCAGGGCTGTTTCTGCTTAGAATTGAGAGAGTCTCACTTTTTCATTCTTTGTTACTACAATTCTTAAATTTTCTCTTTAAATAATTGATTCTGTATTTTATATTTTTGTTTTATATTTTATCTCTGTACACAATAGAGCATTTGAAGCACAAGGCATTCTCTTAATGTACTCAGCTGTAGAAAACAGAAGCTATTTTGAGATTTGCTGTTAGGAACACTAACATCCATACTGAAGCAGAGATAATAAAAGTAAGTTATTCCAAATTGTAAAAGGTGTGGTAGATTTCATTGACATAAAACCTAGTAATTGGCATTGTTACATAATGGCAATTAAAAAGCACTATAAAGAATAAGGTCTGATCCAAAGGCTGGCTGGATGAGAAAAACAAATATCCTGTCAAGGAAACATACAATGCACATGGAAAGAAGATAATATTCCATTATTTGATATACAGTCCTGGAGAATGCACAGCATAAGCAGAGCTTTCTGAAAGCTTCTGTAATTTGAAACTACACCATGGAGGAATCCAGGTGAGTGAGAAAATCTATATATGGATCTGAGATACTAGACTGAAAAGTGTATTTACCCTCTCCCACCTAGTTCAGTAAGATGGATTATGAAAGCCAAACGCATAGAAAACTGTGTGGCTTATTTGATATGAAGACTTCTGTACCTCGTCCTGATCTTTCTCTGGGCGCATATCTGTCTTGCTGTCCCAATTGCCTGTGTTGTCTCACACACGTAACCAACAGGTAACTTTGGGTTCTCCAACTTCTTTGCCATCTTCTGAGGACTTTGAACTGCACCTTTCTGGCCACTGCCAAAGGACTTGGGACTCCAAAGTCCTTTTTATGAGTGTATGTGAACATACTTCATCTCCCTTTGGTTGTTGTTTAATCTGGTCTGTTTCTATAATTCACACAGAACCTTTATCTCCTCTTGTGCCCAAGGGATGGTAAATGGATATAACTTTTCTGCAGCCTCCAATTCCACCCACCCTCTCATCTCTTTAAGACCCTAAGGATTTTTTACTTAATTCTCTTTTCATGTATCACGATCATTATCTTGACTTCATGCCATTAATTACTACCATACATCTTTATTGAATGTTATCTGAAAAGGAAATGCAGAAAATCATTGTGGGCCTGCTGGCAAATATACTTAGTTTAGTGTAATCTTTCCATTGGATTTTCAGTGGATTTAGAATTACAGGTGATCATTTTCCTTCAAAATAACTTTACCACTAAGAAACTCTAGCTAGGATTCCTGGGAAAGTTATGATGTTATTTTCTGGATCAGTCTTGAAGTTCTTTGTTCCAGTAAATCCCTGGAGGCTGGATAGCTAAAGGAGCTTTGGATTAGCTGTCTGAAACTAATGGCATTAAATCAATTGCTACAAGAATATATTTAGGCTGAGCATTAATAATATGGGAGGCTGGATGACATAATGATGGAGCACTGGCCTGGGATTTGGGAGGTCTGGACTGTGTTCTTGGCTCAGCCCGTAACTTGCTGGGCGACCTCCGGAAAGTCACTTTACTTACTTTTGCCTTATTAAAAAGTTGCATGTGGGAAGTGCTTTGAACTCTTCTGACGGCAAGTGTTATGCCAGCGCCATATATTTTTGTAACCATGTAAGTGAAATCTGTTAAATGCCAAGCAGAATGAAAGTGGTGAGTACTTGTGGTTAAAGAGCCTTTCGCGGGCACTGCTCAAGCCTCTTGTCAAATCTGTGTTTCTGAAACAATCTTGTAGGAGAAGTGGAAGGAGCAGGAAGATGCCCAAATAGCCCTTTATACTGATAAGACTGGTTTAATAATGATATATTGTACAATATAAGATGCAACGAGAAGGATGTATCAAGTGGGATTCTGCAGGAGTTATTCTGGTTATTGCAGTAGTCAGCCTTTTCATTAGGGCACAGAATACGACGCTCCAGGAAAGAATAGAGAGATTATCAATGATGGAGAGTGCTGGGACACTGTTTTAGATAGCAATTTTCCTGATAGGTACCACTGAGAAAGCTAACATACTTCATACCACTTTTTTTTCCTATGAATCAGAGTTCAGGTCTCAGTAGGAAGATCAGCTGCACATGAACAGTGGCAGAGAAGCAGGATTTGGAGCTACAGCAGAAGAAGAAATCATCACAGGGAGTTAAGCAGTGTTCGGCTTGTGAAATTGGGTGGACTTGGTCTCTCTTCACTGGGAGCTATGAATGAGGTGAATCAAATAGAGGCATCAAAAATTATCTTTGAGAAAGTATGAAGGATTTATGAAGTCCTAGATCCTGGAAAAGAGTAAATGCAGTCCTTATCTTTAAAAAGAGGGAAAAGGAAGATCAGAGGAATTACAGATCAGCCAGCCCTCCCAGAAAAAAATACTGAAGAAACAAATCATTTGTAAGGAGAAAACCCAAACACCGCACAGAACAAAATGAACTCAAGGAAGTGTGAAACTACAAAGATCTGTCAAAAGCAAATTATCCAAGTTTCAAACCTGCTTTTTTTTTCTATGAAAGAATAGAGTGGCTGTAGTAGAACGGGCCAGCGTGGTGTACTTTGAGCCTTGTAAGCATAACATGGCAGCTTCCAAAGTAGACTGGGAAAAGCGTGTCTGTAATTAAACTGCCCTAAGGTTGATACAGGACTGTCTGGAAAGCCTCCTTCACAGAGGTTAGTAATGACTCTCAAGCAGGATCTCGTGTTCTCTGGGTGCAGCAGTAACTTCTTCATCAATAACTTGAATGATGAAGCAAAGGTTATGCTTAGTAAATATGCAGACCATACCATCCTAGGCAGTTTCAGGCATGTTGGGAAAATACGGCATTTTTTTCCAGTAACTTTATAATTTAGAGAAATGGTCTGAAAAATAGAGTGGAGTTGAATTAAGGACAAATACGAACTGTACAATGCTGACCGACAATATGATTGTACAAGGACAGCCAGCTGTGCCAGTTCAGGATACGCTGGGTGGTGGAACTGCAGGGGAAGATCTGGGCTATTACTGGGCATCACTAGTGGAAAAAACCACTGTCAAGCTGTTGTGCAAAACACAAGCACTCACTGGGTACACAAGATCAGGCCAGGGTCTCTTCTCTCTGGTGACCTGTGACAGGAGCTGTGTCAGGGGAGGTTTAGGTTGGATATCAGGAAAAGGTTCTTCCCCCAGAAGGTGGGGCACTGAACAGGCTCCCCAGGGAATGATCACGGCCCCAGGGCTGCCAGACCCAAGGAGTGTTTGGACAGCACTCTCAGGCACAGGGTAGGATTGTTGGGGTGTCTGTGCAGGGCTAGGAGTTGCACTGGATGATCCTTGTGAATTTGTTCCAACTCAGAATATTCTATAAGAAGAAACAAGCCCTGCAGGGTAAGTGAAGGTGCTCTGGTGAAATCTGATGTCCATTTCCAACACTAGGCTTCATGGAAGATAACACTGGAGACCGGCAAGTGTAAGGCAATGAGAATGACTACCAGTGAGGATTTAATGAACTGCTGTTATTTCATCTAAAGAGGAAAGAAGACACAGGTGCTACAGGATAATTGCCTTCAAACTGAGAAGAGACTGCTGCAAAGGTAGGGAGCAATTTTTCTCTGTGTCCAAGTGAATGAGACATGGAGTAATAAGCTAAACCTGAAGCAACTGATTTAGATTAGACATTAGGAAAAAGTTTCCAACAGCACGAGTAGTTCAGGGTGAGAACAGAGTCTGTGCTCTCCACAGACAATTTCTGTAATAGGAAATTTTTAAGAACAGGTTAACCCAATGTCTGAGTGACCTCTGTATAGCTGGCTCAGCCCCAATGCAGCCATACTATCCACAATCCTACTTCTCCTTGTCGAGGGCAGACCAGAAGGTGGAACAGCCACCTGGGATATGGCATTTTGGGCTTTTGTTCCAGTAATTGTAATTTTTTTTTTTCCTGTCTGGTACATGTTCTGCCTTCTGCTTCTCTTGCTCTCTCAGTGTAATTTATATACAGCTAGTCTATGATAGTTTCATTAGAAGGGGAATGTAAATAAAAGGGGTGAGAAAAATATATTAATGTTTGTAAAGTACTTTATGAGCCCAAGTGAAAGGCAGTATATAAGCACAAGCATTATTATGGGAAATCAATGAATAAAGTAATAAACCAAATTGAATAAAAAAATGAAACAAACCCCAAAAAACCTGCTATACTCTGCACATAAACCCTGTAAAATATATATTAACCTTAAATAATAACAGCCCATTTTCAGGAGTTGCTGGTTTTGGTTGGTTTTTTTTTTTT